>NW_001799399.1:576932-697335 GCF_000165425.1 Paramecium tetraurelia | reverse complement strand
ATTTGTTTCCTAAACTACTTTATTATTCTATTAAGATGTTTCATTAGTTTACTGAATCACTTTATTATTCTATTCAGTTGTCTCATTTGTTTGCTATATAGTTTTATTACTCTATTAAGTTGTCTCTTTATTGTTTTATTAATTGATCTCATTTGTTTACTTATTTGATTTTTCATTTTATTAAATTGTCTCATTTGTTTATTAAACTGCTTTATTATTTTATTAAGATGTCTCATTTGTTTACTAAATAGACTTATTACTTTATTGAATTATTTCATCTGTTTACTGAATCGAGTTATTATTTTGTTAAATAATTTCATCTGTTTATTGTTAAGATTTATTCGTCTTTTAAATTGTCGAGTCAGTTTATTAGCTTGCCTAATTGCTTCGTTAAGTTGTCTCACCTGTTTAATTAATAACTTTATCATTTTATTAAATTTTCAAATCTTTTTATTGATCAACCTTATTGCTTTGTTAAATTGTTTCATTTGTCTTTTGTGCTTCTCTATTTGTAGTTGATATTACATCATTTGTTTACTTAGTAGTTTCATTTGTTGTTTGATTTTTTTCATCTTTTGTACTAATTATTTTATTAACTTATTCAATTTCTTGATTAATTATATTACTTTACTCACTTACAGAGACTTCTTTTTTCTCTTCTACAGAATTACCTATAATTTATTATGTTTATTCATTCTATTTGATAATAATGTCATCCTATTTTTTTGAAATTGGTTGAACAAGAGGAGTATCTTAATCCTGAATCTATTCTTAACAATCTGGCTATTAAATTTTATCATCAGACTTGTTAGGATTCAATTCAGGAGTATCTGAATATTTATCCACATTATTGTTATTTAAATTATCATAAGGAACTGGTTCTTAATTATTCAATTATTATTATTATTCAGGTTGACGAACATCTTTAACTGGAGATTATTATTATTATTGTTATACTTCAGATTTTTTGACTTCTTAAATAGGTTATTATTGTTTTTTTGGGATTGGAATCTAAGGTTTTATTACTTGACTACCTTTCAAGTATGATTCTATTGTATCTGGGATATCGTTTTTAGTTTTAAAGGATCCATTTCCAAGATTAAAGTAAACGTAAGCTAACTTTCCTGATAGACCTGGATAGAATTTATCCTTTCCAACGAATATGTAAAAAGAAGGAGTCAAATAATGGTTGATATCTTAATACAATAAATCCTGTGTTTCTGTAGGCCAAGCTACTTAAATATATGATAATTTAGTTGTTTTCTAATATCCAAAGTAAACATAGAACCATTCCAAATGTCTTTGATTGTGTTTAATATTTTGATAATAATTTGGATTGCCTTTGGGATTGGTGACATCATATGAGTAGGTTGGAAAATGTAACACTCCTCCTTCTATGGAACCAAGCCACATACATAAAGTCCTATCTCCCAAATAAACATCTGTTGAAGGAGTTTGGATTTAGACTCTAAAGATATTGTGCCATGCTGATCTCTAAGGTCCAGTCCATTTGAACCAGCCACTCAAAGAGTATTCATTAGGGAATCTCTAATTTTTATCATTTAAAGTTTAATTGACAGAGTCATCAGAGTCTTATCGTTATGTTTCATTTTCAATCAATTAATAAGCAATTAAATTAGTAAGATCGACATTAGGTTATTCTAATTTAGACACAAAGGCTACAAATTCATCTTTATTTTCAATATAGTTATCCATTGAAATTGTGATCATAATTTTCGAAATGAATCCGTTGAATCCAGGATATCTTTTTTGATCATTGCCTCCAAATATGAATTTCAAATACTTGATATCTGGATGTTAAGCTTAGATGCTTGCAGATTAAATATCAGATTTTGAGTAACTTATAAATGAATTTGCAGTCTAACTTAATTTGTTGTAAGAGTAATGGATGTATGTCCAAACTCCTTCAATATCTTTAGGATAATCAATATTTGAAATAATATTGGCTTAATTCTTTTGAGTGTCACAAGTAGTGAAATGGTAAAATGTTTATCCTAACCATATAGCCAATAATCTATCCCCCATTTACACATTATCATATTTTCTATTTGAAGTCAATCGAGAAATGAAATACCAAGGGGCAGTTCTACCTTATAATAGTCTTTGAGGATAAGCATGCATAAACCTGAGCCAGAAACCGTACCCATAAATTTAGGGAGATTCCTCATATTCTTTTTCAAATACAGGTTCAGTAGAATCAATAGATACTTCTCTATCTTCATTGTCTTAAAGTGCAGGTTTTATTTCTTCAGGTTATTTTAGAGTTTCACAATCTAGTTCATTGACTGTAGTTTAATCATCAATTTACTTTTCAACTTTTTTGATAAGGTTTGTATTTCCAACATCATATCCAAATAAATCATCTTTTATTATGAAATCTGGTTTATTTCTATAAGATCCTGATCCAAGAACAAAGTTTACATATGCAATTTTACCATTAAAGCCTGGGAAGTGTTCGTCTTTTCCAACATATGTATGAAATTGAGGGGTATAATAATGATTAACATCATTGTATTCTAGGGTTTCAATTCCAGATGACAATCTAACTTATACGAATGCCTTTTTTAATTTCTTAGAATAGCCAAAATACACAAAAAACCAATCCAGATGTTTGTTTTTGTGGGGAATGTTATTGACTAAATTAGAAGTGCCTTCTCCCTTCATGTTTTTGTATGAATAAGTTGGAAAGTGAAATATTCCTCCTTAGGCAGTTCCTATGAACATACACAAGGTTCTGTCTCCAAGAAACTTATCTGTTGATGGTTTGTTAATTTGTACCCGAAAGACTGAATGCCATACTTATTAAGCAATTTCCTCCCATTTGAACCAACCACTAATAGAATATTCAAGAGGAAATTTCTTCGATCCTCCTCCTACTGCCATGTAATCTCCTTCAAGAGAGGGATTTCTATTAATTTCTTCGTCTATCAATTAAACTCTAAATATAGATTCAAAATCTGATGCTGGCATTTTAACTGTTTTAAATGAATCAGTAAATTTATCAAGTGTAGGAACAAAGACACCAGGGTTAGTTGATAGGAATATTGATGAAAATTAACCGTTAAATCCAGGATATTGATTATTGTCCTTTCCACCAACTAGGAATCTCAAGTATTTACTCTTTGTATGTAGAACATTATGAGTTATTTATTATGGTTATTCTTATCCAAATTGGATTATTCCAATAGCCTATTTTGCAATAGAACTATATGAATAATAAATATAAGTCCATTATCCATCAATATCCTCATGGTGATTTACATTTTAAATGACATTGGGTTAATTTTACAATTCATCGCATGTTGTAAAATGATAGAATCCCTAACCTAACCATAATGCCAATAGTCTATCATTCATTGCGATATTTTAATAATTCTTATTAGAAGTTAATCTGCTTAAGAAATACCAGGGTATATCCTTGTTTTCTAATCTTTTTGGATAAAGAGTCAAAAATCTTAACCAATATCCAAATCCATATTCTACGAATTCCTATTCTTTTTCTATAGTGTTTTCAAAGACTGGTTTTTCTTGATCAACAGATGATTCATGTATTTATCCATTATCTTCAATTATTAATTGATTGACTTATGGTTATGGTTATGGTTATGGCTATGGCTATTTAATTGTTTATTGTTATTTTTGCAATTTGCATTATTCAAGTGCTTCTTAAACCTCCTTTGACTTCTGATCCAGTTTTTGCACTATCATCTAGACTGAAATGAAGATTTGTTACTTGTTATGAGTTGAGTTCTTATTTTATTTCTTCTCTCTCGTTTATAAGAAGATTGATCATTTACTCAATTTCAGTGCAATATTCAAGGACATCTTAAAATGATTGAGCTTGCTCTATGAAGTTAATGGATTATATTAGTTTTTATGGTCCTTCTAGTCTCCATTAATTAAATGGTGTTTAATCACTTGAACCCATTGAATCTACGAGTTCAATATAGGATTATTTGTAATTGAACAGTGCTATATTAATAAGTGTTATATACTTGGCAATTCAGGATTCTGATTGTTTTTGATATTTGTAATAACGAGTTTTAATGCTGATAGATTATTCACATCATCCTCTAAATCATTTTAATTTTTGAATATATCCATCCATGTATGTAATGATTGCTGCAACTTAAGTAAATCTTTTTCACAATCTAAATCGCTGAACTCTAAAGAATTCAACTTTTCTAGATCATGAATCTAAACATTGCTTCCAAATTTAATTTGTTCTTAAACTAATTTTATTAAGCAAATATTACATGTCAGGGCAATCATCAATATTAAAAAGAAGTAAACTTACAACTTCTTCATTTGAATCAATAAATAATAATAAATAATAAAGACTAAGTTAATATAAACAAGTTCCGTTTTTTGGACAATCAATTTCACAATAGGTATTTAAGTTATAAATTAATATTCTCTACTATTCAATTATGTAGTTTCTAATTTTTAGTTGTTAGAATAAAAAATTCAAAAAACTTTCTTAACGACTCAATTGAACTCTAGTTGCTTGAATAATGTTAATCTACCTTCCTTAACTGAGAGTATAATTTCTGATTATACGCTTCATAATAATTCAAAAAACTATAGAATAATTTCCACTATTTAAATGAGATATTTCTATAAAGATACTAGACTTAAAGAATTTTTTATAATGTTGACATATAGAAAACATCAAAAGTATGATCAATTTTATTCATATTTACAAATTATATATCAATACATGGAACTTTTACAATTTCATTTTCTAAATAGAAATCAACAATTTTCATTATATATATTATATATATTTAAAAAATCAATCTAAAAGAGTGTCTACTTTTCTTTTTGGCCTAGTAACTATTTTTATTATTCGCGTATCTAGATTTCCAAAGGGTAATTCAACTAATAAAGACAATAACAATCCAAACATCATGGATAACACAACAGCACATACAAAACAAGTGATCATGTCTAATTAGGCAAAGGCTGGAGTCTCATAAAAGGTCTCTGTCAAAATAAGAATTATCATCAAATGCACAAGATACATAGTAAAGGAGAGCTTTGCCATCAATTTAAATAAGGTGTTATTCATAAACTTAGAATTAAATCTAGTATAGTTATTATTTATACATATCATATGTTCCGATCAAATTTGGTAATACTATGAGTGTCAATCCAAAAGTAAATAGAAATCTGCAAAATGCATGATAAATATGTTGGAGCCATTTTGGCCAACTCATCTATGTTGTATTAAATTCCTTTTTCCACCCAAAAAAGAGATATCCAATAATGCCAAATCCCAATCCATAACAAAAAAATTACATGATCAATTTCTATCCACTACTTTATGCATAATCTCTAAATTAATGTAAATAAGTTATCTTTCCACTCTTTTTTGATTGTTTAAATTCTCTATAAAGTATTCCAATTAGCAACCCTAAAAAATAAGGAGGGGCTCTGGCATATGAACTAACATAAAATTTGTAATAATAATCTGGATTGTAAGTATTCCTACCTGGTATTAGAAAATCATAATGAACGCTTAGATAATAAGTCCATCCTAAAGTTCCAATTATCATTAAAATTATAAGAATTTTGGAAAACACCTTGTAATCAAAACAATAAATTAAAATTGGTATTAAACATGTTAAAAATAATTGAAAATCACATGTTAAATACCAACCCCATCCAAAACAAATGAGCCAATCCTCATAAAAATTATCTATAAAAAGAGCATTTTTCCATGCTCCTCCAGGACATTAGGTTGCTCTTTCTTCTAAGAACCATCGAGGCCCACTTCCTAAATATGGAATAATATATGAGTTGATGGCAATGCATAATAAATAACAAGGCCAAATTCTCATTAATCTATGAGTGATACTTAAAATAATAGATTATGGTTTTCTATTTAGAGCTTAAGCCTTTCTTTCTTCACACATGACATAACCTAGAAAGAAACCTCCTACCCAAAAGAATATATCGACTGCGTACATCATATCATATAGAAGTATAATAACCCAGGATTTATATTAAATGTTTACTTCACTAATATAAGTGGAAATGGCAGTCATTTCATTCACATGTCCATAAGCAACCATCATAAACGAAATAGCTCTGATTCCATTAAAAATAGCTAAATTAGGATCTATAGTTTTGAGATTGATTATTTTATTGTAGTTCACAATAATTGAGAAATCTTTAATAATAGATGTTGGTTAATATTGATCCTTCTACTATAAGCCTTCTCTTAGTCCCAAAGAACTAGTGCGACTAGAAGTTCTTTGATCTCTAACATCTGGAGTATGTCTGCTTTTACATGCGGCTATAAATCGCAAAATAGGATCGATAGTAACAAGAATAAGTAAGACAATTACAATTCCAGAGGTAACATATGTTTCCCAACTAGGATGTGGAATATAAGATTTAGGATCATAGAAATTTAACTATATTGTATCTGGATTTATCTATTTTGAAATGCATTATTTACATTGAATAGAGTTGAAATTCCACTTTCATTTAATATTTTTTTAATAGTTTCTTATCCATCTTTGGAATTGAAATCTTTAGCTGAACAAATATTGGAATGGCAAAATCCATAATATTATTTGAAGAGCTGTTAATCAATTTCAACTGAAGTATAGGAGTAGTCATTTCGATAACACCTATCATAATATCCAAACTTCCCAATCCAATCTCCTGATAAAGAATAATAAGGTAGGATTGTTTCAAGTTGTTCATCAATGGGCTGTGAAATCAAATATTTTAAGTTCTCTATACAGACTGACGTATTATCAGCTGCATAAGAAATGGTGATTACTAAATTGAATATTAGCAGGATCATCAATTTTATTTTGATAACTATTATTTATATAAATATATATATTTTCATTGTTCCAATAGAACTTATTATTTTTGCTTTCTTGGCTTTGTGATTGAATCTATTATTTTGACTTGAAGTGTTCCAAATGGCATTTCCACTAACAAAGTTAGAAATACTCCAGCAACCATTGTGATGACAGTGCAGCCAACAAATAATTAAATAACATCTTAAGTAATGTAAGTGGGAGTTATATAAAATGTGTAATTCAGTATTAATAATACCATGTAATGAATGAGATAGCAGGCAAAAGATATTTTGGCAGTAAACTTAAATATAGAATTGTTCATAGCTTTCCTATTAAATCTAAACATATAAATGAGTAATTACATATCATAAATTCCTATCATATTTGGAAGACATAAGCATGCAACTCCAAAAACAAAAGTCAATCTGCAAAGTGCACTATAAAGATGTTGAAACCAATATGACCAATATGTAGGATCTGGTGATAAGTAGGCTGATTTCCACCCAAAAACTAACCAAGAAATGATTCCAAAGCCTAAAAGATAACAAGTAATTTAGAAGAGTAATCTAAACTTTGGATCTTTTGCTTTTTCGTGTAATAATCCTAAAAAACAGTTTTCCTCTTTTTATTTAAATTCTCTATAAAGCATACCCATTAATAATCCAAAGAAATAAGGAGGAGCTCTGGCTAAACTGTTTACATAATAAGTATAATAGAAATCTTAATTTCCTGTAACTTTTGCAGGAATTAGGAAATCATATTAAAAGCATAGAACAATACCGTAAATTACGGAGGAGATTATCATACCAGTGATCAAATATTTTGAAATTCTTTTATAACCAAGAGCATAACAAGTCATTGGAATCAAACAAATAATAAATAACTAGATATCTGAAGTGAGATACCAACCCCATCCAAAACAAAGATCCCAATCATGGAAAAAATTATCAATAAATAGAAGATTTCTAAAAGCTCCTGCAGCACAATCAGTATAATTCATTGCTGACCACCATCTAGGTCCTCCCCCTAAATAGGGCAATATGTATGAGTTAATCATAATACATATGATATAACAAGGCCAAATTCTTAATAATCTGTGTAATATAACAAGGAATAGTGATGCTGGATTCTTACCCAATGCTTTTGCTCTTTTTGTCTCACACATAACAAATGCCATAAAAAATCCACCGAGCCAAAAAAATATGTCGACTGAATAGAGCATGTCCACTGTAATTATCGCTCTTTAAGATTATAAAGCTACTAATAATTCAGTTTGAAACGTGGCTTATATTATTAATAATGATGAATGCCCATAAACAACCATCATAAATGCTATAGCTCTAACTCCATTAAAAATAGCCAAATTTGGATCAATAGTTTTAAGATTCATCAATTTCTTATAATTTTCAATTAAAGAAAAATCGCCTATTATTCCCTTAGGTTTTTTGATTTCAGAATTAGTTAAGGCATCAAGTAATCTTTTATATGGATCAATCAATCCCAAACAGAAAAGAATGAAAATGATAATGACAGCTGAATAAGCACCAACACTAAAATCTGGATAATGTGTTACTGGATTAGCAAACAGATAACTAGCAGAACCTAGATTAATCTTGATTATAAATTTAATTGATTACTGGTAACATTTATGAAACTATGCTGCTTCCTAATTTATCCTTTATAATCTCTTGAGCATCCGGTTAATTGAAATCATCTGCTTCACAGATATTTGTGTGGCAAAATCCATAAAAGAATGTCATTGGATTTTGTCTTATCATGACCGATGAATAATGATACTCTTCTCTCAAGCACATATCATAATATCCAAATTTGTTAGCCCAATCTCCAGACATTTATATTTGTTTAGGTGCCACCACATATTTAATAGGCAAAGGTAAACTAAGAAATTCATTCAGTTATTGGATGCAAAGTTCATGATCTGTTAATCCCAAATGGATCAGAGATGCAAATATTAATATTAACATTGTTATTATTTTTGAGATTGCATTTCTTTTATTTTATGATTTTTGTACAAATTCTATGTTGTGGAACCTATTATTTAATAATTTTCAAATCTTATTGGTATATAAATTTTTATAATCATCAACTCAAAATAATTGATCTAACCTCTTCGATTCCATTTCTAGTTCTGCATACAGGAAAAGCTCTATTACGATTCCTTTGATTATCTTCTATACAGGGTTTACCAAACATACGAAGACATTTGATAAAAATCACTTAATTCACTCTTTTTTTACTCTATTAACAATCCACCATCAATTTTCATAGATGTCTTCAAATCATTTTGAGTGTCTTTTGATTCTCTTCGAAAATATTGATATAATTTATTTACAAATTCAATTACAATTTAGTCATTTCAATAGAAATTTTGATTTCTCTGCTTTCATCATAGGTTTCACAGATATAAAATTACTCAGTCTTAAATAATCTTATTTCCTTCAACCATTTTGTTGACATCCCATTTTTTTAATAATAGTTATTTTATGCTATCAGAATATTGCTTTTAAATAGACTTATTGTTTCTTTGTTGTCTATCTTTCATTCTCAAAACTACCAATCAATTATTTTGTATTGTTCATTTTATTATTGTAAGTATTTGATATTTTGATCTGCTACCTATAACTTAAGGTTAAATAACTAAATAACATAATAATCAATACTGTTTTTTCAATCTGATATTTCATTCTCTCATCTACTTTTCTTTCAAAGCCCTAATTAAATTGTCCTGTGTTTCATTTACTAATTTGCTTAGGTTTCTATTTTTTTCTATGACCTAATTAAAGGAATTAGAATTATAATCTAATTCATCAATAAGTTATTAGATTTATTATGATAATTATATTTAGTACCTTTTTGATATATTTAAATCAATTTTTTCATCCAATAATTAATGATTGCAAGCCTTTGACTTCCTCATCTCTCTTTTTTTCATATACCAAGAATTCTCTACACTTTTAAATAAAATCATTTGATATGGTATTCACATATTCTTATTCGATTTCAAATAATAGTTATTTTAGATTCTTATATTTGAGTGTAAGTCATCTTAAGCAGTCTTTTTTTTGATTGCATCTTAATTATAAGTCATAATTATTCGAATTCTACCAGAAAGTTGAGTACATAATTTCTTATTGTGGATGAATTCTTCTTATTTAATCTGCTCTTTTGGTCTTTTTGTTCTTAAGCTATCAACAAGATATATTGGATTGTTTTATACAGATTTCAAATCTTAAATTTGCTTTTTTAATTGTCAATCATAGTAGCCAAGATTGTATTTTGGGTTCTTAAGATGTTTTCTCCAAATTCTGTTACTCTCTAGAAATCATAGGTTTCATGATTTTAAATTTTAATAAATTTTTATTGAAGTGCTTTTGATCATTTATTTTTTATATATGCAACTGAAGATAGTGCAAGTATTGATGGCATAGCATTGAGAGTAGTAGGTTATAAATTAATTAGGTTTCCAAGGTTTTCAAAACAATAATTTAGAAATCTATTAATCTCGATTATCTTCAATTAGCACAAGAGGACAGAAAAAAGTAAATTATGTAAAATATTGATAAAATGATAAATCCTTAAATTTTATTATTTTGAAATCATTAATACCACAAGAATATTTTTTTTATTCTTAGAAGGGGGTGTATAGATGTTCTGAGGAAATTAGTCGATTCCAAAATCTCTCTCTCTATTCACATTTATTAAATAAACATAATGGAATAGGATCTAAAAGGAGCTGTTATATAATCTCTATAGACAACCGACGATACTGCAAGGACTAAGCGGCCTTATAATAAAATTTCTTCAGAATTACGTGCCCAAATTTTACATGCTTTAACTGTTGAGAAGATCCCTCTCTCAGAAGTAGCAATTTGAATCAGACCTAGGTAGCATAGATATATTAAACGAAACCCTGCACATGCAAAGCCATTTTACTTACTTATGAATTGGAGGGGAGAAGTGAAAAGAAAACTTCTAGAAGAGAAAGAGTTGAAATCGAATCGAAAATTAGAATAGTTATCTTGGATCCTTTTGGGAATAAGCATTCAACTTATGAAAATGCCAAATTTTCAAAAGTATGTTCTTTAGATTCCATAGATAAAATAGCTCTATACAGAAGACAAAGAACTAAGTGCTAACGAAGAATTCAACATTTAGAAAAAGGTTGTTCAGGAGGTGAGTCAGCAATTAGGTGAATTATAGACAAGTTGCTACCATTTACAATCTCAATAGAGTTAAACTCAAAATGATGAACATGCTCCTGATAATATATTAAGGGGATTAAATATGGGTTTGCATTTGGTAACATCCAAAATTAGAGAAAGTTAAATTACATTTAACAAGAAAACCAACAAAGAAATTAAAGAGATTGAGAAGCAAAGCAATAAAGAGAACAATTATATAAATATAAATGAAATACCATTTTAAACTAATTACACATAAATTTAGTAGTTTTTGAAGAATGTAGAAATCAAATCGGAAAGCAATCCCTACATTTTAGATTAATTGAACCAATTGACTAATCAAACTATTTTGTAGATGAAACTAATCTAAAAAATTTAATAAAGAGACTCCCAAATAAGATAATTTCAATAGTAAGTCGGTATAATCATTAGAAGATGTTTCGAATGCCAATCTTGATTATATTTTTAAATTATTTCTATATTATCATATTTGTAATTGTAATGCTATTTAATTTTAATCCTTTATTTATAATAATTATTATAATCAACCCATTAGGAATACAAAAAATAAGAATTAAAAGAGGTTTTACCAAGTGATAATAATGCAACAAGAAATACAAAAACATTATTTATTCTCCCATTTTCAAGTATATACTACTGTTTTAATAAGAAAGTGAATCAATCAAGTAGCAAACTCTTATTCTATTCCATCGACTAACCTGTATGTTTCTGTTTTTGAATCACTAAAACTAATTAATGATATATAAAATAAACCTTAATGAAAAAGTTCAATTTCTTAAAATACTAGTTCAGCAGCTTATTTGAATATCAAAATCTAAGTTAAAGAAATAAATTAAATGAGTACAAATAGGGATTTCTAGTAAGCAAAGATTTCGAGTCTTATTACAATTATATGAAAGTAACAAACCTAATATTTTTTTTAAGATTCTTAGTAGATTAAAGATGTACGATGAAATATTATAAGCCAAAAAGAGTGTACCTATGTTTAAGCAAATTTAATTTTGGAGGGAACCAAAAAACAAAGCAATAAAAGATTGGATTCGATAAGCATAAGATGAATATTATCACCAAAATCCATAAGACTTACCATTGCCTTGGTTTGTAAAATATCCAATCATATTTTTCATTTCTTATGAAGTATTCTCAACGATATTTGATATCGACATTGAAATTAGTTTGAACATTATTCCAGAAGAGAAGGAAGTCAAAAAAACAACAGGCTTCAAAGATGTTATAGGAATAGATGACTACAAAGAAGAATTATAAGAAGTAGTTGATTTTCTTAGAAACCCTAGTAAATATCATGAATCAGGGGCAAAATTGCCAAAAGGTATATTGCTTGTAGGTAGACCAGGAACAGGAAAAACATTATTAGCAAGAGCCTTGGCAGAGGAAGCTGGTTGTACATTCTTGTACAAATCAGGAGCTGAATTTGATGAAATGTTTGTGGGAGTAGGTTCTTCTAGAGTGCGTTAATTATTTTAAGAAGCTCGATAAAAATAACCATGTATAATTTTTATTGATGAAATTGATTCTATCGGTGGATCAAGAGGAGGTGATGATCCAAAGAGATATGGAACTATAAATCAAATTTTAACTGAGATGGATGGATTTAGATAAAATGAGGCAATCATAGTGATTGGAGCTACAAATATGGAATAATCATTAGATGCAGCGCTTACAAGAGCAGGAAGGTTTGATAAGACAATTCATATCATGTTACCTGATATCAAGGGAAGAAAACAACTGTTTGAATATTACTTGAAGTAGATAAAACATGCAGATATTGACACTCAGTTATTGGCTAGACAGACTACTGGATTGACTGGAGCTGATATTGAAAACATTGTAAACATAGCCATTATGAATGCAGTAAAAGAGAAAAGATAAAAAGCTTAAGCTAACGACTTCTAACATGCAATAGATAGAACTAGGATGGGCATAAGATACAAACTGACAGATCAAGATAAGATTTTAACAGCATACCATGAGAGTGGACATGCCTTAATTAATCTCTTAACAGAACATACTGTGCCTTTAGATAAAGTAACTATCTTGCCTCGAGGAAGTGCTTTGGGGTATACATCCATGGTTCCAAAGGAGGATACATTATCATAAACCAGAGGTAATATTCTGGCTTCTATTGATGTTTGTATGGGTGGCAGGGCAGCAGAAGATATCAAATTTGGTAAAGATAATATTTCATCTGGTTGTGGTTCAGATTTGGCTAATGCTACTGCTATGGCTTATTCATATGTGAAAGACTTAGGTATGGGAGACACTCTGATTTCAGATGCTTAAACGAGCAAAAAGTTCAGTTACACAGTGGACATGCAAGTGAAATAATTATTAGAAGTACTATATATGATATTAATTATTTATAGGAATCCTATAATAGAGTCAGAAACAAATTAGAGTAAAATTAATAGGTACTGTAAAGATTTGCGGAAGAATTATTGAAACATGAAACAATGACTGCTGATTAATTGAAACGTTTATTATGATTATTTTATTAATACCATATTAATTTAGAGAAGAAATATAATCAATTATGTTGAAACTTTCAGTTGATGTATTATCCTAAGATTCTATCCAACTCTTTTTATAAATTATCCTTATTCTCCTTATTAAATGGTTTTATGTAGGTTTCTTTGAGGTTAACTTCATTAAACTCGGAAAATTAAAACTTGTTTCGATTCTCAACTATATTGGTTTCTTATCCTGTTAAGATGCAATCGTTTTACTCTGGCTCTATAACCAATTAATATAATGGTTTCTCCTTTTTCTTCTTAACTGCAATTTTATTCGTTTCTGTTGAACTTTAACCCTATTACCCTTAAAATTATGGGGAGACAGGTTCAATTTATTAGTCTTAATTTTCAGCATCTAGCAAAAAAGAATTTTTTTGTTGATAATTACATTTTTAGACCTGCCTTTAATTAAAAGTATAAGATGATGTTTTTTTCAACATTAAATTTTATTTAGGTTCCTCTAAAAAAGAATGCTTCAAGAGTTCATCAGCTGTAGCTCTTTATTTAGGGTCAATCTACAGACATTTAGATAGAAAATCTTTAGCCTCAGGAGATTACAATTATTGTGGGATAGGAGGTGGTTGTGTAGATTTACCTATTTTGACCATAACAGCAATTGCATCTTTATACTCAGAATAGGGAGGTTATCCAGTAGCCATTTCTATAATAGTACAACCTAGACTCCAAATATCTGCCTTTTTTCCATACTGTTCCTGATTAATTACTTCTGGAGCCATGAAATTGGGAGTTCCACAAATAGATCCTATGCTATCATGAGTTATATCACTCAATTGCTTACTGCTCCCAAAATCTAGAATAAAGATTTAACATACCTGCTAATTTACATCTACCAGAATTGTCAATTAGAATGTTTCCTCCTTTGATATCTCTATGAATGACGTTCTTTGCATGCAAATAACTTAATCCTAACAGTATTTATTTCAAATATGTTTTGATAAGTCTCTCTCTAAAACATCCAAATCTCTCCAGCAAAGTTTAGACCGAGCCTCCACTTACATATTCTAGAAAGATATTTATGAATTGGTTTCTCTATTCACATCCTATATAACGCACTATATTCGGATGTTGTAATCTACTCAGCATTTCAATTTCTTTTTATAATTGTTTCACTTTCTACAATATTTACAAATAATACATCATCATTTTGATTTTAAATGAAAACTTATTTCACAGCCATGATTTGTCCATTTTTCTAGAGTCCCATAACAACTTTTCCAAAAGCACCTTATCCTAGTACTTCTCCTTATTCCCAAAGATGAATACTAAGGATAATAATTTATAAATAATACTCTTAATCTGATTTGAGTGAGTGTCTTTCAAGCTCTTCTTCTTTGTTATCAATTATTATAACTTCCACATCTTGAATGAATGATTATTCAAGTTCCTATTGTTTATTATTTTGATTATTAGTATTCATGTATTCATAAGCTTTTGTTGGTTTGAGTTGGTTCTTTTTTTTTGTAAAGCAGCAACCCATTTTTAATATAATTATAATTTAATGTTAAAGCACATATATAATACCTGAAGGTTGATAAATATTAATTAAAGAATTCAATAAATTTATACAAAAGGTAATTTATATATAAAATAGGAATGATATAATCGATTAAAAGTGAAGTCATCAATTTAGTAAATGAAGTCATTAGGAAATATCATTTAAATCCTGTTAAATAACGAAATATTAATTACAATTCAATATTGTATATTTGTATTATTAGCGTCATTTGTAACATGTTACAATTAAAAATACCAGAAATTGAAATCAACTAAAGTGCGGCACTAAAATAATGATGGAATTAAGCAGTCAGAATCATCATTGAATCATACGGATATGAAAATTCTTTTGGCCCAGTTTTCGAATATCATAAGAAAAATACATTCTCTATCTTGAAGCCAGAAGACTATACTACAATAGACTAAAAGGAATAAGAACAAATTACCCTGAATATACATAGGAGTTAGAAGGAGTTGTAGAAGAATAAAATAGAAATGAAATAACCTTTGAACATTTGTCTGCTTCGGCATATTACCATGAAATTGGTCATATATCAGGTTAATTCACTGAAAGTACTGGGGTTCTATTATCAGTTGGTGATTAGATAATACATGGAAGAAATATAGATTTAGTCCCAATTTGAACTAAAAATATTGCCTTACATTTGATCATCAAGAAAGATGGATAGTATTTAGGTGAGTCAATTGATTGGCTTTGTTCAATGTTGGATTCATTATTATGGCATCCATTTTTAGAATTGTTTTAAATAGCAACTGCAGAATACTTAACTACAATATAATGTTGTATCAATTGAAGAAAACTGGAGATATAGAGATCCATTCAATATGTATCTAACAATTAGTTTGAACGCTTCAATATTAAGTTAGACCAATTATTAATAGATGTGCAGAGACTGCATTTTTAGAATTCATCTAATATTTTTGATAAATAATTTTGATCTACCTTTACTTGGTTTAACCCAATTATGATTATTTGTTTTCTAGCCCTTAGGATGATCCCAGAAGAACTATTGCTGATCAATCATTGGCTGAATTGTAAACTAACCTATTGAATCATTTCGAAGTGCTAGGTGTAATGGACCCTTATCCAATTCATAATGAAGGTACTTTCTTTTCTATTATAATGAACGCTAAATGTAACAGGTTAATAGCATTCTAATAATATTTTATGACCTTAGCCCAAAATTGATTATAAAAATATTATATTATAATTATAAAAATATTCTCAAAAATGAAATGGTAATATTATTATCATAAAAAATCTTACTATTTTATTATTATTATAATTAAACTCTTATGACGGATAATCAATAGACAACTGAGATAAGATTTACAACATAATCTCCAAATAGAAATTACAATCCAATGAATTCATCAATATAATTCATTCCAGATATTACCCAAGAAAATCTAACAGATTAGGTTCCTTTACCTTAAAAAGAAACCATAACAAAGGGCATTCTAAAAACATTTTACTATGAAGTACATAATTGCTTAAATATTTAGGATATTAAAAGGAAAAAGATAATTGGATGTAACATTTATGTGAATGAAATGAATGACAAATAATTGTAACTATCTAAGCGTGGAAGTATTCAAATCATTATTTCTTAGAGTAATGCAGGATTTGTATGGCTGACGAAGAAACTTCCAGATTCATAACTCCTTGCGCTTGCAAAGGAACCTTAATGAATGTTCATGAAGAATGTCTAAAATTGTGGATATTATAAAAGAATGGAATTGAAGACGTATTCAAAGATAAGGTAATTTCTTTATAAAATATCAATAGATTAAATGTGAATTATGTTCCTATAGATTTAGAATGAGAATGTAGATCGTTAACAGAGTTAGTTTAAAGAGATTCTCTGAAGTACCATCTCATTAGAAGATTTGTTGGTTAGTTTATCTGTTTGTTATTATTTCCCTGATAAGCGGATTTGTTGGTATTATTCCTACTCATCATAGCCTTATATATGGAATACAATTTAACCAATATAGGAGTGGATGCCGTGATGACCCTAATCATAGTTTTGTCCTTAATATTGTTTGTCTATTTTTTGGCTAGCATTTTAACTTCACTCTAGATTGAAATGATTGAAAATTGGACACTTTCTCCATATAAACCTAGAAGAGATACCAAGTAAGGCAGCTTTTTTTAGTTATAATCTCATATGGGACATAGCATCTCTGGAAGTCCTTTAGCAAGGAGGAGAACTGTTCAATTATAAACCTGTCCCCCGCAAATTACAAGTCTTTAAGTAATTTAAATCAACTAATTAATGACAAGTGCTAATCTTTCAGAACAATGAACAATTTTTTAAATTATTTACTTTTTTTATTATAATTTTTTCTCAATATGGCTAATAATGAGAGCAATGATACATCAACATAAAACAGTAAATTTCTTCAATTGAATTCCTCAATTCAAATCCTAAACGAAAGTATAAGCATACAAATGCCGTAATTCCGTCAAAAAGTGCTTAAAACTGTTCATTCAAAAGTAACCTTTTTAATTTATTAAGGATGCTGTGAGAAGGAAATAGATTGCTTGCCATATATATATCAATGATTTAGAATCTGTGCCTGGATATAAAGCATAAAAAAGTATTTGAGCATCATTAAACAGAACAAATATGTAGAATCTGTATTTGCGAGGAGGAAACCTCTAAATTTATTGCTCCTTGTAAATGTAAAGGAACTGCTGAGTTTGTTCATTAAGAGTGTTTAAAAATGTGGATTCTTGAGTAATATGGAGTTAATAAAATTTATAATGATGAGGTAATTAATATAAATAAATTCTTGTTTAGCTCTATTGTGAGGTTTGCCATCATAAATTCGAATTTGATGCCGATTTTAATGACAGATTTGATATCAAATAATTTTAAAGAATAAAAAAGAGAACAAAACTTTGTTGGCTAATACAAATGTTTTTTATCATTCTATTTATTTTTGGATCTATTGAAATTGCTTTGGGGTTTGGTATAAATTCTTTGGCAACTGTTGCGATTATTGTTGTATTTGGTCTGATAACTGTATCTTTAACTATTTACTTAATTTTCAATTTTAGTTCAGCTCATACTATTTAAATGATTGAAAATTGGAATTTCCAGAATTACAAACCCAAATCTTCAGCTTCATTGCCCAAAAAGAACACTAAGAAGATAACCAATCAATTCATTCGAGTCAATCAAATATATTTTACTTGAATATAATAATTAATAAACTTAATTCATAATCGTTCAAATGCTAGGATTAGCTCAAAAAAAGTCTCAGTTATTGTTCAAAGAGTAGAAACCTGTCATAAAAAAGATTACCTAACACTTAAAATTAAAGACTTTAACTTTAAGTAATTGGAAATCAAAAGAATTGACCTCGCGATTACTCAGTCCAATCAAATATTAGCCACCTTCAGTTATGGAACCTAAAGGCTAATTTCTTTTAACCCTAACATACAATAATAAGAATATTTGATGGAAAGTCAAATACAATTAAAAACAATATTTCAATTTTTGATAGTCATTTTATATTAGTAACCGTTTAACAATATTCCTTTTTGGATACAATATCATCTATTTGTAATAAGATATCTTATTAATTTGAGATTCAATAATGATTATTTTGAAAGAGCAAAATAGATTACTTTTAAAAATAAATAATAAGAATTGAAGTTGTTACTTTATGCAATTTAAATTTGAAATAAGAAATTCGATGTTTTATATTTCAAATTAAGGATTTTACGATATTTATTGGTTATTTTGACAATTCAATTTGCACCTATTTAGATCTTTTTAAAACGGTATTATTATCAGTATTTGCAGGACACATTAGAAAACCTCATAAACAACTACATAATAAAAAGACTAGAATGTTTAACAGTGCTTTTTTGAATTTGAAAATTTAGGTGAAAAGGATTATCATCTAAGTACTAAGGAAGCCTGTAAATTATTTAAATATCATTAGAACATTGGGCTCAAATTACTGCTGATTTGGATAATACACTTATAAAACACTAATCATTAATAGAAGCTAATTCTGAATACATTCCAGGGGTTGTTGGGGATATAGTTGATCTTTCAAAGAATGTAGGTGTATACTCTTACAACGTTGCAGATATTAATGGGAATGTTCTTGAATTAAAAACTGGGGATCATTTAGCTCAAAAATTTAATGCTGCCTACTTTGAAATGACTTCAAAAATTTAAGATTCCACATCTATAAATCATCAAGATAATAACCAATCCTGAGATTTTAATAGATGTATTATTCAGATCAAAACTTCCAATTATTTATAATTTTGATTTACATATATTTCCTTATTACCTATTTTACTTTTACTAACGATATTACAAATAGTTGCCATTAAATTAAATTATCAAAATTTAATAGTATGTGAATAACAATAGAAAATAGTCATCAAGAGAAACAAATTGACTAATTATTACTTATTCTTAAATAAATAAGTTATCCTAGATTTAATAAAGAAAATGATGTAAATTATTATTATTATAAATAATAATATTAATAATTATTATATTGAATGATAATTTTTCAATTTTTCTTTTTTCTCCATGTATTAACCTTGTCTGTAAGCCAATCTTAAGTTAAAAGAGTAATCATAGTGTGAGGTGCAATTCTGAAATAAAATGTTGGGAATCCTACCCAAAGTCCTATAATACCTTCTCTTTTAACTGTCTATAAATATTCATTTTTCTTACTTTTCCCATTGCATCAAAAATTGAAGAATAAGGATATACACCTGCTGCATCCTTTTTCATTTTCTACATTTTTGTTTTTGCATTATCAAAAGGTAATGCACAAAATGAACTCAAAAAGCCAGCTGCTGCAGATGCTCTATTAGAAATATATCAAACAAATACAATAATCGAGTTTATTGAGTATCTTTGGTTCCAAAATAGTGATTTAGTTGTTCTTTTATCTCGTCATACGGTCCCAACATTGCTACATTAATAACAATTGCTCTAATAACTGTTGGAGTAGATCCTCTCCATAATGCTACTACTCCTTCATCTTTCACAATTTTATAAAATGCATCAAAAACATTTTTATAGCCTCTTCTTTCTTCAACAGGTAATGTGCTATCTGCCTAAATTCTGACCAAAGCTAAATCAGCTGGATTACCTGCTAATGAGCCAAGGAAACCTGCTACAATTGAACACCAAGATTTAGCTAAAAATGAGGGCTCTTTTCCATTATTTGCTTACTTTGATCTCAAATACATTGTCTTATAAATTCCCATACGAGTGGTAGTGTAAAATACTTATCTAGCCAATGCTGAATCAATTCCTTTCCAAAAACTCAACACGCCTCCTTCTTTTAAGATTTCAGAGAAGACACGAAATGGACTGATTTCACTGCCTGCATTAGGACCCAATTTTTCTGATTTGAGTTGGATTCTAACTTTTACTAAGTCGACTGGTTAAACAAAACACGTTGCCACACATCCAGATAAACCACCGATCCCAAATGGTTACAAAGTATCAGCAAGTTTGGTCAGCCAATGCTTCTCTAGAAGTTTTTCACCCATTTTTGATGCGTATTAATGTATTTAATATGAAAATTAACAAATGATATATATTTTGCAATAAATCCAAACATTTATTATATAAATAATTTATGTTCATACAACTATTATTATGTACCACCTAAAATAATATACAGATAATTAAAAGAAAATTGATATATCAAATTTGAGATCTTTCATCGATTCTAAAATTTGTATGACAATTTTAATAAATATGATTACATTAGTGAAATGAGCCCATTATTATTATTAATCATTTCTTTATAACATTACTTATAATTCAATTATTTAAGAATCAAATCAATTTTCATTCAATATCTTTATTACATAAAAATTCTATTATTAAAGGATTCAGTAATTCAAAAGCCTTGTAATTTGTAGAGAGTTAAGTAATCAAAAAAGTCTTTATCTTTTTAAGACAAATAGTGACACACAATCAAAGTCCAGTATTTAAGGTAAAATACTGAGAAAGAATTGCAATAAAATATTGATTTAAAATGGAATAGGAATAAGTATTAGAGTTGAAATATTCCAAATGAATCTAAAAATATTCTTGAAGGATAAATGAATATAATGCATCAAATAATAGTTGTCAAAATAAATTTTGACCTTAAGTCGATTTATTCTATCTTATAGACAAGAAGATAAAATATTGTACCTTTTTCAGCTTTTTGGATTAAAATTTAAATCCTATTTCATTTTTAAATGATCTAATATTGAATTATTTCTTCAATAAAGATCTTAAGTGTATCTGACCTATATTAATTTAGGTCATAATCAATTATTTATATTGACGAAAGAGAATACAAAACTAGACCTTAGTTCATAATCTTCAATTTTTTTTTTCAAACAGCGGAAAAAGTATTTTTGATTAACAAGTAACTTTAATAAAACAAACCTTTTGTACCTAGATATTTTAACAAAAGAAAAACAATATAATTATTATAATATGCTTAAATTGATATAACGAATCGACTAACAAAATTGGATTACGGCTCAAAATAAGTCCTATATCTATGATAATTCCTTATATTTGGCCCTTAAATTATTAGAGATTTAACTATTATGAAAATAATTAGAAACTGAAAATTACCTAATTGTATTAAAACAATATTTTACAAAAAAAAATGCCAATAACTCAAATCAAAGTACAAAAGAGACAAATGGTATTATTTAACAATTGTAATTATTAATTCCTTCTTTTAGTATCTCTTTATATTAGAAATGATTTCACTAAAGAAATAAAAACCTTTTAGAAAGTATTCTAAATGATTAGTTTTTTAATAATTTCTAAACAATAAAAATATCAATTTATTATTAATTTATGAATTTTAATTTCTATTAGGCACCAGAGATTTAAAAAGTCCTTTCTATCCCAATAACTCTTATTGATGGCACTTCTTCTATGAATAGGGAATATAAATATATCATTTAAGCATATGAATAAACATTTGGATACTTGTTAGAAACTTAAAGAATATAATATTAATGGTCGACAAATTTGACTAGCATACATCCATATTTAAATGAAGAACGAGGAAATCTAACTATGGCCCTAGCTTAACTATTTCAATTAATGCTATAAAATGAATTTCCAACTTAATATGTAACGATTACATTGGTCACAGATGGAAGAGAGCCATTTGATATTAATGCTATTATGGAATTATGCCAATAGATTAAATTACATTTCACAGTCTAAATACTTTGTATAGCATTTGGAAATTAATTTCCAATAACCTTAATAAATAGTTTAAAGGATGCGATTTAAAATTAAGATTTCAAAACCCAATCATTTTTTTAAATTGCCCGTTCCGATTATCAAAGCTATGTATAAATTAAGAAGGAATTGCAATATGCATTTCAATAAATTAGTCAAAATTTAATAATGACTCCTCAAAAGCATTTTCTCAACTTTGAAGTGTTTACCTCAATTACATTAAGATAACCTCAAAATTATATTGCATCAAACGAACTGTTTTTAGCATGGAGTGATTAAAAGATAATTATAGGGGACCAATAAATAGAAAGCATCAATTCAACAATTTCTATATTGTAATTTTTACGGAAATCTATATAAAATATTTATGCCAATATAGACCTTCAGATTGATCAGATTATTTAAGAATTTTAACAAGCAATATAATTTGTTAGAAAAATTAACATTGAATCAAAAGCAGAACATACTTAAGAACAAGAAATTGTCAATTTAATTTTAAAAATTATGGAATAAATAGAATTTGCTTATAATAATTAAGACATCATTTCGTCATAATATTAGATAGAATAGTTCAAGTATTTAATTAGTTGTGATAACCCGAATAATTTTAAGGATTTTCTTGATAATTCAAAAATTACTGAATCATAAGGTCAATTTCAAAACTTTGCTCTGAATATAAAGACCCAATTATAAATATTATTGACTTTTAACAATTCAAAATAAAATTAGGAATATGAAATCGAATTTTTTTTTAAATATACTAAAATACTTAAATATTGCATAAAGAACATTTCTTAGGTTTTGGAAGCCTTACCTCCTAATACTTTATAAAAAACACTCTAAGAATTAATAGGATCTTTAATTAAGCTGTCAAAAGAAGTGTTTTCCTCAGAATATTTTAATATTTCTACAATTGAGCAATATTAACAATTATTTCAAATTAATGAATATTTTCGATACTTAAAAAGGCTATAAACTGAAAATAGCCTAAATGAAATAAAATTATTAATCAATTAAATATCAACTCTAGACTTAGATATTTAGAACCCATTAGATCCTTATTTTTAATTAAGTTACCTACCTTTACTTAATTTTAACAATTAGGAATCCATTCTTGAAAAATATCTCATTTTTGTAATTGATAAAAGGGAGGAATTGAAAATATATACCGATCCATTTCTAAAAAGTTATGGTGAGATATTTTCTAAGATATCGCAAAAAAAGCGAATGGAGGTTTATTGGTACAATAATCCTACAACAAACTTCAAAATACATAACAATAAGGATTTTGAAAAAATCGAATTTCAGTCATTTAAACTTTTATTAGATTCCTTGAAAGACAAATTACATTTAAAAAAAAAGCAAATTCAATTATTAATTTTAACTGATAACGAATAATCTTATGAAAATTTACACTTTTAGATAAGATATGCTGAATTCTCTAATTATAATTTTAAAATTATACATATTTCAATTGGAATGAAATTGCTGTCCTATTTAGAAAATAAATTTAGTTAATAGAATAATTCGTAAGCTTAACAAAACAAAGGATTAATTAAAATCATCCCTAAACCACAGTTTAGCTAATAGACTAATTAAGAATAGAATTCTTAGAGAAGTAATAACAACCAAAAAATTTTATAAGAAATTGCTAATTATATAGACATTTTAAATTTTTGATAAATTTGATTTTAAAATATATTAAGTATTATAAAGAAACATAATCTATGATTATTATCGAGAATAAAGACACAATATTTCGAAATTTCAATAATGCTAAAGATTTTTAATTATATATTTTTAGTATTACAAATGATGTAACTATTTAATTTTTTTATCAGAGAAATTAAATTTATTTATAAGATATGATAATTGTAATTTATAATAATCTATCGAAAAATATATTCTCAAGATACTAACGAATAATTCTAAGAAATTTCATAAATAAAAAAACTGAATAAATAATAAACCATTAAAATAATAACAATTATATATATATAATTACTCAAAAAAAAAAATTCGCAATTTCTCTCAATTGTATTTATAATTATATTTTTTAGTTTTCAAATTCAAAAACTTTTTAACTTTACACCCAAATTTCTGTTGAATTGTTACGATTATTTCAATAAAATAAGTATTATTTCATTCTACAAAAAATAAGTACAACTATTTACTACCTTAAGTCAGTTTTTTAGGATTATTTCAAAATTAAACTATTAGCTCTATTAATAATAAGGAGTATCCAGAATAAGAATAACGATAATGATACTTCTGAAAATAATAATTCATTTTCTAATTAAACAATGAATTGATTCATTATTAGAATTACTATTTAATCCTAATTGAATAAAGATTAATTACTTTGTCTCCCTTCGCTAGGAGACTCCATAAATATACTCTTTTCTAACCACATAGACCTAAACCAATCATCTTTAATAAAAAATATAAGCGTCAGTAAACATTTCTTATCTGATCTTTCTAGTCTTAAAAACAAAAGGCTAAGGATAATAGAGAAACATTATTCAAAGAAGTATAATTTTCATAGCGAATAGTATATTGTTAAATTAAGGATTATTTTGATTCATCTGATTAATTTTAATTAAAATGTAAATAAACTATAATTAAAAAAATAATTTTTTGTAATTGACAGAAAAGATACAAAATTATTTATAATTGCACAATTTGATATTTTTTAACTATTTAGATATTGTTTTATGTTAGAATTACACCTTTAGAAGTCACAATTTGATATATCTTGATTAAAATACTTAAATTTAAAATATTCATTTTTTGATGTTCATCAAATTTTTTATTTTTATAAAGCTATCTTTAACGCTTTAAAAATATCTTTTCATACGGTTTTTTAGTTAATCAGCCTCTTCTAGATCTAAATTTTGTTATATATCAAATTTTTCTACTTTAAACAATTAGTTAGGATTTCTTTACATTTCATAATCCACTTATCGTTTAATAGAGGCCATTTATTTTGCAAACATCATTTCAAAATCATTCTTTTTACTTTTCTACACAGGAGGAATTGATATTAAGATTTTTGGAGAAATTTCCTCTATTTATTGCCTTGCTTTTTTTGATTTGATTTGAATATTTGGCAAGTGTTTAGAATAAGGAATTGGATCATAAATTCCAAGAGATGGTATTTAAAAAGCCAAAGACTTGGTTTTTCTGCTTAACAGTGAGACCTTTTAAAGAGAAGATTTTTTTTTCAATTTTTTCAATTATAAGCCTATTTCAATTAAATTCTAATTTAAGGTATACTTAGAAGTTGAAATAGCCTAAGTTGATATTTATAATTGAGGTTTATGTATTAAAGGTAATTACATAATAGGTTCTATCAAAGGAATTTATTTTGATTAATCTATTTCAGTGTTAAGTTTATTAGAATTTAGTAAATCGATGTTGGAATATGAGTGGTCAGTATAATATTATTACGTATTCTTTTTGATTTTCACAAAATTTGAATCTGTATTCTTAATCAATTTCCCTGTTTTATCTCTTTCTTTTTGAAATGGAATGAAAGGATCAAAACTCATATCATTTTGTGAAGGCTCATCTCCAAAAGGATAAAATGAAGAACCATTTTATAAGTAATTTAAAATGACATTTTTTTACATTAATAATAATAATAAATTTATTTCTTAATGATGTTTATAATTATTAAAGAAAATTTTTTAAAAAAGTATAGGAGAGTAGGGTTTATTAAGGATTAATTTAATTTAGAAATTACTCTTGTTTAAAGTAATTGTTATTAATTAAGTACTCCTTATTTGTGTGTGTTTGTTAAAATCTGATGTGTGGTTAATATTAGGCAGGGAGAATAGGGATGATTATTTAATTATTTTTAATATGATTTTACTTTTTGCAATTATTACAGAAATCATAGCAGGTCTTCAATTTTATTATATTTTAGATTTCATTTACCCTGATCGTGCTAATCCAATAGTACCTTACAGAAATAATGAAGATGCTTATACTTTTTACGATATTTTCTTATCTGTGAGCACAAGAATTTCTTCAAATGGAAGATTATAAATTACATTCCCTTAGGAATTTGATGGAACATAGTTGCGTCTTTTATAAGATGATGTTATGGCAGTAAGGAACTTCTAATAATATATCACTAGGCTACGAATATTGATAAGGAATGCTACATCGAATACACATTTTCAACTACAACGACATGCATACCTTATGTGGAGCCAGCGGTGACTATACCAGCAACAAACTACTATACAATTAGCAACAGAACAATTACAATATTTTTCGGTTCAGAACCTCTTAATGCTGGTAGCTAGAAAGTCAGAATAAAATATAACAAAAATCCAGTAGGATTAGGAGGGAAATCGAGCGGCTATCTTCAAATAATAACTTTAAGGGATACTGTTCCAGTGGACTAAAATTTAAATTTTGGTACAGTTGGCTTTGCACCAGTTTACAAGAAACATACAATAGGTATGCATATATTAAAATCAATTAGCTTCTGAAGGTCAAATAATAAATGATGGTTCAAAATTAGGAGGTTATGTTACGAATTACGTGATTTAGTTTACTACAACAATAGATTTAATTAAAGGAAGTTGGTTTAGGGCTGAAATAGCTGAAGGATTCGATATATCTAATGTTGAATGCGTTTTAGTAGATACTTTATAAAATCTAAATTGTCAAGTAGAAGGAAGAAGAATTTATTTTAGTGCCATAGATGCAGCCTTGCCTAAAGGATAACATAAAGTGAAACTGAAGAATGTTATAAATCCTTCTGCATCAGGAGATTCAGATCCATTCATCTTCGAAACATTAGAACCTTTAGTCAATACAGTAATTGAATACTTCAACGTTGGTGTTACAAATATCACTCCTGGCTAGATTATTAATCCATCTATTGCTGGCGCTCCTTTAAATTAAAATTTAAGAATTGATTACACAATTAAATTCACTCCACAAAACAAAATTCCTTACACTGGAAGAATCGATTACATCATTCCTGATGGTTTTACTTTGGATCCAACTTGTAGAATTATATCTGGATTATCTCAAAATGGAACAACCCCAATATCATGTGTAACTAGCGGCCAGAAAATAACAATAACAGATTTTGCATCGTTCTCACCTTAAGAAATTACTCTTAAAATTTACGCTGTCAATCCTTCAATTTCAAAATTGTACTAATACTGTCAAATTTACACATATTCTACTTTCGGGAAAGTTCCAGTTGTAAGTGGGACAAGTAGTAATTACAAAGGAATCGATCAAAATGTTGAAGCTGGATCTATTCAGATATCCTAGATTTAGAGTCCTTACTTTGTTGCAATAGATTTATATAAATAAATGCAAAATATTTCTTTGGATAAGACCGGACCATTGGATTTCCGATTATACCCTATGCCTAGCAAATAATTAAAATTAACTACTTCACCAACAAGTTATGGCAGTATCTACTTTTAGATCCCATTATGGTGGAGAATGAGCGGATAATACTTCAATGGTTGGAATGTTGTTGGCAGCACACCTACTTGTAATTTTGGAGCAGAAATAGCAGCAACTTGCAATTATTACTTATAAAGGTTCAGTTTTAAAACTGCAACATCTACAAACTATTTGAAATATGATCCAAACTCAGGACTTGGTAATTGCGATTTACCAATTTCAGTAGCTGTTTCTTAGATCACTCCAATCCCAGGAAGGTTTGATTTCAGAGTGTTAACATTTAATGATGGTGTATATAACACATTTGATTAAACACCATTAGAATAAGATTTATATACAATGGAAATAGCAGCGGATTAATTTATTGCACCAACCACTTACATAAAATGTACATCCGTTGATCAAGTGGATGCTGATATGGTATGCTATTCAAATGTGCTTGTAATGTTACCAATTCCATATGAAGGGGCAATTAATTTCAATATGAGCACAGTAAATTCAACTTATGAGTCATCTGCTGCATGGCCAAATGATCTTGGATTCGGATTAGGAAATGATGGGAAAAAGAGAATACCATGTTATGTAAGTATCAGAGCAAGTCATCCTAATATTCAATGCTGGGTTTTCTCAGGAGGAACTACTAGAAAATACGCAATTTTATAAGTAAGAGGATTCAGTTCAAAAGTAAACACAGGAACAAATGTGTTTGTTGTAATACCAAATGTTAAATCCTGTACAGCTTATGATATGTAATGTTTTGTTACAGTATCATCTGCTTGGACAACAGAATTAGATGAGCCTTATATGATGAATTACCTAAAATAATCAGTAGGATTTATTAAACAGGGAGATGTTTATAAGGATGTAACTGTTAGTCCTCCAACATTGGCAAAAGATGTATAAGATCTAACACTTTCAGCAACATTTTTATCAACAAGAAAATAAATTTGCGAATTAACAACATGGACATTGTAATTTTAGCATACAGAAGTGATAACAGCATGCAATACAGGTACTACTAACTATCCTTATTGCGCAAATTAAACCCCAGATCACATATTAATTAAGTTTACAGATAAAACTAGATTTCCCAATTAGTTTGGAGTCACAGCCACTAGTCCTCAAGGTACTGTTTATTTAATTGATCACTTTCTCACAGGAGAGTATTATTATTTCATCATAGTTAATTCTGGAAACGTAGCAGCAAATGGTCCAGTGTAATTGTCAAACATATATAATCCCATAATTTATACTCCTGGAATTGATATAAAATTGATATACTGGAATCAAAACAGAAAAATGAAGAGAATCACTTTCCCAACATCAAACATATTTATTGATGGTGGCATATTGGGTCCACCTCAATTTGACATTTTACCAAAAACAGCTGTGGGAATGAATGCCGATAGATCTTAGGTTGTAGATATGGATTTTGATTCTTGGATCATTTTCAGAGCAACATTTACCACATGCCACAAAATTCCAGCAAATGGTCTTGTTGAATTAGAAGTATAGAATGGATTGGTAGATTATACAACGACATGCGAAGTCTGGTCAGGAGTTACAAGTCCACCTAAAAGATTAGGACACACTCATGAATGTAATTTAGTGGATGTAAGTGGAACAAAATATTATCAATTAACAAAATTTAATGAGATTCCAGTCCTAACTAAATTTACTTTATCATTCAGAGGTAAAACTGGATTGGCTTCTACTACTGCTAATCCTATTCGAATATAAACCTATTTTGATGCCACTGTTCCAACATCAACTGCTTCAAATGTAGACAATTTTTATAATACTGCCTATCCACCTAACCCTGTATTAAATGGAATCGATATCACTGGTCCTAAGCGTTTTCCACCAAAATTAGAATGGATGGACTTCATAATTATTAATGATAAGGCAAGAGAAGGAACAAGGGGGGAGTTCTATATGCATGTAAAAACAAATCATAATATTCCTGATTACACAACTAATACAGCTCCTCGATTAGTATTTACCTTCAATACTACTGCTGTTTCAATGCCATAAGGAGCTTATCCTCATTGCAGATTGGATGGTCATTTAGCTAGATTTTGCGATTGGGCAGGTGGTGTTATAACAATGGCTATGCCTTTAACATAGGGAATGATAGCCAATCAAGAACACTTAGTTATGATTAGTACAAGAGGAGCAGATTATTCATCAACTTATTAAGAAGGATTACATCACAACAAAGCTGGAACATACAAATTAAAAATTGAAACTGTTAATACAGGAACAAATTAATTTATTAGAAAGGTAATGACAATAGATCCTCCTAAATTCAGAGTATTTTGGGTTTGGTCTGCAAACAAAGTTGGTTATGATCCTGTTACTCCCTCTGCAACACTTTAGGGAATGTCAGTGTTTAGACTATATTTTACAAATACTATAACAATTCCACCTTCAGATAATCCTGATCCAATTTCAATTATAGTTCTCTTCCATAGAACCATTTGGCCAACTTTCACAAATGGATTTGAATAAGATTTAGGAACTGGACTGCCTCACAGAACATAATTACCTTGCATTTAAGATGGTTTCACTTTATTACCTGGCGCTACTTAACTAAAATGTCGACTGTTTTATGGTAGTTATCCAAATCCTACCAAAGTAATTATCACTGATTTTGATCAAATCAATGTAAATACAAATGGAGAGATACATTTGCCAAACATTTTCAATCCTAATTCAACTTATGAATTAACTAAGATTACACTTCAAGTCTAAAAAACTGATGCTATTACGGGTACAAGTGAACTCATATTATCATCTGATTATGATTTAATTAATGGAACCTTTGGAAGGACTAAAGAATAGCCTGGTTTCAATAAATTGGCAGTTGACATACCAGCATTGGTCTAAGATGATTTATAAAATGTGTGGGCAGCAGCAGTTAATCCTACATTCTCTGTTGCTACAATTGATACAGTCGCAACACTATCATTGTAATATGGAAGCAAAGATTACAACATGGGTGGAGGAGCAGATATGATTTTGTTTGAAATACCTCCAAATTGGGATTTACCTTATGGCCTAATTACATGTTCCTTCCCGGCTGGTAATATCTGTTATTCTTATCCATTGGGTCCATACATAGGGTTGTACCCAGATAGTGGAATCACAGCAGACTCTTTATAATCTGGTTCCGTGACAATTAAAACACCACCCTTCAAGGTACTTGTAGCAACATCTGATCCACCAATCAAGATTTATGTCTTCACTCGATCTAAATTAGTATATGTTTACAAGATTGATTTTACATAAGTTTTAAATGCAGTTGCAGTCACTCCAGCTGTTACTTGCACTTTGTGTTTCTATGAAGCAATAACAGATTACACTATTACAGTCACAAACCCAAAAAACATACCTACAACTGGAGCAATAACAATCAAAATACCGACAGGACTTACGATAAGAGAAAATGGATGTAGAAATGATGTTGCAAGTGGATCAGTATTATCTAAAGTGGGATTCGAATGTGCATACGATGGAGCCAATAGTCAACTTCTAATTACTGGGTTCAACAAATTCATTGGTCCTGGAAAAATAATAATAAAAGTCAGAATGGAAAATCCTGATAACACAGTGACGATTACTGAACACTGGGACTTTAAGACTTGGTATTTGAATGAAAGTCCACTAAATAAATTGATTACATATGGAGATACTGCAACACCTGCTTTGACTGCATAAACTAATATTGAATATTGGGATACACCTTATAGAAGCAGAGTAAGAGGAAGAACTACTTTGTATGGAAGCATAGAATTCAGAATCAATTTATAGAATGATCTCGCAGCAGGTGATATACTGTTTATCAAATTTCCAATTCTTTTCAATAAGGTTAGATGTTCTTAATATCTTTGTTTATGGGATGATTCACCATGGTTTGATAATCATAATGATAACTTCTTGCCTGCTGAGAAATGTTTGTATGACAAAAGTACGAGAATCTTATCAATGTACACACCTTTGAGTACAAAAATCAAAAAGGATACTTTATATAGAGTCATAATTGATACTTAGAATTCAGCTGATGGAAGTAGAGGGTTCTAATTGCCAGCTATGAATACTTATACTTTTGATATTTATACAACTCTTGAATTAAAACATAGTGATATCTTTGTTCCATAAAAGTAGGCATTTAAGTATTTTGAATGTGTCTCCTTGATCACTAATGTGAAATCGAAGAATATGATGGTTGTGTAGATTCAATCCTGTAACTTCTGTACCTATTTCAACAGGGACTTTTGGAGGAGGTTACTTAAAATTATCATTTCCAACTCTCTCTGAGGAATCAGAATTTCTGTATTAGGATGATTTAGGGACTGGTAAAAAGGATGGCGATTCAATTTAATGCTATGCCAGAAATGGGTTTCCTCCCTCCACAGTTTTGGATTGCAAATTATATCTAGGCAATAGGGTCTATGGATAACCAGCATACATTTTAATACAAGGGTGGATTGGCTCATTGAATGTTGATCCATCATTTACAACAGGATACCAAGAACTCTTTTCCAGAGTTATTAGTCCTCCATTCACAGGAACTGATAAATATTATGAATTCGATATCGATCAATTCTATACTCCTGATGTTATTGGGGATGACAAACACATTGAAATGAAACTAGAATCCTACAATGGCGCTAGCAATTTATTACTTGACTAGAGCTTTTCCTATGATATGACATTAAAGCATTACACTATTACTACTGGAACTCTACCAAAACCAACAAAGTCCTCTGATACCTTATTTGATCAATCAGTCACCTTTGATTTGAAAATGCAATCCGCAATTCAACTAAAAAATACTGAAGAATATGATTTCTTTATCTTTGAATATACTTAACCATACTTCGATCCATAACCTTAAAATCTTCAATGTGAATCAGGTTCTGTGTATGTTTGTAGAGTATCTTAAGGCAATAATTGGATCGTTGTTAAACCCTTGAGCACTATTTAAGCCTAAGCTAATTTGAAGTTTAAAAATAGTAACAATCCCATATAGGTTCCTACAACAGGAATTGTGTGCACAGCTTATGCTGTTAAGGATAGAATTATAACTACAATTTATACTTATGCTGCTATTAATGATTATCTATTACCTACTTTGGCTGCTACTGCATATAATACTATTGTCACTCCCATTGACTATGCTGACAACACTACGATACCAAAAAGCACTGAAATCAGAGTACGAGTAGAAATCACCATTCCCACATAATCAATTACACTACCATATGGTTCAATTATCGACATCTTTTTGCCCTCTGGTTTCACTGCATATGATTACTCCTTAAGTACTTCTGATACTAATGCAAAGTTTGTTACTGCTGACAATCTTTAGACCAGTGTAATTGCATCATCCACCATTACTGGATTTACTGGAAGACCTCAACTTACAATAACTGGTTGGGAACCTATAAAAGTGGGAGAAAAAATAATATTTGAAACATATTGCAAAACTTCCTCATCTGCTTTGAGTCCAGCACTTTGGAATTTCAAAGCTTGGAAGGATACAGGTAGAACTATTGAATTATGGACATCTGCTGCTTCTGCTTTCAACGTGTAATCTTATGCATCATTTAAAACACTTGATTGGAAAACAAAAGATCCAACAGTTGCAAGAAAAAATTAAATATCTCCTTTTACTTTTCATTTATCTTTTAAAACAACTCCAACTGCTAATACTAAAATTACTGTAAGTTTTCCAGCCTTAGCTTTAGTTTCTGTTCCAGCAGGTGCTGTTTTATATTGTACGATAGAAGGAGCAACAGGACTTGTTCATAAATTTTCATATTGTTATGGAACTAATTCTCTTGATGTTATCATGTTGATGCCAGTCTCACCTGTAACTTTTGCTGCAAGCATTTAATACAAAGTTACAATAAGTTCAAGGGGTAATAGTATTAATCATGGGTTAATGTTTGGAGCTAGTGGAGTATTTACAGCAACTTTAACCTAAGATAATGGTGACACTGGAAATTTAAGATTTGAAATACTACCAACAGAGTCATTTACATATACATAATTGAGAATAGTAAATTCAGGAATAAAAACTACTGGTTATACAGAAACTGCTCTATTATTCTCCTTTAAAAATTCAGTGCTAATTCCGAAATCAGGTAAGATTGTAATAGCATTCCCTAATTATGCAATCGATGGTACTACTAAGTTGTTCTAAGAAAATCTTTAATAATCAGCAGTTTATAACAGTGGTGATCTGTATCCAGGATGTTATTCAATAAATTCAGACCTATAAAACAATGGTTTGAATTGCAGAATCTTTAAGAATTCTGGTGAATTTTTCCAAACATTGATTGTAATTTAATCATTTACTAGTGATATAAGCGGGAAACCCTTATAAATAGTAATTGAATAAGTAACTTTGCCAACTTCTGCAGCTTCAGCAGATGTCTTTTTATACACTGCTGATGTAAACAATAATAAATTAGAGGCATACTATTTTGAAGATGCTGTAATTCCTTTAGTGCTTGATCCTTCTACAATGACAACAACAATAACACCAACCAGTGCAACGGTTTAGGGAACAACATTAATTACATTTAGCGGTGTAAACTTTGGAGGAACTGCTTTTGATGGATATTCTTACGTAGCCTATAGATTCCCAGTTGGTTATTACGACATATCGAGTGCAACTGTTACAACAGGAGGAACATGTGCAACCACAAGTGTCTTGGAAATCTATGCACATTGGATTATACAGAGATTCACTGGTCTTACTGCTTGCACTTTAAATCAAAATATTGTATTGGCTAATATCAATTAAGTGTATAGCGCAGTCACAACTTATACAAATTTGGCATTTTAAGTTTATGCATGTTTAACAAGGGTGTGTGGTTCCTATAGCCCTGCATCTAATCCCACTCTCCCATATACGGCTGCTTCAGCAGGATCCTTGTATGTAGCTGATGCAACAGCAGCGAGATACTTCCCATATTCATTTTATAAATTTGAACTTGTTTACACTTGTGGTCACAATATTCCAATGGGGGGACAACTGATTTTAGATACAGATCCAACAAGGTTTTAGGTATAGAGAATAGAATTAAAATCAGGAGGAATAACATCAGTCACCTACACAAATGCAGCAGGATCGATAACCACTTTCACCTTATTATCTTCATACTTAAAAGCCTAAACAACTATTAAGTTCGATGTTTATGGGTATTTGCCCTCTACTATTGGAGCATCAGGTGTTGTCACATTTACATTCTCCTTGAAAAATAGATATAATGGTTATGAAATATCTCCAGATACCCTTAAGCCATCTTGGGATGTGAAGACACCAGTGTCTATCATATCATCATAAAATTTCGCTTCAGTTACATCTTCATAATCAATATTGTCAATAATATTGAAACCAGGAGTTAAAAATGTGGATAATGATTTACATTTCTAACTTCCCTCTATTTCCACGATGGATACAACCAATTTTAAACTTTACGTATTTATTGAAGGGATGATAAGTGGTTCTGGTTCATGTTCAATATCAATTGCAGAAGGTTCATCTGCAGGAACTCCTTTATGCAATGTAGCAGGTACAGATAAATTGGAAATTACAGGCATTGACCCAAGCACAATTTAACAAGAATTCTATCTTTTAGTCTAGACAGTTAAAATTACCACTTATGGTTTACTCCCTGTCACTATTTAATTAATAGACAACAATGGGGTAGTCAAAAATATATTTACTGGTTCAGTGATAGTCTATGAACAATAAATGGAATCCTTCGGAGCTAATTTTAAGCACACAACTAATGGAGGAGGTAGCAATATTTTAGAGATTAGTTTTGATCCACCAGCCATAACCAATTTTAATGGTTTTGATGGAGAATTGTTTTTGGATCTATTAGGTTCTTTTGTTTCTTTGCCAACTACAATTATAAAAGAATAATGTGATTATGCTTCGGCTTAGAATTCAGATTGTGAATTTGTGCCTGCTTTTAGATTGAACTCAATTGGTTCAGCTACTGCTCACAGAGATCCGTTCAATAACAGAATCATCATTAGCAAATTCGAATAACAAAGTACTAGTATCAACAGCATTAAAATATGGTTTTAATATTAATACTCTGCACCAACTTATTGGATCATGACCAAAATGTTTTAGTTCGGTTTTTATATTAAAGGATAGGGTAACAATTAGATCTATAAGTTTGGAGAAAGTTTCATAATTAAATTAAGTGAATTGAATCCTTCAGCTCCATTAAGTAATAGTGGATCATTGAATCATATTGGATCTGCTTAATCTATTGGCACAATAACATCCTCTACAATATACACTTAGCAAAGTATTAATTCATTCGCTGATGACGATTATTTTGCCATTAAACTTATTGGCGGCTATTCAGTGAAATATGGTACATATAATCAAATGAAAATGCTCTCCTCCACAGCTACAATCTCGTCATCATCAACAACTACAACTTTAGATAATACTTATACTAATTAAAGAATGGGCTATTTTGAAGGAAAGATGGCCAATGGATAATCAGATATTGCATTTACATTGAGTAATATAGAATTGCCATATTATCCTACTTCTTCACTTACTGATATTGCAGCCATTGTGCTCATCTTAGATAAAACAGATAGATCTATTAAAGAGAAAATCATATTGACTCGATCTACAAGTGCTAGCAGTCTAAGTTTTGCAACTTGCTCTGCCCAACAAATAGATTCCACCTCTTTCGAGTTTTCGTTCACACTTCCCTCTAACTTCAAGACTTTCAACCATAATGGGTGTGTGTCTACTTCAACATGTTATTAATATATTGAAATTACAACTACAAATTCTGCATATAATGACATTTGGTCATATGAAGTGACCTGTGGTTCAGGATCCTCGTTGATTAACTAATATATTCCATACAGTGGGTATCCACCTAAGTTCTCATAAATTACCTCTAATCCATATGGGATGAGACTGTCAGAATATCTCGAAATGAACAGTAATAGTCAAATCTGTATCAAATACAAAAAGAAGACTGCCGCTGCAGCTGGATCCGTTTAATTCACTATTACAATCTATGAGAACCAGTCTACACCAATAGCAATAGCCTCTTGCACAGCAGCTTCAATAACAGCTTCAAATACAGCATCAGGACATCAATTATCAGGAGTGGTTAAATAACCATTTGGATTGCAATTATTTTATGATAATTTCAAAGCAATAGTTAAGGGTGTAGAAAGATAGTTAACGATTGAGTTCTCATTGCTTGCTGATCTATCATCAAGTGGTACCTTTACTATCGAGTCCGCGAATTTAGGGCTGGGTAACTTTGATGTAACTAATAGATTGAAATGCATGTTTAAAGAGAAGGCTACTTAATTAGCCAAACATGTCCCTTCTTTATGTACTGTAGATACCACAAATAAAAAAATTACTATTACTTACAGCGTAGCAACAGTCACTACATTGAATCCAAAATTAGTTAAGGATAAGGTCTATGAATTGATAATCAAATATGATCAAAACCTTATCAAATTCTTATCAGAACCTGCATTATAAGGACAATACCAACTGAAATTTAAATTCTTTGCAGGAGCAACACTCACTTATTCTCAAGTATTGCCATTTACTATCTATAACAATCAAGTTTCTGATCTAGTCACTCAAAGCTATGTTGATCACATTTCTGAGTCAACTAACTTCTACGTCAAATACAAGACCACTTAATCCTTGGCTTCTTCTGATTATATTGATGTCTTAATTCCCATCAGAGATGTTCAAAGTGATGGATCACTCAAAATCTTGAATACAAATAATCTCAATACTGGCATACTAAATGGATAGAGAATTGGATGTTTGGATAAGGTTGGCAACTTGGGTCTCTATTTTAAATGTTATTTGTACTATGGAATAGTTGATTTCTAAAAACCACATTCATTCGTTAGATTGACCAACTTTACAGGCTTGGGTAGTGGAGCTACAGTACAATTTGTGATCCAAAATCTTAAGAATCCTTCAACAACTGATTTAATCATGGATTACGAAATTAGAATATCTGGAGCTGACTCTTATGAATACACCTATGCTTATGCTGCTGCTTATACCTTACCAGCATCCTCAGCCACCTCATCCACTACTGGTACTTTAACCATCACACCTTTACCATGCTTCTCCCAAATCAATTACTAATATTAGGTTAGTCTCACAAAGGATGTGGATCCCAATTATGAATCAATAGTCAAAATTTCTTATGATCCTCTTATATGGGGAGAAGATTACACTATATTTGCAGCTACTATTGGTGGCACTGCTTCTAGAATTGACCCATTAGATTCGCAAAATGTATTCATAGTATTCCCAACAGGCTATTCTACAGGAACTTCAATCACTATGGCAATAACCAATGGTCTCATTTAACCAAGCTATGTTCTTACTAAATCTCATGCAGTTACTGCATCTTTCATCAATTACCAAACCAAAACTATTGTTTAGGTTGCAACTACTACAACCTCAGTGACAACCACATAATCTAACATTGCTAATTATGGTACTGTGAGTAGTAACTCAGATTTAATGAAAGACTTTTTGTCAGTCATGCTGATTCCTATGACTCTGTTGGGTCCAGTAAAGACCAATTACTAATTTAGAATCATATTCCCTACTGATTATACTTTGAGTGGTGGATATTGCAAAATTTTCGATGATCTTACAAATCTAGAATATTCGACTACTTGTACAGATATAGATGCATAAACTAAGAAGATAATATTCAATACTCCAATCAAGGCTACTAAAGCAATCACAGCAAAAATCTAGGTTTAAACTCCTACAACACCTGGTAGCAAAAGCATCACAGTGAAGTTTTTTGCAGATAATTTGGATACCTCTACTTTACTAATTTAATCAAACACTTTGACAGCTTAGACTATAATAAACTTTACTAAAATGAGATTAGCTATGCCTTACATTAAAGCACCTTAAATATTATTGTAAGATAGCGAAATAGGACCAATCACTTTAACTGTTAAATTGACTAGTGCAATAACAAAGTAGACAGACACTGTGGTAATAGATACCAACAATTTCATGACTGTCACAATCAAACAGCCTATTAATACCAAAAGATTACAATTTGCTTGCTTTTGGAATAATTTAGCTGCCATGAATTGTAGAAATGGAGATACTTCAGCCAACTATGATAAAATAACAATGTATGCACCCTCAGATACAGGTTTTGCATCAGGTGATATAGTAACAATTAAAATTATGGTATGGAGACATTAAGAAATTGGATAAACAGATTTCACTTATTAATGGCATGACGATACTGACGATTCAGTTCCTATTGCTAATATTAAGGATAAGAAAATCACAATAGGCACAACGGATTACCAAAAATACGTTACTTATTAGAATTATCGATTTGATGAAACAACAGTACCTACATACTAGACTAATGTTGCTGTACATTAAGGAACAATAGATACTCAAACAGACCTTACAGTTAGCTTTAGATTAAGAAGAACATTATCCTCCAATTTAAATACCAATTGGGGTTAGATTATTCTAAAGTTGCCAACCATGGATGATGACAACTTATAATCATAGTTCCCTAATGGTTTAGGTAGATTTACCAAGAATGCTTAAGAGATTGATTGTTTTTGCAGCACTTGTCCTCAAATTAGTAATATTGATCCATTGGAACCATTTTTCAAATGTTATGTGTACCAAGGATCTAGTCACAGAGTAGCACCAGTAGAAATATGGTTGAATCCATAATAAGACATGGTAGCATAATAAATAGTTGAAATTTCCTTCCCGAAAATAAAATTACCATCAACTTCATACACATATGGCAAAATATCAATGTTGGCTTATGAATTCTAAGCAAGTACTAAATCAACTAGAAATCATTCTGAAATTGTTCACTTTTACACATTCCATACAATTCCTGATGCTTTTACTACTTACACTGCCATAACACCCCCAACATTCACAGTAAATATGGTTGGAGCAATGTCAGGAGTAACAGCCACAGTCAATAATCCTTATGATGACCTGTTAGATTATTGCCATGACAGATGGGTATTGAGTACAGACGATGTTGAAACTATTTTTGAGCACCCTTATAATCCAGAAACCGGTACTCTATATTCAAATGGTGGATTATACCCATACAATTACATAGAATACACTACTGCAACCAATCATATTGTAATTATTTATAAACTTGCAAAATGGATTACCTTTGTTCCTAAGGTTGTGCTAACTAAGTCAGCTACATAAACTTTGACTATTCAGAAATTCAAAAATATGCCATACAAGATACCCACTGGAGTCAATTATAAAATGACTTTATTCATAGAGATCGGAGTTCGATCTTATACTGAATACAGTGTATTCACAACTGCAACATAATACAGACTGGCTTATTAGACATCTACAACAGTTAAATAAATGTCTATTGATCCTATTCCTGCTCCAGCTGAAACTGCAGCTCCTTAAACTTATGAATTGAAGTTCTTGCCTTATAATAAAATTCCTAAGAATGGTAAAATAGTCTTTACATTCCCTCCATTACCAAGTTATGATTGGGTGTTCACTGATCAATATTGCACAGTATCCTAAAATTTATAAGACAGTGGATGTGATATTATTCCAGCTAGCAGAATCATCATAATTAAGGATTGGTTGAATGATTACGATCCTAATATTGATGGGTATTTAAGTGTTAAATTTGATATTGTGAATCCAACAAACGTGTAAACTTAAGTTCCATTTATTTGGAGGACATATTGGGATCAGAACTAGAATACTTGGTTGATTGATGAAGAAACCTTCTTTGAGAATACTCCACTTACTTAAATTATCTAAGGAGGTAATTTAATTGTTACTCTTTGGGACAGATATTAACATCCTTATATCATTTGTGGAGGTAGAAAGGGACCAATTAGATTGAGATTTATTTTGAGAGATTAAAATTTGGTGTATCCAAATGATTATATTGAATTATGGATGCAAAATACATTTTGGCCAGTTTCAACTCAAAAATACATTGTCTGTTATTTCAATGACCCGAATGACTTCTAATTAGTCAATATCAAATCTCATCGATGTGATTGGACTGCTGGAGTTAATGGTGGCACCTTACAAATTTATATTCCTGAAGAAATAGATATACATGTAGGAGATGAATGGGAATTAGTAATTACAACATTCGGTTAATTTGGTGGCGATGGATGGGTTGTTAGATCCCCATCGGATTTAAATTGGATCACATTCTTTGCTATGTAGAATGGTGTAAATACAAATGACAAGGGTTGGTTTGAAGCCTAGATTCCAGGATGCCCATTTGATAGCTTTGGATTTGATTGTTAAAGTGTTGGTTGGGAAGCAAGTACAGTTGGTGGTGATCCAACTTGGACTATTCTCAATTTTACTGCTCAAACTGAAACCAATGCAATTCCTGCTGGTGATCCAAGTTTACTTACCTATTCTAGATTAGTTTTTGAGTTTATAACACATAATGAATTAGAAGAGTCTTGGCCAATGGATTTGACTAATAGAATGGCAGCAACTGATGACAGAGCACAAGTAGCTTGTAATGGTATGTACAAGACCACTGGTGCAAATAGACCATTGCAACCTAAAGGTAATACCTATATTGAATGTTACAATATCAAAGGCCAAGATAAAGTGTGGAATAACACTCCATCTTATATAGTTGGAAGTTATTTTGATGCTATTGCAGCAGCAGAGAGGTTCCATTTCCAAATTGCTGATTTTCGTAATGGTTATGTCCAAGGAGCCTTCCAACATGTGAAAATCTCAGTAGAAGTCATTTAAGAGGATGGTACATTCTATCCGCAGAACGAACACTATTGTTGGCATCTCCCTCCATCACTTTATGCTCCTCCAAGTCCCTCAGCAGCATCCACTTCAACTTGGGGTATTTCAAGATCATAGGTGGCTCTATCCCAATAGCAATCTTATTTTGGTGATAACAATGTGTAATGGTTTGATACAATTGTCTATGATTTCAATTATCCTTATACTTTGCCTATGAAAGGGTATTGTTTACAAAGAAGATACAATGCCAACTTTTCAGATGGCTACTTGTCTCCATGTACTCCTTAACACTATAATCATTGGTGGGTTATGAGTGCTGCCATTTAGGATCCTACTATTAAATGGTAGTAAAGGGAATCTGGTAATTTTATAAATCCTCCCTTTGTTTATAAATAGAATAATCCTACTAACGATCCAACAATTAGCAATAACATTGCATAAGCATCGCCTTTAAGAATCTACATATGGAGAAATAATAGGTTGATTAGCAATCAGACATATCAACTCAATGGAGGGAAGATATCTCCTACTACTGGGCAATTATATATTGTTTCTTAAACAACTACAAATGACAATGCTTAAAACACTATGGTAAGACATCATATGGGAATTCATTTCCAAACCACTACTTCGGCTATGAAACACATCAGACTTTGGGCACCAAATGACTATTAAAATATATAAGACTGTAAAGTTAATAGAGGATTAGTAAGTCGAGATCCTGCTGATCTAGATAATAAAATTACTTGTGTCATTACAAAATTGCCAGCTCCCATTGACAAGTGGCTTATAGAAATTGATAATTTCTAGACTTATTAAGGACATGGGGAAGATTAATGGATGATAATTGATTTTAACTTAACCAATCCAAATTCTGAGAAATGGACTGGCAGTTGGTATGGTAAAACTTATGAGAGTTCAACCAATTTATCATATGTAATAGATGAATCCAAAGGCACAGATGGATAAACTTGGGTTGGAGGAAATACTGTCAAATAACCAAATCTTTTTAGAGTTTGGAGAAATACCATCTCATATGAGAATAGAAGAGCTTAAACAGATGATTATGCTGAAGTTCATATGAGAGTGTTACCTAGAACAAGTCATCCAGCTACAACAGATAATTCAAATACACAAGTACAAATCTGGTTACCACTTGCTTATGATCTAGCAAATGGTGGAGATGCACTTTGTCAAATTAGTAATGAATATCATTCAGATTTGGATTCTGTTAATTGCAAAATCACCTCAGACAGAAAGATTACTTTGAGTACCGATAACACTTATGGATTAAAGCCAGAATGTTCAATGGTTACTGTAACAACAAAGAATGCAATTGGTGGCAATGGCATTAAGTTACCATCCACACCTTAAGATGACACATTCTAAGTGTTTATTGATTCAACAGATTCTGGTGGTAATGTGTAAAGAGAATACAATTACAATTAAGCATATGCGGTCCCTGATCCAATTACATCAGCTACTGATCCTACATTCTCTATCAAATCAACAATTAGAGAAGCCAATCAATATACTGTTATTAAAGCAACGTTCACAGCTCCACTTGATATTCCAGCAGGTTATGATACTTCGTCTTCAGGTCAGGATCCTTTAAGTGCTCCTCCTATTGGAACATTAAGATATAAATTTAATACCAAAGATTTTGTCAATAGTGGATATCCAGGATTCCCATTAAATCTAGGTTAATCAAGTACAGATGTCCTATGTCAAGGTTTCGGAAACTTGAAAGGTACATTGTAATGTACATTAATTGCTTCAAGCTAATAATCTCCTGATTATCCAGCAATCATAGAAGTTAGAGGTTTTGATTATATCAGTTAAGGTGATTTAATAGAAGTTCACTTTTTGAATATTAAGAATGGGTAATTTTATTAGAATAAAGGAAATGTCACTCTATCAGCTTATAAAAAGAAGGGTGATGGCACAAAGGTGGAACTGATTTAAGATTCAACTGACTTTGTACCTGTTTATGATCCTAATTGTTATGGCAATCTCTGTTATACAGTTTTTACCACATGTCCAACAAGTGCTGAAATTTTAATGGACCCTAATGTAGTTGGAGCCTACATGCAAGTGATTATCAATCCAATATCCATCAATTGCACAACTCCAGCCACTCCATATTAACCACTTTAGGCAGGAGACTAAGTTGTTTTGACATTCCCACCAGAATTTGAATTCCCATCAGAATCAAATGGTGCTATATCTGCGTTATGGAACTAGATTTAGATGTCCACCATCGTATATCCATTAACAAGAGAAATCTATTTCACATTCCCAACAGGTGCCTCTGTTACTGGTTGCACTAATACGCTAAAGATATCTTAATTACGAGGTCCTGCTTATGAATTCTCAACTCCATATAATATTAGAATGAGGATTGTAAAATCTCAATACAGAAGAGTGGATTGCATTATAAGTGGAATCACTCCACCAAATGTAGCAACTCCAAGCACATAATCAATGCTATTAAGTAGTTATTTTGCAGGTGATATCTTTGTTGATTACGATTTCAAATTTTCTCCAAGTTACAAGATTCCTGCTGGAGGTTCAATTGATATTACATTCCCCAATCGTGGTTTATTGAATTACAATCATGTCACATCTAGTACTCCTCCAGCTGTATGTAGTTTGTTAAATTCAGTTTACATTACTAGTTGTGTATTGACTACAACTGGAATTAAGGTAACTGTAGCAAAAGACATTCCAGCACAGCAAGAGTTGGAAATTAAACTAAGTGGAGTTAAAAATTCTGATTATGCTGGATAAACATTAGCCTCTGATTATGTTTTGACAATGTATCATCCAAATGGAGAGAAAGTAAATGAAATTGGATTTTCACCATTTTAATTCTATGCTAAGAAAAATGTAGGTGTCATTTACATGAAACTGTCAAATACCAATAACTTTTAATCTGTAACAGCATCATACACTTTTGTTATTCAAAATTCATATAGAGTCCCAGCATCTGGAGAAATAGTATTGAAGATGCCTAAAGAATGGGCATCAGTTGTAACCAATTCAATCACTCTAGCTAAATTAGGGGCTTCTTGGACAAGTGATGCTTTGTCTTATACCTACTCTATCGATTCTGCTTCGGACATCAATAATTATTTGTTGAGAATCAAGAATCAATTCACTTGGCCTCAAGGAGGATCTTTGACACTCTTAATGTTGAAACTGAAAAATCCTTCTTTCGAAAGTACTAAAATATTTTAAGCTTAAACCTATTATGACAATGTTTTACTTGATTAAACAGATCCTTTGGATTCCTCTTTGAAATTCACTTACAAGCCTGCTGTTCCTTCACTTACTATTAACAATTTCATAATGGAACCAGCTAATGCAGGAGAAGTGTCAACTTATTCTTTGAATATGACATCAAGTGGAAATATGACAAGTGGCAGCACTATTCAAATTCAATTTCCAACTGATACCTATCCTTCTGGATTGACTAGATCTGATTTATCATTAGGATGTAATTTACAATTCAAAAATGGAACAAATGTAATTGTTCCATGTTCTGCTGCCAATTCAAAATTAACTGTCAGTTTGAATGCCAATATTGATTAAAACACAGAGTTCACTCTTTCAGTGGTGGGAATAACCAATCCAAATTTCGATACAACTGCTATCAAAGGATCCATTGACGTATTGACAACTGACTCCAACAACAATGTTTTGACTTATAATAGTGGGGCAGCTGAAATAAATCCAACTGCAGCTCCATCGACTATGAAATTGGTTAAATTAGCTACTTCTTCAACAAACTTGTAAGTTAAAGCTGCTTACACATTATGTGTTTAAACAGACATCAGTATTCCTTTAGGAGCTTAAGTGTTTGTAGATTTCCCACAACAATTTACATTTAAATCATCGAGCTATCCTTGTTATATCAGTTTAGATCACAATAATGCTTTATTGCCATACGATAATTCAACTTCATCTCCTTCCTGCAAGAATTCAAATTCCTTAAGAAGAATAGCTGTCTCTGGTCACACTGCTGCTTATGTGGGCAATAAGAATAGTCCAGCATAGTTATGTTACATTCTAGACAATATCGAGAATCCAAGTTCAGCAGGTCCTACTGATAATTTTGTTGTGAGTATCTATGACACACAAAACAAAAACATTGTGGCCTAAACCTTTGGAACACTATCACCCAATTCAACATTGTCTTATAGTCAACAAGGATTAGTTATCACAGTTGAAAGCATAGACCCATTGCCTAGATATCTAACAACAAAACCAATTAAGGTTACACTCCAAAGGTCTGTCAGTCATACTGTAACATTAACCCCTTAGTCAACTGAATTTAAATTTAGTCCACCAGAATTAGTGTTTTTGCCTTCAAATGGACCTGAGATGTATTTCAAAATCTAGGCTATTAATGATGATGCCACTGAGGTTGGATTAAAACAATTCAGTTGGCTCAAAGTAGAATCAGCAACTGCCAAGTTTTCAGAGATGGCTGATTCCTTCTTTTAATATGTTGATAAACCTACTGCTAATCAATTATACATGACAATCAATCCAAGAGTATTCAGAGTAGCCTTAGGTGGAACATCATTACCTATGACTTTAACTCTATCTTAACCAGCTGCATAAGACTTGCTAGTCAATTTCACAACTATCAATCCTTATCAAGATAGTTCATTGGTATTTGAACCCATCAATGCAGCTGGATAAGTCAAATTCCCTGCTGGCACAACCTCCATTCAACTTTAATACACTACCAAATAAACTGCTTTATCAGGCCAGATCTAATTTGAAATAGTTGACAAATACAGTTCCTTATATACAATACTTGATAATATTGTCAATTTTGAAATCTTAGAGACTGATGACAAAATACCTGAAGTAGTAAATTATTATGCTGTCAATGTAAAAAGAACCAGCATGTATTTCAGAGCCAGCATTGATGAAAGTGTTACCTTGTACTATTATTTGACCTTGAAAGGCAATCCCAAACCTACCATGGAGCAAATAAAATCTTAACAAAAACTGACTAATGTATTCACCCAATTTGGAAATAATCAAAGCTTTATTGCTCCTGTCACCTCAGATTATATCTATAATGATGTCTATTTGGATCTCCAAGGATTGACAGAATAAACAGATTATTCCCTCTATTTCTTTGTTACAGATTTAAGTGGCAACAACAATACCGAAGTCAAATAATTCGACTTTACAACTGCAACCAAATACTAGCCTGCTTAATTCAAGATCACTCTTGGCAAAGATGTTGATATTGACAAATTGTTGAGTGCATTCGGTTTAGTCACTGGATTGCCTTCTAGTAGCTTTTAAACTATTGAGAAACCCAAGAAATATACAATTGATGGTGAGTTAGACTCTGATGTACAATCAATACTGGACTCCCAAACAGTAACATATACATTCCAAATTAATCCAGATGCAACTGTTGGTGGTCTATCGCCATACGAATATATTAGATTAATCTAACAAAACTTGGATCTGTTGCAATCAGAAATCCCAGAAGTCGTAGATCAGAACATTTTCAACACTGCTTGGGAATACTTCGAGTATCCTTAAGAGTTTAAGTATAATCCCATTAAGATCAATGTCACCGAAGATGCCGTGTATTTCAATGTGTCTCTGAGATACACTGGTAATTTGTACACTCTGGTCTTACCAGCTGATTCACCTGCTCCTTCATCCAAACAAGTCTCAATGGGACTTAATTCCAATAATTATCCAGTTCAGAAGGTAATGTTATTAGTTATATTTAATAGGAATGGGTCTACAAAATCAGATTTGAATATAGCAATAAAACAAGCACTGATGATCAAAAGCTACATGCTATTTTCAACTATACTTTGTTATTTGACAATTCTTATTACAAAGCATATTTCACTGCAGATAACAATTTAGTTAGCAATCCAGATTTAATGACCAGTAATTTTTTATTGTATTCTTAGATGAATAAATGAAATAAATTGAATTCAAGACAAAGAGAGAAATTGTTATAATACCCAAAAAGTATTTACAATCGACCTTGCTATCTATTATAATGATAATAATCCTTTGTATAGGATGACATAGATTGAATTATATGATTAATATATAATCAAATCAACAGAATATTACATAAATTATTGATCTCCTCTATTCAATTAAATTAATATCTATTATTAGATGGGAGATAAGAGGATTGATAAATACCTATTCAATATCAATCACAAGATTGGAGAGGGATCTTATGCAACAGTCTACAAAGGAGTCAACGAAAAAACAGGAGAGAAAGTAGCCATCAAAATGCTTAATAAATCCGTCATTAATGCGTATGATCTTCCTCTTTATACTCAAGGGATGATTACTTAAGAGAAGGATTAATATAGGAAATCAAAATTATGGGAAAGTTGAAAAGTCCAAATATTGTCTAGCTTTTAGATGTTATGGAAACTTCAAATAATTATTATATAGTTTAGGAATTTTGCGATGGAGGTGACTTTGATGAGTAATAATCTCTAATTATCTAGATTTCTCAAAAAAAAGAAAAATCTAACAGAAAAAGAAGCCATTAAATTTTTAGTCGATGTCTTAACTGGCTTCACATAACTCATTAAAAATGGAATCATCCATAGAGATTTGAAACCTGCCAATATCTTACTAGATAAAACAGTATTCAAAACATACCTATTCCTCCTTAGACCTATAAATTAGCCGATTTTGGGTTTGCAAAATGCGTTGACAATTTCAAAAAAGACATGATGTCCTCAATGGTTGGAACTCCCTTATATATGAGTCCCTAAATCTTAGATCACAAAAGATACAACTCCAAAACCGATGTCTGGAGTATTGGATTCATCTTTTATGAAGCCCTCTTTGGAAAAAGTAGAATTTCTCTAATGTTTTAGCCCCATGGACTGCAAGATCTCCTCCAGAATTACTAAAGAATATCAGAACATAACCATTAAAGTTCCCGACTGATAAAATACCAATCTCTCAAGAAACTCAAGATTTAATTATCGGTTGTCTATAGGCCGATGAATCTAAAAGACTATCATGGGAGGAAATATACAAGCATCCTGCAGTTGCCTAGTACTTTTAGGATATTGTTAAGGGGAATTCCAAATTGGAAGACAAAGCATAATACTTGATAAACGATATTAGACAAATGATTATAAAGGATAAATTGGACATCACCTAATTGTTCACAGAATTAGATATGTCGAAGGATAAAGCCCTGGATGTGAATGAATTAGGTCGATTCTTAACTAGAGTTGATAAAGATATCTAAAGGGATGAAATCGAATATATATTTAATAAGTTTGATGAGGACGGGAGCAATTCAATAGATTTCGAAGAGTTCAAAAAGTGGTTGGAAGATAATTCTGTATACAATTAAAATATCATTAGATTCAAGTCAAACAAGAAAAACAGGTTAGAGATAGAGCAAAAAAATAATCTATCTTAGGAAAAAATACTGTGGAAGAACGTGCTAATTATGTGATAGAAAAACTCAAGCTTTCTATTATCAAATACAACATTCAACTTATTGATTTGTTCAAAAAAGTATAATCTATCAATATAATTAGTTTGATAAGTCTGCAGATTTGAGATTAGATTTAAAAGAAATGGGGTAAATGTTGAAAAGAATTGAACCAAGCATCAATGAAGATGAAACTCGCGCAGTCTTCGATTTCTTTGATATCAATAAAGACGGCGAAATCACATTCTAAGAGTTTAAGACTAATTTATAAGAGTGCATAGTTCAGAAAAAATGAATGTTTTAATATATAAACTATTTAAAATAAGACTTTTATGGATTCAAGTTTCTACCAACCTTATTAATACAAAAAATATACTCTAGTATTATATTATTTTATAGAGGAATTATCTACTTAAATAGGATTAGCTAGACTACTAATATGAGTGTTTAGAATTAGAAAATGATTAATGGTCAAGCATCTCCATATTGAAAGGCTATCCATAATATATTAAAATAAGGATTCAAGATTATTTTCCATTAAAAATATTTTTCAATGTTGGAGCATTTAAATGCAACACTTACTTCTCCTTTTAAACCTTCTAGCCATCCGAAACAAATCATCAAAAACATGTTGTTATAAAATAATAAAAAATTATTGTAATTAAGAGACCTGAGGAACATAAGCAATATCTATTTATTACTCTCTTATCTGATTTTAGTACATAAGTCAAACTTAAAGCATGGTTTTAAAGTATATAATTTAGTATTACATAAGAATCCGAAAAAGACAGATGCTATTTCCTTTGTTATTATGGTTAAGAATAAAACAGAAAAAGAAGCTGCTCATAAAATAACAATAGGACAGATGAAGAATCGTGTATTACTGTTAAAAATAATACTACTACTATTACAACTACTAATTGTATAGAAAAATCTCACTTAAGTGACGGCAATGTCCCTCCATTAAAATCTTTAAGTGAAAATCGTAGGTTTAACACTCTCAAATAGAAAACCGAATCAATACCTTTAAAAAGTAGAATTTTATAAGTGTAACAGAAAAAACTTTAATTATACTCTCAAAATGTAGTTCAAAGATATTAACGAATGCTAATATAATCATATAAATAATTAAATTAATCAAGAATGATGAAAAAATATATCCATTAATGGATTATTACTATAAATTTCCTTTAGCAAATGGAATTAATTTATGCTCATTTTAAAATCAATAAAATTTTAAGATGCATGTCTAATTCTCCAAAACTCTATGCATAAAGATGGAAACAATTGAATGATAAAAATTTTGGCTAAAAAAGTAAAATATTAATTCAAGCCAATTTAACCCTTTCAATATACTCAAATTAAGTGAATGAAAAAATTTAATAATAAATATCATAACTTATCTTTATATGTTTGGCAGACACAAGCTTCATCCAAAAGCAAGCGTAATTATAGCAATCGTTTGTGAATTTCTACTTAAGGGTAAGAAAGATTTAACAATATTATCTGTAATAAAGAAACAAATTCAATATTTAGATGAATTAAATGATTTAAAATATCAAATAACACTAACCAACTATTCTAATTTCTAAATAAAGAATGAAAAGAATATTATCATAATTTTATTAGTTATTGTGTGCTAATCATAAATCAGAATATAAGAGATACATGTTAGCCCAAATTTCTAATACTACTTTGTTAACTTCTGTTTTCGCATTATTTACAAGACCAAAATTAAATATGATGAAGAATCAAGCATTATTGCTTTAGCTTATTGAATAAACCAAATGAATTATTGTTATTTAATACAATTTTGAAATGATTATATTTCACTTAGCTGCATCCCATTGTTATTTTAATCCGATAATTGAGCTGATAGTTCCAAAGAAGCCAATCCATTTACCAGGTACTCTCCCATTACTTATAAATCCATAGGCACTCTTTTTATTGAAATTAAATTGATACCAGTAAATCCATAAAAGCCCTTAGTAAATCTAATTTAAGATTGAAAAGACGTTAGGAGGATTTTGTTTCTTATGATTTATTTTATTCTTCCCTTATTTCTAAAATCAATGCAACACAATCAAAGAACGCCTCAAAATTCCAAAGCGCATCACTCCAATAATCTGCCTTGGCTTCTAATTATGGATTTTGTATCACTTAAATCTAAAAGTTAATATGGAGTTTACTTTACAAAACCAATGAGTGTGATCAACCAAAAAATAAAGAAAGCAAGAAATATTCATCAATATTTTATTAAGAATGATTGCTTTATTTCCTTTTTATTTTGATAATTCCATAATTGAAATTATGATTCCAATTGTTCTTCCAAATCTTAAGACCTTTCTAGTTAAACTCATGTTTGAACTTAAGTTTTTGCACTTTAAGGATAATTCATCCTATTTTAACTCTTTCAATTATTCTGCACAAAATTTACCAAAATATTGTAAAATTCTGCAAGACTAATAATATTATTATTATTTAATACTCACTTTATCTCTTCCAGAAGTTTTAGACAATAAAATAACAACTCTTTTAAAATTCTACATTCTTATTTACTAAATAAATATATATTATTAAATATTATATTTGCTAATCTTAAGAAAATCATCTTCTTCTAACTCCTGCTCCCTCTAATTGATTTACAATCTTGGGAAATAGGGATTATTAAGTTAAAAGCTAGTCCATCAATTTATTGTGTTCATTGGTTCTAAAATATGGTAATTTATAAATACCTTTCAACCCATCTGTTATTAGTATTATCTAAGTTATCTGAAGCGTTCTTGAAATTGGTTTGGGCATCTCTGAGTAAATTTTACTTTGTTTGAATTTGAGCTAATCAATAACACACTATAATTACCATCTCTAGTTTAAATTTCAGCCTATATTGTTGGAATTACAATTGTTGATAAATTGGTTATTCTTTGGTTATATTGACTGAGATTATGATCATCGATGGCTCTAATTTATTGATAAGCATTTTCTAAGTCTGTTTTATTTTTAACAATAGTATCTCTCAAATTTTGAATTAACTTTTAAACTTTTGCACTTGCTTCTGAATCATTGAAACTTGGGGCCATGATTTAAGTGAATGCAGTGATCAAAGGTCCATACATAATTCTTTAATGTTGGAGTTATTTTAGACCTTCTTCTAAGAATGAGACACTTCTATTCTAGATGAATGAACCATCTCTAAGTTATCCAATCAATTATAAAGCTTAATCTAGAGCTTAAACAGCACTTGTATATTGATTCTATTGATCTTTGAAGATGCCTTCTTCTTTTGTGATTCTTGCTTATAATCCGTCTGCCAACGATTAAACTTCCTTCAATTCATCAACCTTTCCATTTAAAGCAATTTATAATAAGTCTCTGCTTTCAGTGAAATCTGTAACATCTATTTCTAATGATGCTATCTAATAAAGTAAGTAAATAAGATTACTTCATTCTAGAATTGTGTAATTTAACCTGAGAAAAATTCCTTGTCTGTGAAATATTACACTTCATTTTACTAATACTCTTGTTATTCATCAGCCAATCTTTATTTGATTGAATTTTGTAAGTCATCAAGTGCAGCATATAATTTAGAGAAATCAAATTGTTGTGCCTTTGATTTTAAGCTTAGTAATTTCAAGAATGCTTTCCCTAAATGTGTTTATTCTAATTCATTCATTATTGGATTAGATAAAGGACCTTGAATTTGACTTGCCAAGGTGAGAGAAATCAATAGTATAGAAACTAATTTCCTCATACAATCCGTTTTTAATATTAATATAAATAATTAACATTATATAATATAAAATTGGAAATCACTTTATTTGATATTTTTATGTTTATTAAATATGACTTAAAGAAGAATATTGGTCTAAATATGAATATCTCTTGTAGGTCATCATTTACAAAATAGCAGTTTTTTTAACAATTCATTATAAATGATAATATTCATTTTGATTTAGTATATCATTGCCATAGCATCTTATATATGCGAAAAGATCATTAGAATAATTTCTTATTTATTTGAAATATAATATTGTTCTAAATTTATTGGATTCCTTAATTATTGATTTCTAACATTTACAAGAAAATAAAAATAAGATTTTTTGATAATAAAATTTATAAATTTTTTATAAAATATGTAAGAATAACAAGATCGAAACAAAGTTTAATTAGAAGCAGAAGTAAAATAATTAGCAATAGAATTTGTTAGAGAATAATACTTAGAAATCATTTTATATCTATATGTTTATTTTTTAATTTCCTTTTATTTAGAAAACTATTTATCAATTATCTAGATGGTGATGTGCCTAATATTTGTTGATATTTGTAATATTTTGAATATTATAATAGGCAGATGTATTTAAACTTGTTATTGTTTACAAACGGAATTAAGGGTTTATTATTATTTAGAATCGTTCATCTATTGTTTAATGAAATTGTGTTATATTTTGATAGTTATGCTGGAAATTCAATTTTATTTGATGATCATTCTGTTTCCATTATTATTGTTGATCCTAAGATTGCTGATATATTGCAATAAAAAGAAATACTTCGCATTTGTTGCATTCTAATAGTTCGTATAGCATAAAGAATGACATAATAGTTTAATGTACTATGGAAGATAGTAATATTAGTTGAAACATTATCAGTAACTCTGAAATTGGATAATTTTGTTGCTTGGGATTGGATATAGGTTTTATGGTTGTTTTTGATTCTGCTAATATTAGATGGAGTAATAGCCTTTGTCTCACTTCTTTATTTTGTAATCAAAGTAATTCCATCTTTGATAAAAAAGAATGAGAAATAAAGAAGTACTTTATATTATTCATATGAAAGCTGCCTACTACGTGTAATTCGTCCTATATTAAGTCACAATATCTATGACAAATCTCTTTCTATACTTCAATAACTTTGCCTTGAAAATAATTTTACCCATTTTATTCATCCTTTTGTCAGTGTACACTTATTTTGAGAGAAGAAATTTGGAATAATATTATGCAAATTTCATATTTAATCTAGAAATCGGAAAGGACTTAGAAGAAAAGCAATAACCTTATGAATAAGCAACAACAATTTTATAAAGAGTATCAACTAATTATTATAAACCAATAATAACAAATGTTGGACAAAGACAATCGAGTCAACCTCCAATGTTGAGCAACGACTTATAATCTGTGAATTCTGAGGAATAGAACTTATGTGTAATATGCTAAGATAAAGTGGGAGAGAAGATTTTTATGCCTTGTGGACATGGCAAATTTTGTGCTTACTGCATTGGAAATACTGACGCTTGCTTTCTATGTCGAAATGAAATTGCCTAGATTCTTACAGTGTAACAGGATCACATCAGCTTTGGAATTGTTGCTAAATGATATTTAAAAAAATTATATATAAATATGATATGAAGATTAATTAAATCATTATATTTATTGAAATTTGTTATGGCTTGCACATCCAAGGAGTAGTTTCACTAAGACGTTCAAGAATTGAATTAGGAATTAAAACCTCAAGAGTAGATTCCTGCAGTACAAACCATGAAATTAAACAGAGGAGGGCTTATTATCAAAACTAGCGAAGGTCCAATTCAGTTTGGATTACCTCCTGAAACTGTGAAGGATTCCATGTCTTTAGGAGTGGAAGTGCCAACATTTTACATTATACCTTCCTAGAGATTCAACAAATAATTTGGGATTAATGTTGCAGAATTTGAATTCCCAGCTTATTTCAATTTCTTTATCAAGAAAAGATAAGTTACATTGATATGTGATACTGAAACTGCAAACTCAATCAAGATTGTTTTTCAGGAAACTTTGTTAGGTCCATAGGATTTTAGTGTATTTTTTAATATATAGTTTATAGTAAATCAAAAATGATTATCATTCTGATGTGGACCCAGTTGAATATGTGGATTTTAAGAAAGAATTGGCAATATTCGCAAAAAATCCCATGAATTTAAATGAAAAACTTACTTCAGAAACCTTACTAAAGTTCATAATTTTTGAGAATAATGTGGCATAAATAGGGAAAGTAAAAATAGTAAAAGAAGAAAAAGAATTTACAATATATGACAATTAGAATCTGTTGATAAGTTTCCCTGATAAATTTAGTTTTCCAAAAGAATACGATAAATTATTATCATTACACAAAATTGATAGTTCAGGGAAATCTGAAATCGCCCCTCCTTCATTAACAATAATGAAAAAGATGTAACACGGGAAAAAGCCTCCAAGTCTGACTTAAAACTTCGAAGAGGTAGATTCTGATGAAGATGATCAAGATATAGGAAGTATGCCAAACTTATTATTGTGGAATAAAAATGGAGAAGCTAAATTGTAGAAGAAAGGAAGCATAGAATTGAATGAAGGTCTCACATTCTAAGCTCCTGAATTTGGTGTCACAGTTTTGGGATGTGTAATTCAATATAAATAACCTAGTCTCATGGATTTGATCCTAAAGGTTCTACATCTGGTTACATTTTTTGGATCAATGGCAGAGGAATAATGGTGGATCCTCCTCCCTACACCAGTTACCATCTAAAAAAGATGGGAATTCCACCTATCATGATAAGTGCCATTATCATAAGTCATTGTCATGCTGATCATGATGCAGGAGCCTTTCACAAAATATTAGATGATAGTAAAGTTGAAATAATCACAACAAGGACTATCATGTATTCATTTCTAAGAAAATATTCTGCAATTTCTAATTTATCATAAGACTAGATTAAAAGTCTGTTTATATTCAGACCAGCTATTTTGGGAGTCCCTTTAAATATTTATGGAGCAGAATTTGAATTCTTTTATGCTTTTCATTCAATCCCTTGTATTGGATTCAGAGTCAGATATCAAAACAAATCCATATACTTTAGTGGTGACACATTTTATGATCCAGTTAAAATCGAGGAATTATAGAAATAAGGGCATTTAAATTAGGCAAGATGCAGATAATTGAATTCTCCTAAATTCACAGAAGATATTATTTTACATGAAGCTGGAGTTCCTCCCATTCACACCCCTTAGACAGTATTGTCCTAATTACCCAATCAAGTGAAGAATAGAATGTATTTAGTTCATGTTGCTGCTAAAGATGTGCTCAAAGGATCTGGTTTGAAAGTAGCCAAACCAGGTATTGAGAATACTCTGATCTTAATTAGACCAAATGTCTAATAAGATATCCCATTAAATAGAAAAATGGATATAATAAGTAGAATTGACATTTTCGATAAACTGACTTTGAATAATGCCAAATTTTTAATGGATGCTCTAAAGTTAGAAAAGTATAAGGAAGGTGAATTAGTAATTTAAGAGAATTAAGAGGGACATAAATTCTATATCATAGAGTCTGGTTTGGCTAAGGTCTTCTCTGATTAGAAAGAGAACAAGTTTTAAAGATATTTATAATCCGGAGACTATTTTGGAGAATCAGCCTTGATCTAAACTGGTAGGAGAAGAGCCTCAGTACTAGCAGTGACTGATTTAAGGGTGTTATCTCTAGACAAACATGATTTTTGGTTTATATTTGGTGATGGATTTGAAGGACAAGGACCAGTGATTGAACAAATGATGTAATTGATGGAAGCTAGAAAACAATAAGCCATACAGATCTTGTTTAAGTATGAAATTATAGTATATATTTAAATAGAAATTCACATTTTTCTCAATTGACTCCAACTCAAAAAACTTAGTTAGAGATGATTATGCAATAACAGGAAGTCAGTAAAGGTCAAATCTTATGGAAGAAAGATGATGACGCTACTTTTGTATTTTTCATTAGAAAAGGTGCATTTGCATTTATTGACTGTGAAGAGGCAGTAAGATTATTGATTAAACTAGAAATTGGAAGAGTTTGATTCTGGCTCATTTATAGGGGAAATTAACGCTATTTTGAAGGGAAACAAATTAACAACTACAATCAAGGCAGTTAGAGAGGGATCGATATTAAAGATAGAATCTAATGCATTTGCTAAGTTTTTATAACGCAACCCTGGACTGTTATTGTTATTGCAAGAGTATAAATATTTAGAATGACATAATAATCAATTCAAAATATCATTATTTTGAAATATAATATAAATAATAATACATTAACAGATATTAAGTAATTCCTGTTTTTTAATATCGCAAATTTAAACAAAAAAAAACTTTTAGGACTTAAATTATTATTATTAATGAAAATATTGTAGCTTCTATTAATTAGCTGTTCAATTATGTTAACACATCAGATGTTTTGTAACTATTTCCCTTTAGATTCAATTGCATGTGTTAGCAAAACATAAGGAATAAAATGTAAATTGAATATCTAATTTAGGTTATTACAATTAGTTTGAGAGTTCTTGCATGGATACTTCATCGACAAGTCATGGTTGTTTACCGACATTAAATCAGTTAGCATGCTTAAATTAACTTACTAATCAGATTGGGGAGGAAGCTCGATGTAAGAATTATAAATAATGAATTAAGGCATATTTGGAAAGAGATGTGTATCAATTAAACCTACTCATCTGGCAAAGTTAGGTTGCTATGAGAGGTTCTCGAAGTACTCATGCACAAATGTAGCTAACAAGGATTGTATTTGGAATGGAAACAAATGCACTGAATATTTAAGTAATGTTCCCGATGGAGATTAATGTGAGGCTATATTTGGAAATTCTGTAACACCTTCTATGTGTTAGAAGATTTAAAATTTGAAATGTAAGCTTCTAACTTAAAATTAGGCATGAATGGCGGCTTTTCTCAAGATTACAAATGTGTAAGTGTCAATGAATAAGGATTAGCCAAGTTGAAATGCACAGGTCTAGGAATAAACTAAGATACTTGCATTTCAATTACAACTTCCAATCAATAATGTATTAATATCAGTATATTTAAGGTATATTCATTCAGAACAAGTGTCAAGAGATAAAATCAGTAAACATTAATAAATGTGAAATGAACTTCAATAGGCTAGGATGTCTTGGTATTTATAATCCAAAGTTGCTGTGCTAATGGAAATCAGGGAAGTGTTAAAGCTTTGTTAAAACAATAGATTTAAAATGTGAAAACGTTAAAGAAGTAAATTAGAGTGTTTGTTAATAATTCGAAGGTAAATGTAAATTTGATACTTAAAACTTTGTTTGTAAAGTACCAGCAATTGCAGATAAGTTAACATGCAATACATAAGGGTTAACTAAAGAACTTTGTTTATCATTGAAAAATTAATATTGTACATTTACGAATGGTAAATGCGAATCGATCACCTTAGAAGATTTAAAATAATTTTAATGTGAAATGTCACTAAATGAAGATGCTTGTGTGAATGTATTAACATAATATCAATATTGTAAATGGGATGGATAAAGTTGCATTAGATAAATTATAAATCAAGATTTAGATTGTGAATTAAATAAAAGTGATACTACTACTAAATATAATGGAAATGTATGCTAAGCAATATCAAAGCCAAATGTATCTTGTAAATACAATGCATCAACTCATCGATGTGTGAATAGTGATGTGAATGATTTGTGTGAATCTCCATATATAAATTTATTTGGATGTGTTAGTATAACAAAACCTGGAATACCTTGTTAATGGACTTTAAATGGATGTATTTAGATAGAAATTAAGTCACTTGAAACTACGTGTAATAGTTTATAATTTGCAAATCCCAATGCTTGTTCTTAGGTGTATGAGAATTCTTCAATAGGGTGCTATTTTAATTAAGCTACATCTAAATGTGACAGTATTGATACAAGTTCATCTATTGGTTAAAATTTACTCAACACTCTTGAATGTTAAAACAAAAAAATAGGATTAAACAGAATAGCATGTGCATCCATTACTACATAAGGATAAATTTGCAGATGGAATCAAAGTTAATGTTAATAAATAAGAAAGAAGGTGGATGTAGCTTAAGTGGAATGCTTAAAAATGCAATTTGTTAATCCTCAAGCATGTGCACTAGTTGAATATGGAAAAGAACCATGCAGATACTTAGAGGTAGAGAAGAGTTGTGTTAATTCAGTGATCTCTTCTATGACATGCAATACAGCTGGGTTAAATACATATGCATGTGCTTAAGTATCAGGCAGTTGTTATTTTGATACAGAGTTGAATTAATGTAAAGAATTAGACTCTGCTAATCCTGATAGTGCAGCCCAGGTAACTGAGTTACTCTAAAACATGTAATGCTAATCTAGTTCCCCCACTAGAGATGTTTGCACATAGATAATAACTATTGGATAATTATGCTAATGGTCAGAACGATAAAGTAGATGCTTGGATTAATCAGTCTTATTAAATCAAAAGTGTTCTAATTACTCAACTGATGTTAAAGTAAATGCTAATGTTTGTGCTGCTATTGAGATGGAATTTCCAGATTATGATTTCAGAATTGGAATTAATAGTGATGTCGACAGAGGGTATTGTAAATTTATGCCTGAGTCAGGTACTTGTTAAAAGAATACTGATTTATGCACTACACCTTGTTGTACTGAGAAGATTGGAATCAATGCTCATTCTTGTAGTAGATATTCATCCTAAGCTGTTGGTGTTTATTGCTTTTTTGGATCCAATTTAAGATGTTAGCAATTGACTTCAGATATTGTTGATATTTCAAAGCCAGATGTGGTCAAGAACTACTACAATTCAAACTAGATGAGATGTTCTTAAATGAATAGAAATTCATGCCATATGATTGAATGGTCAACAAAGCAATTATGTTACTACAATGGAAAATCCTGTGTTAATATAAATTACTCTAATTATGGAAATTTAGATGTTTTCATATAATTTCCAGCTATTCTAAACAAATATGGTTGTCTAGCAATAGAAGCAACAATCACAAATAGAAATACTTTAAAATACTTTTTATACGATGATATAAATAAAAGATGCAAACCAAATATTTAAACAAATTATGCTACTTGTAATGCAGCAGGAGGAAATAGTAATGTATGTTTAAGATTCACCCCAAATGTTTTATGTAAATGGAATCCAATTTTATTAACATGCTAAGAAATTACTTCTGACGAATATGATGAAATTTATACATGTTCATATAATCAGAATTATAAGGCATGCATTGAAAATCCAAACACAGCCTGCTAATTTTCATTTACAACTGATAAATGTATTGATGCACCTACCGATGTCGATTGCGATTACTTTAACTCTAATGGTCCAGTGGGTTCAACTGCTTGTGAAAGAATTACTAAAGATGGATAATTATGTGAATACAATTCATCTACTTAAACTTGCAAGTATACAAACATGTCAAGCAATAAGTGCTCTGTACCAGGAGCTAATTCTATAACCTGTTATAAAAACACAGGAGGGTTATGTAGATGGGATCCTCAAGCTTATGAATGTTACGAGAACCAAACTGAAATTTCATTATTGGGATGCGAAGATTATATCAACTAGAATTTGTGTATATTAGTAACAAAAGAACCATGTTATTGGGATAATACCAAATTTAAATGCTTAAAATTAACATTAACAGATAAATAGTTTGTTTCATCGAATAATTTATATAATAGACTAGGGTGTTATTCAATTACAGGAGGTGCCTTCTATCACGATTCTGATTACACATGTGTTTCATTATCAGCAAAAAACAAAGATTGTTAAGCTTATTACTTAAACGAATATGCTTGTTTATTTCATACCCAAGGTCACAATTGTTACTTTGATTACAATTAATCTCCATCTAGTCATAAGTGTAAACCATTTAATAGTGACTAAACTAAATGCTCTTCAGCCATTGCAATCAGCGTTGAAGTTTGTATGCAAATACCATCCAGTTGTTATTTCAATTTAAATACACTCAAATGTGTTGATGTTGAAATTACTGAAACTTAAACATGCACTAATCTTAAATCATAACAAACAATTGGATATTATTACAATAAAATAGCTTGTGTGTCAATAAGTCAATATCTAGATTAAACAGATGGAAATAAGTAGTGTTTAGGAGCGACTAATAATGTTTAATAATGCAATTTTGAGAAATATTGCTTTTGGGAAACAGCAACAAAAACTTGTGAGATTTTGCAGCCGACATATAATTATATATTTTATTCGAACTACAGTTATAATTGCTAAGATGCAAATGGCAATAGTTCTACTTGCACACGATCGTTATGTGTAGAGTAAGACTTAATAAGCAGTAAACCAATTTGTTTGGATACATATTCAAGAGCTCTATGTTTAGAAATGGTTTCTGAATAATGTTATTTTGATATCAATTAAGGCGGGTGTCTTTCTTTAAGCAATAATTAACATAAACTACCTGATTGTTCTTCAATAGTTTAAACATGTAATGTGAGTTCAACCCCTGGGGTAATATGTGAGCTAACTTCAGCAGATCCAGATTAATAACCAGGAAAATAATGCAAATCCCTAGTAAGAAGCATCAGAAAATGCATCAACAATGGTACTGTCCAATTAGGATTAACATGTAATGACTATAAAGATGAAAGCAGTCCAATAATTTGTGCATCTGCCACTGATGCATGTAGGTCAAACAATAAATGTATATCAAGTTAGCCAAGTATTGGTTAAGGTGATGTTTTATCAGACAAATGCGATAAAAGTATGAGCAAAACAATGTGTGAAGCTATGGGCTGTAACTTTACTAAACTTAATTATTGTTAAAAGACAGATTCAGTACCTTAAAAAACTAGCGCTAATAAATATTACTTATGCTATGAAGTTAATAAACTTTAACTAGCCAATCGAGATGCAATCTGTAGTTAAGTTGATTAATCTTGCATTTACTCAAGTAAATGTGAAGATGCCACAGGATTTACATGTGCTTAATTGATCAGCAATAAAGTAAGCAAAAAGGCTTGTATTAGTTGTTCAGGATCTAAGGTTAAATATGATCCTGTTACTTATAGATGCTCAGTAGTAACGACTGAAACTTTTACTTCATGTGATGGAAATCTAAATTAATCAGCTTGTTTAATCAATACTCCAAATCTTCTATGCAAATGGGATTCAAATTAATGTACATTGATTTCAAATTTGTCGGATGAAACCAGTAAAGATTGCAGTATATATAACCAATACACATGCCCTTAATTAACTGCTGCAAACTGCTATGTTAATATTTCTACTTCCCTTTGTTCTCCATTTAATCCTTTACTTTCTAAATGTGCTGATATTAAATTAAAGTAATTGTGCATTTAATCTAATTTCGAGAGATGCAAATGGGATAATACAAAGACTGATAATTAATGCGTTGGAGTTACTTCAGAAACAGATTATACAGACTGTAGTATTGCAAATTAATATGGTTGTTTGAATATGGTATCAAAATAGTGTGGTTGGTCATCTGAAAACAATGCTTGCTACAGCTTTAATAAAGAATCAAATTTCAATTAGTGCAATGACTTTGTACTAATAGATTCTAGTAATCAGGATAGAAATCTAGTTACATTTAATAGTTTAGTATGTTCTAAGCTAGCAATTGACAAGGCATGTATTAGAGATGAATAATATAGATGCAGAGAAGCTGTTTCTGCAGATATTTTGAAGTGTAATTCTCCTGGACTTAATAAATATGCATGTGTGAATAGGGCAGTCGGTAAATGCAAATATGACACAACTTCATCTTCTTGTGTTGAGGATTTGACTACTACAATTGGATGTTCAGATTAATTAAATGTAGAAGCTTGTATTAATCAAGATGCTATTTGTAAATTTGTTAGTAACACTTGTTAAACATATGACATATCTACATATCAAACCGTTAAAGATAGTGATAAATTTCCCTATTCGATGAAAGTATGTTCATATTTTGACAATAAAATAACTACAAGCATTGTTTACAGTTTTGAAAAGATGAGATGTGTTAAAGCAACTAATAGAGAACCATTTATTACTAACTGCTCATAATTAGGAATTAATAAATTTGCATGTTTAAATAAAACAACTGCCAATTGTCAATATAATTAGACCAATAAACAGTGTCTTTCAGTAACAAGAGAAATGCTTACTAATGCTAATACATGTGATCCTACATTTAATTGGGCAGCCTGCATATAGATTAATGCAAAATGCCAATTTAAGGATAATTAATGTTAAGCTGTTCCCGATACGACATTGTGTTAGGATTTGTAAGATGCATCAATAACTACAAATTAGGTAGTGTGTTTAACAAGACAGAATGCAACTGATAAAGCATGTAAATGGAACACTCAAACTAAAGTATGTAATGTTGTCGACGGTTCAACTGAAGTCTGCTCACAACCTGGTTTGAATAAAAAAGGGTGTATCTTTAATACTTTAGGATCAATGTGTATTTATTTAGATGGTTAATGCACAGATAATTATGAAAATGTCAATTGCACTAGTCTAGTAAATAAGGACAAGTGTTACTCTATCAGAACCAAAGGATAATATTGTAAATTTGATCCAGATTTAGGTTGTATTGATACACCTTAGACTACTTTAGCAGTATGTTTGAATACATTTAAGACAAATCCATTATCATGTTCACTAAGCACTGATATTCCTTGTTTCTATGATAATACTAACAATGTTTGTAAGAAATTTGAATATCCAATTGATTCAAAATATTCTTTATTTTATAGTTGGTCTAATAGATTATCATTTAATAAGTAGGCATGTTTAATGTACGTTGAAAATAATTTAGCTGTTTACTGGATGGATGAGTGTCTTGAAATTCCAACAAGTGAATTTAGTTCATTAACATGTAATAAACCAGTTAATAAGTGGGGTTGTTTAAAAATAACAAATCCACTCTCAAATTGTTAATTTAATTTGGTAACATCAACGTGTGAAGAGGCAGATTTATCAACATTCGTAACAAAAAGTTGTAGTTAAATTGTCAATGTTAACAATGGCCGATTTTGTGAAATAAACAATACTGCTAAAAGTTGCTAATATGATAATGCTAATCGTGCATGCATTGAAGTTACAACTGCTATCACTGAGTGTGAAAATAAGGGATATAATAAAATAGCTTGCAATCCTGATACTACCCCTTGTTAATTCTATAATAACAAATGTTTTACAAAATCAGCAACAGGTAAATTATTTTGTTCGGATGCCGCTTCTAATCTTGAAGATTGTAAAAACGTATAAAAGGAAGGATGCGATACCTCTTGTAAACCAATCCCCGATTATTCAACAATTAACTGTGAGAATGCTATCAATTCATATGGATGCGCAAAAATTGTTAAATCTTAACAATATTGTATATTTACAAATTAGAAATGTACTTTTACCAATCCTAAAACACTTTAGAGCACAATTTGTAAAAATATAACTAACATCAATAATCCAATATTTTGTGAATAATCAGGAGATGTAGGTTGTTATTATGATCAAGATTCTCATTCATGTAAAACTACTAACAATAAAAGTGTGTTTGGATGTGTCAGAGGTATCAATTAAATAGCATGTTTGGCATCAACAACATCTACTTTATAATGCAAATTCCTTGATTATTGTTATGGACCCAACTCAGCATTTCTTAGTTGCGATGTGACAGCCAATTTAGATCCTAATGCATGTTGTTAGAATGCAAGCACAATAGAGTCTTGTCTATTTTAAGATAAATTAAAATGTTCTTGGAATCCTAATACATCAGCATGTGTTCCATATGTGGCTGAAGAGTTGGAGTGTGGAATGATACAATTTAAATCAAAGTAGGTTTGTTTATCAAAAGTGGGCACTTTTTGTGTTTTTAATACTGAATTAAAGAAATGTGAATAGATTCAACCAGTATCATGCAATTAAGCATAATCTTATTAGCAATGTTAATCAATTGATATGATCCCCTGCATTTGGGATAATTTGTATTAGATTTGTAAATATAAAGTGAAGGAGAATCAAGATGAATGTGAAGATATTAAATAAGGTTATGGAAATAGGTTGGCTTGTCTATCTGTTGAAAGATTAGGCTAAACTTGTTAGTTTATTGGTGGTTAATGTGAAACCTACAATGAATCAAAAACTGACAATAATTGTTTAAGTAATATCAATAAAGTTGCATGTACCTAATAATAATCTAGTAAATGCTATTGGAAATACTCAGTTATTAAAATTAAAAAGACTTCATGGAGTTAAGAAACAGACTTATAAATTGGAGAATGCAATGTATTTACTGATTTTAATACCTCATCATGTGAAGAATATTTAAGTTACTTATCCTGTTTATCAGTATCAACAACAGGTAAGTAATGCAGATGGTAGAGTGGTAAATGTTAATAAATTGAATTCAGCAAATCATCCATATTTTCACCCAAAGACCTAATTTTAGTGAACAGCAATGCCTGCAGTTTAATTAATAATGGAGATATTGTATAGTATAATCCAAAATCATATACTTGTAAATTGGTTAGTGACTTACAGTCGATAACTTGTCAACCTCTATCTGATGGTATAAATAAATTGGCTTGTCTCAAAATAAAGTCTTAATCTTGTTTATGGGATGATGTCAGTTTGAAATGCGTATTCAAAAACACTAGATTACTTGTTGAAGAACAAATTCAATAGAATCGATTACTGTAATCTTCCTTTACTTGCAAAAGAGATGGCATAGGTCCTAAATTATGCAAGTAACTTAATTTTGAACTTCCTTGTGGTTCAGTTGATGACGGATGTGACTTAATTAATCTCAATACTGCAACATGTGAAGATCCAGGATTAAATAAATATGCATGTTTAAACCTAACCACAGGACCTTGTGCTTGGGTTAAAGATGATGATTCTGAATATTATCACTGTGAGGAATTCTACCCATATACCACTTGTGTAGACATCGAATACAGCATTAATTCATTAGCTTGTACATATGTAGAGGATGATCCATGTGTGTATAATAAAGTAAAGAAAAACTGTGAAACTCCTACAGTGTAATATAATGTTTGTGAGGTTGAAGGTATCAATGCAATAGCATGTTCCAGTATTAAAGGATGTTTATTTAAAGACTAAAAATGCATCACTTGGGATCCAAATTATAATCTACTTTGTAATCAAGCAGAGAAAGCTAATCAATCGATTTGTTAATTGGCTATTGATAGATGTAAATATAGTGAATTGACTTTTGGATGTGTTGCATCCACTATTACTGATAATTGTTATACAAATGGTTTGAGTGCTCTTGGATGTAATGTGCTTGATGAATGTTCTTGGAGTAGTAATTCTTGTCAATGCATTTCTTATTAAACTAAATTTCCGGATTGCAGCAGTATTGGTGAATACACAAAATGTGCTAATATAGATTACTGTTACTTTGAAGTTTCTTAATCAAGATCCAGTAAGGATATAACATAATATTTAAAAAACACCAATTATGGAACTTGTAGAAACAAAACTTGTGCAGACGTAGAAGTCAACAAATGCAATTCTACTACTATTGATCAAACTGTTTGTTATTTGAATTCCAAAGCCAAATGTTTAGCAGCCAATAAGTGCGAAGACATCTCTGATGCCTCATTAAGTTGTTTACAATATGAAGTAAACAATCAATCTTGCAGAAGCAAATCAAATAATACTTGTTAGACTTTAGATTGCAATCAAATCATGGATAAATCAGAATGTGAATTATACACTAATGAATGTGTCTTTGCTGGATACTGTAAAAAAATATCATGTGAATATATGGGTAAATCTTAATGTTTAGTTAATAAATGTGATTGGAATTCAACTTTAGAAACATGTTAAATACAATTAGATTGCTCTTAAATTACCGTTGTTGATACTTGCATTGGTAAGAGATAAGGAGATTATCAGTGTGCTTGGTTAACCACGATTGGTGGATAAAAATAATGCACTTCTACAGGTTGTCGCTATCTTGGTTCATAATAAGGAGATTGTATGGGAACTCATATAGGAACTGACGTTTGCGTTCAAATGATCGATTTTTCTTGTGTTGCTTGTTAAGAAATCAAGGATGCTTGCATTTGTCTCAACCAATCTCAATTTTGTACGTATGACAAGATCAGTTAAAAATGCAGTTCAAAGAGTTGTCAACACCATAATAAAGACGATTGTCCAGTTACTCATTGTAAATTCAACTCAAATACAAAGGTAATAACAAAATATTTATTATTCTAGATTTGTCAACCTTTGTGTTAATACAACTATAATCAATAGTAATGCAATCAAGATGATCAATGCCTTTGGAATACTACTAATCAAATATGCGTTGCTTATATCAAACCAGTTGTAATCGAATAAATCAATCTGCCTTCGCCCGATAGCAATAGAATTTTAGATATCATTATTCTAATACTCATTATGATTTATTGATTATAAATGATATTTATTAATCATATTTTATTAATCATATCTTTGGCAATATTTTCAAATGAGCAATTACTATAGCTTCATTAATTAAATTGTATCTTCCCACTTGATACTGATCTTGCATCTCCTTTCCCCTATAAAATAGCTTCATGGATTCACACTAAATTTGATTCCTCTTCTGTAACTCAACATTCACTACATCCTTCAAATCCACTACACTCTGGCTCTACTTACACTCCACATCCATATCCTTCCCATTCAAATTCACACTTCGAATCAGTAATTTCACAGTTTCATTACCAGAATTTTAAATTAAACCTCTATCCTCAAACTTCTCGGCTGAGAATTCTATTGGATCATTTATGCAAAATATTGGTACATCGTATTTTTGTCCTAATTTATCATAAACATGTTGTAAGGAATCCTTTATTGGTTTCAATTCAGCCTCCTGAACCAGAAAACGGGCAGTTTCTAATATACTTTCATCTCAATACCCTCATCTTCATTTATTATCGACCTCAAGATCTACCAAATCTCTTGTCTCCCTTCCACTCTGGTTTCTTAAATCAATTATATATTTCATAACTTACCCCAAAAAATATTCCTCAACTTTTCGATCTGAGCTATGTCTATATGACTTTTGTATGCAAATGTTCTCTTCAAACCCTTACCACTAAATTGTTGATCCAAAATATCAAAATATATTTTATATTATTCATTCACATCCTATAATACATTCCCATTCGGTTGTTATCTTGCAATCGCCCTAGGCATCCTTTATGAATCATGACCTCCCTAATTGTTTCCTTCCCTACTTTCGCTATGAGAACAACAACTTCCCATTCTATTTATATTTTTATTATATTAAAATATAATCATAATTGAGTTTTCATCTATTTAGTTATTTGCTTCCTATAATCTAGATCTCTCATTAATTTTGATTTAGAAGCATTATCTGGTTCCGTGAATCTTTTTAAATAATTGTCAATTTTTTCTTATTTTGATTTTACCGAACCATGCTTCTACTCATTTTCATTCTCTTTTAATAAATAAAAAGAACTATTTAGTTTAGGTAATAAGAGAGCATGACAATGTTTTTGCCTTTGTGAATTATAAGAGGCAGATCTAAAATTGCCTTTGACCTTTCTTTATTCAATTATGGGAATCGCAAACCCTATTTTGTTGTAACGAGTGCTTTTAAATGGTATTTTTAAATAGAGATCTAAATTGAATTCCATTTACAATAATTTAAATAAATAAAGAATGATTATCATGAACTTCTTTCTAACTCATATATGATATTTAGAGAAAAAGGAAAAATAACTAAGAAAAGTTAGTTTCATGAACTATCTATATATAATAAAAATCTCTAAAAGTCATTATTTTTCTCTAATTTATTTATTGTTGGTAACGGAGGTTCTTGTTGAACAAAAAAATAAACTTATTTAATAGTGCGTATCTATTAAAGAAAGATAATTAAGATTTAATAATAATAAAATGATCAACATATTGATAAAAATACTTAAAGAAAGTTTACAAACTTAATGTTTAAGAATACTCCTAGATTCATTAAAAACTATTAAAACAAATGCGTATAAAAGCAGATTTTCTATAAAAAATATTCATACAATGCTAATATTGAAGAATTAATTATAATATATTTCGTATTAGCATAATTTTGATTATTTAATTAAGATTAATTTATCAGTTTTATTATAATAGTGATGAGAATCTATTTGTAGTTTGTGTCAATTTTCAAAGGTATTAGAGCATAATCGTTAATTTATAATTGTATTTGTATATAGAGTATTAATTAATAATCATTTTTAACAAAACTTATTCAAATAGAAATCAAATTCGTTTGTATAAATAAAACTTATAACTAAATAAACATAAAGCAACAAATTATATTATCGCCATAGATATCTAAATGATTTAAAATGTTAACAATTTATGGAGCTTATTTCCTTAATAAACACCAAATTATTAGTTTTCTTTGTCATAAATGCTAATAATAGCTTGCATAGCAGGATCACCCAAAATTGTATAATCATGAGTTGTCTATCCAGCTTTTGAAAAACAAGGTTTGCAGTATTAGCCAACTGATGGAATCATGTAATGTTCAGGAGTGATCTCAATTTTCACTCCAGCCAAATAGATATTCAAATTTGGATAAAAAGGTGAATTGCAGGGACAAGAATAACTACTAATGCAGTTGGCTAAAATGTATCGATGCAACATATAATTAATGATCTCTTCATCAAGCCATAAGCATGAGGAACCTGAGTCCATTAATGCAATAGTTCCATTTTTTAAGGTTACCTTATCTGTCAAATCAATCTCATTAATAAAAAACCCATATACTTTCATACTCTATCTTAATGATTACATAAACATACCCATTAATGGTTAAGGACATTTGGCATCCAAACAACTTAATCCAAGTAATCTTGGCTAAAGTTATTATACAACAAGATGGACTATTATGGATTTCGATTCAAATTTAAACCAAACATTGAAGTTTCCAATAATTTCTATTAATAGCCGTATTCAAAAATGTTTTATCTATCATTATAACTCGATAATCCTAAGAGACCTTAGAATTTAATCTAATATCTAATTAATAAAGATTGGTTACTCCTGGCATAGTGAATACATTTGCTAACATGAATTTCATGGAGACATTTAAATTGCCATTAGTCAGACTAACATAATCTTACACAAACTTTCCACTCAAGGAACCAATATTGTAATTAATTGAATGATCTTCGTCAGCTTATTACAAAGTGGTAGATTTATTTGGATCAAATCTTGGAAATATGCATCCTTCACATGTTTAATTTGATATCCAAGTGGTCTAAGAGTGCTTGCATATATTGTTACCACTGATCCAGTGTCTACAACTATGGAGAATACTTATTCTGGAGTTCCAAAACTTGCATTTATGTAATAAATGATGTTTGCATAATTATCTAAGGGAGCTTATTCAATAGTTGTATGTCTATTTAATTTGATTTGGTTATTGGAAAAGGGATGACTCTTTAGTTTGTGTTTTGCTTGAATGGTTAGAATAAGCAAGACAAATGTAGTTATCATGGATTATTTACTAATTGAATTATATATATTTTTAATGAATAATTCAATCCATAATTGGTTATTGTAATTATATCTAAGCATAATATGTGTGATCGTTATTTTCTTAAATTGATTAGAAAAGCTCATCAAAGTTATCATAAATTAATTTGAAGCTATAATCACTCACTTCAAGTTGCACCTAAAATTAATAAATTTTATATACTGGACTTGGTTATTTGACTTTCATGAATATCTAAGCCATGTTTTTGGGAACTTCACTTTTGGTCCATTGATAGTTATAAATGTTAAATTTGGGAACATTTTCTTCACCATCTGCATTTCCTCCATCTTTTGGTTCATCATCGCCACCATCACCTTCTTATTTAGGAGGTGGAACTTCTGGTTTCTCTAAAACCCATTCAGGATCATTGATTTCTGAATTTAATGGTTGTTCAGTAATTGCATATAAGACTTTAATCTATCCCAATGTTTTCTCAACCATCATTAATTCATCAGTAGCTCTTGGGAATATCTGTTCCTATTATTATTTATCTCCTTATTAATCAGCTGATATGTAACCCCACAACAATACATCTCTATATGTTAATTAATATGAATTCTTACCTGCTTTGAATTGGTAAATCATCTATGTATTACTTAACTAATTTCATGACTGTTTCAGGAGTGAAATTGGATGGGTTCTTACAATTTTATTTAGTCCATCTCATTTCATAATCGTTGGATAACTTTTCAAAGTTCTTGGCTATCAATTATTCAACATCAACAAATGCCATTCTGTATTTTGCAGCAATATTGATGTAAATCAACTTTAATGCTTCATAGATATCAGAATCCAAATTAGCTAAGATTGATGCCAAATAAACTCTCTTTCCAAATATCTAATCAATTGATTTTAAATTCTATTCCAAAGAATAATTTGTGTCCTATTTGAATAATTTACAATCAGGTTGTGATTACACATACACTTAAGCTTACTTTACAACATCCTCATGTGCCTTAACATTAGTAATCAACTTGTCTTTGTCCTCATCTGTCAAATCTTGCCCAGGTTCAGCTCCAGTACAGATTTTATATCTGATCGAATAATTAGCTTAGTCTAATCCAATATTTAACACCCAACTAGCTTATCCCAAATTTAAAAACTACAATATCTACTCTGGTTTTTCACATCCTGGGGGGAATCTAACAAATTAATATTATGCAATACCCATCAAATACATACTTTTCATTTGTGACATTACTAAACAAATCCTTATAGTATTTGATTATCATAGGCAATGTCAATTCTTCTATTTATTCTCCAGGAACTGTGCTTAACTTCTCTTTCAATTAAATAATTGCAGCTTCTCCCCATTCAATCAAATTAAAACCGAATTTTTATGAGATATACTTAGCAAATGTTGTCTTACCTGACATTGCAGGGCCAATGACAATTCCATATTTCACTCTCTTTGTTAAATAAGACTAAAAGGGTCCCAAATCTTCATTCTAAATGATCAGATTCTTGCCTTCTGCTGAGTAATGTAACACTGGATTTATTTTTGCAGAGAATGACACAGCCTTTCCTTCCTTTAAGAAATTGATCAATCCTGTAATTGGAAATAACTTGTCCTCAAATGTTCTAAACTCCTAATATTTTTCAGGAAAACTTGTAAGAACAAATTTATTCTATTGTGGATCATTATACAAGTATTTCCTCAATAATTCTATTTACATTTATGGTGGCACAACTTAACCTGAGTTAAGGAAGGCTCCCATTTATTTTCCTTAAGGGGTTCCCTTTGCCAACTCTTCCTCACAGAGTGTTTCCAAATGCAAATGTTTAAATCCCAATTCGGCTTCTAACTTATTCAAATAGTCTTCTGCCAATTCCTCATTATTATAGGTGAGAGCTACCAAAACCTTTGGCTTTAAAAAACTCATGATGGATTGGATTATTAAATCTGATGATTATTAAAAATTATTCGACAATCCTTTTTATACTGCATCGACAGTTACAAAGAATTGAAACTTCTTTAAATAAGCTAACAGTTCATCACGATTTTAGAGGAAGCTGCTAAATCTCTAAAAACGACTTTTCTTTTGCTCCTCTGTACTCAATAATCTGATATTTTATTCAACTTCGTCTTTGCTAGATTAGAAATATACGACGTATCTGGGTTTTTGATAATGCTCAAAGAATACTACAGCTTAAGCCTTTTTATCTAGAAATCCATCAACAACATAGTTTTTTGGTTCAGCTTAGAACACTTACATCAATTTGTTCAATTTATCAACTTCTGTTTATGCTTTTACTTTCGCATAGAATTCATCTAAGTTGAAATAAACATATCCTGTTTATTTTGCAACTTATTAGGCCACATAAGATTTTGCAGTCGCTGGTGGTCCATAGAAAAAAATGATATTTGCTTTTTACATTTTTATTTAATTATTTATTTATTTCATTTAAGTCCTTATTTCTAAACTTAAATAATAAATATTTCAAACTGCCTTCTCCTTTTCACATTTTGCAAAATTCTCAAAACTGAAATGCTCCTTAGGGCTCCTACTTGAAAATATGTAAAGTAATTAAATTCTAAAGAATAATAATTTTTATATATAAAATAATACACTCTAGAAGAACAAACATCAAATTTATAAAGTATTCAATACAATAAATGATTTAACTTAAAAAATAAGTATCAATATAAGTTTTATCATTTATATTAATCATAAAATTTGAACACTTGTTGATTTATGTGAAACAAGGGGAAACATAATGTGAAAAAATTTATAATGCTGATAGGTCTATAGAGGTGACTAGTGATTAGGGAAAATAAGAATTAAGTAAATATAGGACATCAATATCATCATTATTAGTTAATTATTTGATTCAATATAAAATAATTATATAAAACGAAAAAATACTCAAAAGTTCATTATATATATAAAGTGTAAAATTGTTACAGAAGATTTTCCTAAATTCCTAGTCTAAATGTAGAACTGTCAACTCTCTGAGTATTGTTCTGAACTTACTTTTAATGAAGTTCTAACTCAAATTTGATTGGTTTCATTTAAACATTTATTTAATTTTATGAGTATAACTTACATTTTAAAATTTAAATTAATATGAAAAACAAAGGTTAATAGTAGCATACACTAGCAGTGAAGAATGGATCATTAATGAATCCAGAAGGGTAAACAATTAATGGTTTGATTGATTTGATTAAATTGAAAAGCCAACCTAAAATAGTTTACTATTTTGATTTCTTGGTTTGTATAGATTAATCAGGAAATCCATTCATTTTTTATCATGACAAAAATAGATACATTAACATTCCCACAATTAGTCCAGCTCATTTAATATCATATATTGATAACAAAGGAGGTTAACTAGCAATTGCATTGTAAAATAAAACTATTCAAATTGTGTCTTGTTAAAGTATATTTCTATTCTAAAAATTAAGATGGGAGAAATTTGAAAACCCTGAAAGGTCATGAACATCAAATCTTAAGTATGCATACCAATCACACTTAAAATCTATTGCTTTCTGTAAGTCAAGATTAATGTATTTTACATTCCTTAGACTCCTTTGACAAAGTTCATTCATTGTTCTCAAAAGGTAGTATATTTGTTGGAGCCAGTTTTCTACCGTCTTCAACTGAATTAGCCACTGTTATGGCAGATAAATCTTTGTCAATTTGGAATTTATCGTCATTTGAAATAATTAGCAGAATCTAACTACCTGAATAATTTAATATCAAATAATGTCAATTAGTACCATCTATAGATGGATAAAGATTGATAATAAATTGCTATTCAAGTAAAATTCACATCTTAGATAATAATAATAATTTAATAACTCAGGATGTAAATTAAGGATACGGCAATGGTGCATTATTAGTTAAACCAATAAAAAAATAATAAATATTGATATTAACTAAGAATTTCATGATTATCTAAGTAGATAGTAGTGGTAGTCTTATAAAATGCATGGAAATCTTGTAAGGAAAAACACCTACTCACTTTGATGTATATTAAAATAAGATTGCGATAATATTAAATACTGGAGAGATAGCCCTTTATGATCTGAATAAATTAAACAAGTAGAATTAGAATCTTAATTCAACCATTGGTGTAAATGTCAGTACTATGATTAAAGAAAATTATGCTGATACTCTTAATTTTAACAACACTACAACAAATATTGACATCAAAAAAGTTGGAAATAATACAAATACCTTATAAGGATCTTTTTCTTAATCAACCGTAAGTAAAAAGAACAGCAAATCGAATAGTATGACTTAACCTATCAATTCTTATACTTTAGGGAAAATATACAAGAACAGTGAAGATCCTTTGAAAGAACTTTTAAATTATTAGAAACTACAATAATTCTTAAAGTAATATCATGTTTTTCCAGATGATAAAAGGAGCTTGATTTGGAGATCTTTGCTTAATTTACCAATGAACTAAGAAGCATATAATAATTTAATAAATCAAGGAGTCCATCCAGCTTATTAAAAATTAGCAGATCAATATCCTTTATAGAGTGAGTCTTTGTTTTCGAGATTATAAAGAACTTTATCTTGTTTGGCCTACTATTGTCCTTTATTCGCTGAGATTGATTATTTACCTTAGTTAGTATTTCCATTTGTTAAATTGTTTAAAAGAGGAGAAGAATTATTGATTTTTGAAGCCACACTCTCCTTATTGATATAACATTGCCAAAGATTTTTTGAAAATTTCCCTAATGCTCCTGTTTCTTTATTACAATTCCATGATCAAGTATTCAACTAAGTAGAACCTCAATTGTATTAACACATGAAATAATATTTGGGATATTCTCCAATTAAATATGCCTGGCCTTCAATACGCTCATTGTATACTAATCTATTGACAAAGAACTAGTGGTTGTAATTAATAGATCATTTGATATTGTACAATGACTTACCTTAGATGATTGTATTATTCATGGTGGAATACTTTATTTATTTTAAAAGTACCATTATGAAAATGAATGATCAAGATTAATTGGACCTCTTTTTTGGTAGAAGCAATACAGTTGAGATTGATAAACTCATAGAGAGCACAATTTATCTGAGCAAATCATTGGATATGGATTAATATTAGATTAATTTATAATTTCTATTGCCATTACAAAAGGATTAATATTAGCTCTTCAGTATTTATCCAAAAGGAAGTGTCTAATATTAAGCGAGAGTGAGGGAATAGTTATAGGAGGACGAATAAAGATTGATATAAAAGCAACAACAAATCTCAAGGTTATAATAGATGGCCCAATAGATGGAACAATTGGATTAGCTCTTCTAGGAGAAACAACTCTTGACTATGCAGGCGGAGAAAGATAGACAGGAAATGTTTGATTATTAAGTAGAAATGAGAGCCCAAAAGCAATTTTAATAGGATCAATAGGTTAGATAGTAAAGAATTAAATAATTGGAAAATTTAGAGAAAAATATGAATTCAGCAGTCTAAAAATAATTAGATTTGTAACAATAAGAATAGGAATTTTTAAATAAGTAATTCAGAAAAACTCAGTTGGCTGACAATTTTAGGATTGTCTCATTGTAAGAAGAGGAAGCATTACAAAATTTAGAGTATTAGATATTTAGTAAATTTCAACATCAAATGGAACAAAGATCTAAGTAAGAGAATCAAAGAAAAATTCAATCTCAATTGGAGTTTAGATCAAAGGAAAAGGAGTTATTAGATTAAATTAAATAAGAATAATGGAAAATGGATTCACAACAATAATAAATAAAAGTGGAATAGTTGAAGTAGTTAAGAATGCAATAAATTCAAGAACTCGAAAACGAGGCTTAGTTAGAAGAAGTTGAGTATTAGGAGAGAATAAATTAGTTTCAATAAGATTTAAAGATGATTTAGTTAGAAAGAGAAAAAAAGTTAAGAGATCAATTATTCTAGGAATAGATCAGCAAGGAAGAATTATAATTGAGAGATAAGAAACAAGTCGAGGACAAAAAGAGATAAAGTAGTGTATAGAGAAGGTAACAATTTGAATAGGAGATGGAGAGAATAGCCAAGTAACATTAAGAGAAATTGAGGATGTAGGAGTAGTAATTAATGGAATAGTATAAAAAATCATAGAGTTTTTCAAATTAACCATATTAACCAAATTACTATTAAAATAGTAATTATCAAAATAATTTTGAACAAAGCTCAGGTGATGTAAGAGAACCAATGACTAGTTAAAAATTATCAAGTGCATTGTATGATTTTCAATCAAGCCAGAAGCAGCAACAATTTTCACCTTCAATGTTGGTTGAAGATGAAAGAGAGAAGATAAATTAATTAAGAAATCAATTAAGAGATGAAATGTAAAATATAAGGGAAAGAGAACATGACGAACAATTGCAATCAATGTTGAGAGAAAGGGAATAGGAGATTTTTAAAAGAACATAGTAAATAAGAGATCAAATCAATTAAGAAGTTGAAAATAAAAATAATTCAAGTACACAATTTAATTCATATTAGCATATAACACAGGATAATTCTAAAAGGCAGTAATAATATTATAGCCCAGGATCATCATCACAATTTTCACTTTATAAACCATAATAAGAGGTGGATATCGAACCAAGAGACTTGTCGGAATCTTAGTTGACTTATAGTAGTGGATTCACCTCTCCAGGTTAACGTTATTGATAATTTATAATAAAATAATTTTCAAACTAAAACTTTTGGAGCCAAATGCTGTATAATTTAAAGTAAAGTCTAGTTTAAAAATATATTTATATATAAAAAATGGATCAAGATCCTGATTATTCTTTTGAACATTTATAAGAGTTAGCAAAATAAAAAAATATATCATATGTTTTAAAAAGAGATGGAGGAAAATAAAATATTGATATTTAGAAAATAGCAGAAAGATTATAAAATTTAGCTTCAAACCTATAGCATATCAATATAAACTTAATAATGTGGAAGGTTATTCAAGGAATGTATGAGGGTATTTAATATTCTAAGAATTTATTTTAGGAATAACAACTGTATAATTAGACAATTTGGCGGCAGAAACATGTGCTTATATGAATTTGGTTCATCCTCAATATTCTTTATTGGCTGCAAGAATAGCAGTCAAACAACCTTCATAAGGAAACAAGTGAATCCTTTAGTGAAGTGGCAATAAAATTGCATTCTTTCACAGTAAATTTTGTTAAAAATTCTAGGATAAATACGGTAGACCAGCTCCATTGATTGCAGATGATGTCTATAAAATAATAATGGACAATAAGGATATCATTCAAAAAGAGATAAATTATGAAAGAGATTATCAATATGACTTTTTTGGCTTTAAGACTTTAGAAAGAAGCTATTTACTAACGATTAAGGCAAGAAGCCAATAGAAAGGCCTTAATAATTGTTGATGAGAGTCAGCATTGGTATTCATAAGGAGGATCTTCAATCAGCCTTTTAGACCTATCATTTAATGTCTTAGAAGTACTTCACTCATGCCACACCAACATTATTTAATAGTGGTACTCCTTATCCTTAAATGTCATCATGTTTTTTGTTGGATATGGTAGATGATTCAATTGAAGGTATATATGAGACACTCAAGAGATGTGCTCTAATCAGTAAGTCAGCAGGAGGCATAGGATTAAGCGTATCTAAGATCAGATCATAAGATAGTTATATTAGAGGAACCAATGGAATTAGTAATGGATTGGTGCCTATGTTGAAGGTGTTCAATGACACAGCAAGATATGTAGATTAAGGAGGTGGCAAAAGAAAAGGATCCTTTGCTATTTATTTAGAACCATGGCATAGTGATATCATAAGTTTCTTATAATTGAGAAAGAACCATGGGATTGAAGAATAAAGAGCAAGAGATTTGTTTTTAGGTTTATGGATACCTGATCTATTTATGTAAAGAGTGAAAGATGACTCAGATTGGACTTTGATGTGTCCAAATGAATGTCCAGGTCTCTAAGATTGTTATGGTTAAGAATTCAACAAATTATACACTGATTATGAATCTAAAAATATGGGTAGAGTGACAATGAAGGCAAGATAATTATGGTAAGAAATAATTGATGCTCAAATATCAACTGGATTACCATATATGTTATATAAAGATGCTTGTAATTCAAAAAGTAATCAAAAGAATCTAGGTACTATAAAAAGCAGTAATCTATGCACTGAAATCATATAATATACATCACCTGATGAAGTTGCTGTTTGCAATCTTGCTAGTATTAATTTGTAAAAGTTAATCAAAGAAGATAAAACATTCAATTTTGATAAGTTATTAGAGATTACAAAAATAATTACAACAAATCTGAATATCGTCATTGATTTGAACTTTTATCCTGTTTAGTAAGCAGAATACAGCAATAAAAGAAATAGACCTATTGGAATTGGAGTCTAAGGATTTGCAGATGCTTTGCAAAGAATGAAAATCCCATTTGATTCAGAAGATGCCTTAGAATTGAATGCCAAAATCTTTGAAACTATCTACTATGGAGCATGTGAAAGATCTTTAGAATTAGCACAATAACTTGGACCTTATGAGACTTTTGCAGGCAGTCCTGCTTCCTAAGGAATTCTGCAATTTGATATGTGGGGTGTGAGTCCAAAATTATATGATTGGAATACTCTCAAATAGAATATTGTTAAGTATGGAATGAGAAACTCTTTATTAATTGCACCTATGCCAACAGCATCAACAAGTTAAATTCTATAAAATAATGAATCATTTGAACCTTATACAACAAATATCTATACACGAAGAGTTTTAGCAGGAGAATTCGTTTGCATCAATCCTCATTTAGTTGATGATTTGATTGAATTAAACTTATGGACACCCCAAATCAAGAATAAATTAATCATGAATAATGGTTCAGTCTAGAATATAGATGAGATTCCAACTAATATCAAATAATTATATAAGACAGTTTGGGAGATCTCCTAAAAAGCTATATTGAATTTGGCAACTTCCAGAGCCCCATTTATTGATTAGAGTCAGTCCTTAAATATCCACATGGCTGAACCAACTATGTCTAAAGTAACATCTATGCATTTTTATGCATGGGAAAAGGGATTGAAAACAGGTACGTATAAAATATAATTATAATTAGGAATGTACTATCTGAGAACTAGACCTGCAGCAGATCCTATAAAATTCACAGTTGATGTTGAAGCACTATTAAAAGAAGGAGGGCAAATAAAAATATAATAATCTAAATAAGAGTTGATTGATGAAAGTGCATCTAAAAAGATCGTTACTAATGAAGGAAAAACAGTAAAGAAGGGGAAACCTCAAATTATTGTTACTGAAGATGGTGATGAAGTTGAGGTTTGCCTAAATTGTGGCTCTTGAATATATTTATATTTCTTCTTTTATTAAAGAATTCTTTACTCTTGTGAATATAGATAACTAATAAAAAAAAGATGGATAATGTAATATACTTATGTAATTATACTCATTAGGCAGGCTATTCTGTTTCTTCGTTTCTTCTGGGTGCTCCTCTGTTTCCTCTTCCAAATGATCTTCCTCCTCTTCCACCTCTTTATCTTGTTTCGGGAGCATCATCTTCAAATTTCTTATCAGCCTTTTTGAATGTTGCAGGAATGACATCTTCTACGATACCTAGGAAAATGTAGAATTCACATAATACCCAATTTGTCTCTTACATATTTAACACCTTCTGCTTTGAGATAATAGTAGTAATATTGCCATGAAAATACTAAATCCACTAATTTTTTGTCTCTTAAGCTTCTCAATAACATCCAGACTTCAAGATTCTTAACTCCTGTTTCAGCATGTAATGGGAGTGCCATGTCCTATCATCATATAATTCATCGTATACCTTCTTAATTACAATAACACCTTCCAACAACAAATATTCGTAAACTTTTCTTCTATCTTGTCTCTTAACTTGAACCATGCAAAAATAATGGATTTATTTTTTATTTAAAAAATATTTAAACTAATTATTACAGAAAAATGGAAGAAAAAACTATGGAAATAACAAAGCTGGTATGTAGTACTTCTAATCATAGAAAATCGAATTAAATGCATAGAAGCACTTAAAGTAGATAAGATTTAAAACATTTGAAAACATTAGAGAATTGCGAGCCAAATTAGAATACGATGATTTAATAAAAGAATTTGATGAGCAATGCAATATTGTTGGTATTATCTAACTAATATTAGATGAACAATAAATAGACGAATAGTTAGATTAAAACGCAAAGGAAGAGCAAGCACATTATGCCTAAGTCTATGAAAAATCAATGTTGGCCAACTTAGATAATATCAATTTTGATGAGGTTCCAACCCTCGAAGAAGAGTATGTTTCATGAATATAATATTACTAACGATCATCTTTAAATTAATAAAACTTTTTCACAAATTAACTTAAATTTCTAGCTATGTGAATTATAAACTAGAAAATTTTTTAAATTTAAAGCATTCCATTTATCAAGGAATCTAAATTACCTTTAACAATATCATATAATAAAAAATTTCAATCCCGCCTAATTTGGTTGTAAATGTATTTTTTTATATTTAAGTTATAATTATTTAACGTATAATATAAATTTAGTTCTTAACTAATTTATTAGTTAACTTTAAATGATAGAATTAAAAAGTCTCCTTTAATAAATTGATACAATATATTAAGTTTACGGATTTTGATAAGAGAATACTTTAATAGTCTATTATTGTTTTGATTAATAATTTTAATATGATAATAAATTGAAGGATGAGAATAGAATTTTAAATTTAAATTAGTTTTTTAATAATAAATTCAAGATGAGTCAATAAGTAGTGACAATTAACGAGGAATAAAGAGAAGAGTTAGGATGAATAGATAAAGAAAAAAAAGAAAAAATTAAATTAAATTTTTAATTCTCGTAAAAATTAAAGAGATGAATAATATATTCCGATTCAAGTCATTTATGCGAACTCCTATGTTTTGGTTTAGTCAACCTATCCACAAGTTAATTAGAAACATTGGTGTTTCAGCTCATATAGATTCTGGGAAAACTACATTTTCAGAAAGAGTGCTTTATTATGGTGGAAGAATTCATGAAATTCACGAAGTAAAAGGAGCAGATTCAGCTGGAGCAACAATGGATTTTATGGAACTTGAGAAAGAAAAGGGAATTACAATTTAAAGTGCTGCAACTCATTTGAAATGGAGAGGACATTAAGTGAATTTGATTGATACTCCAGGACATGTTGATTTTACCATAGAAGTAGAAAGAGCATTGAGAGTGCTTGATGGTGGAGTATTGCTGATTTGTGGAGTGGCAGGAGTCCAACCATAAACATTGACAGTTCATAAATAAATGTCAAGATATAAGGTGCCAAGAATCATATTCATAAATAAATTGGATAGAATGGGAGCAAATCCATGGAGTGCTCTATAGAGTATCAGAAAGAGATTGTCATTAACAGTTGCAGCAGTACAAATACCAATCGGATAGGATTAAACATTCAATGGGTTAGTAGATTTGATTAAAATGAAGGCTTATTTCTTCGAAGGATTAAAGGGAGAGGATGTTAAGGAAACAGAAGTTCCAGAGAGATACATGGAGGAAGCAAAGGAGAAGAGATAAGAATTGATTGAGACTTTGGGAAGTATTGATCCAGAGATAGAGGATTTATATTTGAATGAGTAACCAATCAGTGAAGAGAAATTAAAAGCATCCATTAGAAAGAATTGCTAAGAACACAAGTTCTACCCAGTGTTTATGGGAAGTGCATATAAAAATAAGGGAGTTTAATTGGCTTTGGATGGTGTGGTAGATTATTTACCTGCTCCAGAAGAGAAATAAAACTTTGGATTCTAAATATCTTTAGATTAAAAGGAAGAGAAAAAGATTGAATTTAAAACAGATCCTAAATTACCATTTGTTGGTTATGCATTTAAGTTAGAAGAAAATAAATTTGGATAATTGACATATGTTAGAGTATATTAAGGTAAATTAAAGAAAGGAGATTATGTTTATAATATGAAAACTAAGAAGAGAGTAAAGGTTGCTCGTATGGCTAAGATGCATGCAAATTAAATGGAAGAAATTAATGATGTTGAAGCTGGAGATATCTTTGCTGTCTTTGGAGTAGATTGTTCAAGTGGTGACACTCTTGTCTATGGAGATATGAATTATCAAGTATTATGTTCTAGTATGTTTGTTCCATAACCAGTCATGTCATTATCTATCAAACCTACTAAGAAGGAATACTCTGCAAGGTTCTAAAAGGCCTTATCTAAATTTTAGAGAGAGGATCCTACTTTTAATGTTGATATGGATAAAGAAAGTGAGGAAATCATTATTTCTGGAATGGGTGAATTGCACTTGCAAATCTATGCTGAACGTATGAGAAGAGAATTTGAAATTGATGTTCATTTGGGTCAACCAACTGTTAATTATAGAGAAACTATCACATAAAAATAACAATTTGATTATTTGCATAAAAAGTAAACAGGAGGTGCTGGACAATATGCCAAAGTTATTGGATACATGGAACCTCTCTAATTAGAAGAAGGCTAATTCTCTAATCAATTTGAAAATCACGTCATTGGTACAAGTATACCCAATGAATACATCACTGCTGTTGAAAAAGGATTCTATGAATCAGTAGACAAAGGTCCTTTGACTGGTTACCCTGTTGTTAATGTTAGGTTCGTCTTAGAAGGAGGAGAAACTCACGTTGTAGATTCATCCTCAAATGCTTTCATGACAGCAACCAAATATGCATTCGCTCAAACCTTTAGATAGGCAGGACCTGAAATATTGGAACCGGTTATGGCAGTTGAAATCATGGTTCCAGCTCCCTCATATTAACAAGCCATGGTTGGTATTGCCAAGAGAAGAGGATCAGTTACAAATACTGAATCTCGAGGAGATATGTTTGTATTAAATGCAGATGTGCCATTGTCTCAAATGTTTGGATATGCAACTGAATTGAGAGGATTTACATCTGGATAAGGAGAATTCTCACTTGAATACAAAAGACATGATCCAGTTCCACCTAATGAAATTGAAACTATCATTGCCAAATTCAAAAAATAAAAGAGAGGATAATGATTTTGAGTTGTTTTTGTTAAAATATAAATATTTGTCAAATATATACTTTATTAGATTAAATTAATGATCTGAAACATGATGATTATCAAGAATAATTTCAATTTAATTATCTAAGGAAACTTAATTGATTGGATAATTTTAAGTTTTTTTAGTAACTTTAATATCATTAAAGAATATTTAATCATAAAAATTTGCTTAATATTTATTTTAATTGTAAATAGAAGAGAATATATATGTTAAATAATGCAAAAAAGTAAATAAGTAGACCTAGAAAGGGCCAAAAATAAAGAAACCTAAAAGATAAAACAAATTGTAAGAGTGTTAATTTCAAATCCAATTAGGCGGCATGTTATGAGTATTTAATATTTATCAATTATAGATAAACTACAGCAAAGAAAGTAAAGAATGATAAAACTATTTCTCGCCTTATGATTGAAGAAATTCCTTTCGCATAAAAAAGAATTCAATAGAGAAATTCATAAATGTAAGAGAATATGATTTGCGAGGGGCTTTCTAAAAATTAATTTCCATTTACTTTAAATAACTCTTTAGAAGATAATACTTAAGAAAAGGAATCAGATACTTTGATTGAGTTTATGAGAGAATAAGTAAAATTTGAAGAAATTTATAGTTATTAAAAAAATTACTTAAACAACTAGAATGAAATTTAAAGTCATATGATTGCCATTTTATTTGATTGGTTGGTTGATGTCGCACATTCCTTTCATTTTAAAAGGGAAACCTTTTATTTGTCTAGAAATTATATTGAAAGATTTCTTCACAAACAACCAAATGTTTCAATCACTAAATTCTAACTTATTGCAGTAGCTGCCTTATTCATAGCTCATAAATTTGAAGAAATCTATCCTAAAACAATAAAGGAATTTCATCGACTTATCTAAGATTTACATACAATTCAAGACATAGAGGAGATGGAAGTTACAATTTTAAAATGCTTTGATTTCAGAATGAATCCAAATACTCCAATATTTTGGTTGAATTACTACACAAAATTATGGGATGAATTTATTATTGATAAATAACTCAATGCCTCATTGAAGGAGAGAACTACTGAATCTTATTATAGATATAGAGAATTAGTCTAATTGTTTGATGTCTGCCTTATAGATTATAGATTTAAGAAAAATGAAAAATTGACCGCTTTGAGTTTAATCTATTTAGTTATTGCAAAATCTTTACAAATATTTGAAGATTATAGAACTTTGGCTACTTCTCAATCGAAAATTAAACAATTTTTCAATTCAGATCATGAATATAATTAAATATTCAGATAATTTATAGAATAATCAGATTTATATTTACATTTTGATTAAAAAATAGAGGTATTTACATCTATTATAATATAGTATGAAGACTTAAAAGATGTGGTTTATGAGACTACCTAATATTTCATACTTAGATTTGATAATACGTTGCCAAGAGTATTAGTAAATAATCAGGATTTTATAGATGAAGTAATTTCAATTATTAAATTAGTTGTAACATGAAGAGTTTCTCTCATTCCAAACATACAATAGAAATACAATAGAAACTATAAATTTCCTCTTAACATAATAATAATGAACTTCTATATCTTTATTTCAATATTATAATTATATAATATAGTAATTCAAAAATCTCTTAAACTAAGAAATGAAGTCACAACCTAATCCAATCTTAACTTACTACAAAATTATTAAGATAATTTTGAATAAAAGGAGAACCACAATAATAGGAATTATAAAATTGCATAATAATATTCACTTACATGTCAGTTCATAATTTGACAAGAATATAACAAAAAACGATAAGAATAGAGTTAATAAAGAAATTCTCGAATTGGAATAAGAAATAATCAGCAACCATTTTCAATTAAAATTCTCGATTGTTATTCTCTAAAATATATTCAATTATTCTTTGACGAATAATATCATTAATTATAATTAATCATTAATACCTAATATTTATTAATAATTTAGAAGCACTTTGTGTCCAAACAAATTACAACTAAAAAGTGAAATTCTACTTATAATTAAAGAGGAAATTCTATAAGAGATTTGCTTATAAATTATAAGTAAAGCATATAAAAATCAGTATATTCTCTATAAAATATTACAATTGATTGGTATGTATATCAGAACTTGTGGAGAATATTAAAAAAAACTATAAATTAAATTCTTACAAAAAGGCAGAAGATATTAAAGTAGCATTATTTGTTGTATTCATTTTCATTTTAAAAGAATAGCAATCAATTATGGGGTTCTTAAGGTATCAAATCTTAATTTAAATTTAAAGTACAAAGAATCTAGGAAAATGTCAAAAATTTTACTTAAAAGGAAATCCAAAACCACTTATTGAGATAAGCTTAAATAAAGTTTTCTAACTTCATTATGAATTGTTTATCATATTCCGAGAAATAAATTAAGGAAATATTAAAACTAAAAGACCTATATTTATTATATAGATTAGTTGCTAAGCAAAGCAACCTTAAATTGCATAAAATATATGCATAATGGATATTAGTTATATTATGGTGATCTATATTTAAGTGAAATTTTTCCATTTATATCAATATTTTAGATTACCTTTAAAACTGATACACTTATATTAATTATTAAAACTTAGAATAATTGCTTATTTATTGAGATGACCCATCCATAATTTGTTATTACCAAGAAATTAGTAAATGTAGAAGGAATCTAATAAGGTAATTCTAAAAGTAGCTTTCATACAGTATTTAACTCCTGAAATTGTTATGCTTTGAATTTTCATGAGAATTAGGTTGAACCAGCTTATTTAAGATTGGGGAACACAAAAAAGTTAAGAATTGCTTGAGTAATTTGAGAATTTTTGGCAATGGTTGTGAATGTGAATGGGGCATATTTGATAAAAAAAGGATATTTTTATTATTAATATTATTGTATATATAAAATTAATGCAGCAGTAAAATCCAATCCTTTTGACAATCTCAAACATTCTGGACGAAATAATCAAAGAAACTGATGCTCTTGAAGTAGAATCAAATTCTATCTTTCACGCAATGGCAGCTCCGGCAATCTCAATCTATAATTATTTGCAAAGAATAAATAAATACACTCACTGCAGTGAATAATGCTTTGTCATAGCGCTAATATACTTAGACAGACTTTAAGAAAAACACTCATATCTAGTATTAAATTCCCATTGTATACATAGGTATTTCAATCTTAATTACATCCTTTATAGATTTTTGCTATTGGCCCTTATGACTGCGATAAAATTTTAAGATGATGATTACTATAAGAATGAATATTATGCTAAGGTTGGAGGAATAAATGTGAAAGAAATAAATAGGCTAGAATAAGAATTCTTGGAATATATGAATTATGAATTGTTCATAGATGAACAATAATATCTAGTGTACGAAAAGAGATTGTTAGAGTATGGGGAAATAGAAATGTCTTGATGCTTAATTTATCAATATATTTTTTGTTCTTTTATATTAAAAATCTCTTCTTTTTTATGTAACAAAGCTAAATTCATTTCTTAATTCATAAATAATACAAATTAAGAATCTACTGTTTCGATCGGCTAAAAATTATATATTTTATCAATTAAAAAATAGTTTGATTGATTCATAAAATTCAACGTATTTTATATTAATGAGATTAAAATCAAAAAATAAAACATTCGCATATACTGATCTTTTAATCTGATCTACTTCCAAAATTTTGATTGATGTTTCCATTATTTTCAATTTCCTGAATAAATGATATTTCATCCAATTCCGTTATTGTATCCAATCTATTATCACTATTTCTCTCAATTTATTGCACATATCTCATGACATTATTGAATTCTGAAAATTGAATCATTCCATCTCCATTATCATCAAAGAAATCGATTATTTCTTTAATCTAAATAAATATAATAGTCAATTATTACATTTTGATTGGTCAATGAATTTGTATTTGCAAACATTTTAATCATTTTTGAAAATTGATGTCTCTCTAATGTATCCTTTTTAGTTGTAGCAAATTATTCGAATAGATCTTTCATATTATATTATTTTAATGCTATGGCTAATTTAGACAGAATTTTAATATTTGAATTTGACAAATGTCTAACTATCTTCACTCTTTTAGGATGATTGTAAAAGACACAAGTTTTAAATTCCTTATAATTTACTTTTCCATCAATCTAAAACTCTTAAAATAGACACTGAATATCATCAGTACTGAGACTTTCACTTTAATTTGTTTATTTTATAAGGTTTTGGAACTCTTCAGCATTCAATTAACATAACTATTCTTAGATATTTAAATTCTTTAACAATTCGTCCATCTATTCTTCTGATCCAATTTTGTCTCTTATACTCTGAGACAATATAAAAACCTTTTTTAATCCACTATTCTATTATATATCCACTTTTCCGAAATAACTACATACATAAGGGTGTCTAAATAAATCATCCCAATTTATTCTCTTATCTTCATTAGCTTATAAACAATTAATAATTAAATCTTGGCAAACTGTCGAGATTTTTGGATATTAAGGAAATGCTATTGGAACACTTAGTATCTTTTAAACTAAATCACCTTCTGACTTTCCTACCCAAGGGACTAAAATAACTTAAAAATATACGAGTATTGAATATAATTTAATATAAAATTATCCCAAAACTCCAAATGTCGCTTTTTGTTGTGTATTATTCTTCTTTAAGTAATTAAGGACTCATGTATGCAGGTGTCCCCAAATTACTCTTTAATATTTACGCTTTGTAATTGAATACAGTCTTAGCATAACCGAAATCAGCTAATTTAAAGATCTTTCTTTTTCCTTCCTAATGAACCAAAACATTTGCTGGTTTAAGATCTCTATGCGCTATACCTTATCTGATTAATGTTGTAAAGGCATTCAAGATATCCTACAGGAAGATTATATGATCATCTAATTTGATGATGTTCTTCTATCTAAGTAGAGAATCTAAATCACCGAGATTGCAATATTCTAATATTATATAATAATGATCTTTGGTTTAAAGAACATCAAGTATTTCTATTATATTTGGATTTTTTATTCGCTTAAGCATGTTAATCTCATTCAATAAATGTTCTTCATCATCTAAGCCAATAAATATAAGATAGAACCTGCACTTTGAAGATCTGCCTTCAGAATTTATTTTATGGCAACATTTTACTTTGATCGGGTATCAACTCCTTTGAAAACAGTAGCATATGAGCCTATTCCAATTTTTCCTTTCTTATAATTATAACGGTAATGTTCGATTTGCTTTTCATTTCTATTCATTTATAATATCTAAAATAATATGCGAATAATAATTAGAAATTAAAATTGATGTTCTAATTAACCCTTAATCCAATTCTTAAGAATTTAATTAAACTATTTTTCAAATATCACTAAAAGGTTGCATATTAAAGATGAGATTAATGGGTCATTTGATTAAAGAAAGTTTTATATTTTAAAATAACAAATAAACTCAAAAATACCCTAAATAATTTTCTGTTATCCTATATTTTATCTAATCTATCGTATATTAATTCAAAGCCTAATCTAGATCCTGATTCTTATTAGTTAGGATTTTAATCTATTAATTAAATGATTAGTACTTCAATAGTATTATCCAATAGCATTTTTTTAAGCAAGGCATAAATATTGATATTGGGAAAAATATGCATTAGCTTACCTAAACTTTGATTTGGATATCTTAATAAGTAGTTCTTTAATTTTTCTGCAGCATTCTTTTAGGATTCATAATTTGCATTATTTTTTTTGAATTATTTATTATGTTTATATTCTATTGGAGTTAATTAATCACTTAAATTTGTGTATTAGATATATGTTAATGGGTTTAATTACCTTGTATCTATTTCCCATTCATCCAATTGTGAAAATGACTTAGAACATTACTGTTAATTATAGACTTTTTATTCTAAACCTAGCAATGCTCCAATAGAACTTTCTTACAGATTGACTCTCTAAAAGATTTCATTAGCAATCCTAACATCATAATTAGGTTTCAATTTCTTGATCACTTTTTTCATTACCTTCTTATTTATCTTGTGAATAGCTGAAAGGAGTAATCCTACTGCTTATTTAATTTTATATTCCTAAGCATTGATCTTTTCATATTCACCTTTATTTTCTTCACTTTAATAAATATCACTATCATCGCCTTCTAATTGGTCTTCTCCCTCAATAGGAACTGGCTATTATTACTATTAATTCCCTTTTGTTTTAATTTTTTTTTTAATTTGACTTTGGCTTTCAACGTAATCATTTTATTTTTGTTAAATTGATTTAAATGGCTTATCATTCTACGGTTCCCCCAACTTGAGTAATCCCTACTGCACAATCACATCCGATTCATTAACACTCCAATGAGATATAAGCCATCGCTCACATTCTCTCTAGACTATGACTGTCTTTATGATATGAATATTCAAAAAATCTATTGTTTTTAAAGTCTTTAATAATGAATGTATTGTTCTAGTATCAATTATACCATTGTTTTCATCCCTCTCACTATCAATTATTTAATCCTTCAATTCTTTGACAGTCGCTATTTTTTTACTGTGTAAATAATTGCAAATACAAGCAAATCTGTTTATTTTCTATTAAGACACTTATATTTTCCTCTATCCTTTCTACTTCTTATCATTATTAATGTCCAATTAGCTATTATTCACATTATTTAAACATTCTCCAATCTTATAGTTATCCTACTCCACTACATACTCTTTCTGATTAAGCAATCTTTGTAAATCTGATAAGACTGAAGTATCAAAGTTTACAACCAAAGTACCTCTAATGGACACCTTTTAATTTGTTGAAACGTATGGCCATTTCTTTATTGGCTCTTTTGCTTTGTATCTATACATAAATATTTTGCCTCTTCTCTCTGCTACTTAATTGAGATCTTGTTCCACTTTAAATAAATTGTCAATCAACCTCGAAAAGGATTTGCTTTCTTCACATTTATTCATTCTTTATCTCACTTCCGATTCAAGTAATGGTTCTTATAAGTTAAGCCAAAGGTTTTAATAGAAATTGAATTCCTTATAATGATTTTGCTATTATTCGAAATTCTTTTCCTCCTCTTCATTTTCAAATCCTTTCCATTTCAGAAATTCACAAAATTTTCTCGCCTTTACCTATTTACAATGGCTCTTGCATGAGATATGCACTAAATTCAAATCATACAACTTTCTACAATAATGAGATATTTGATTTAACTCCAATAACTTCCCTGATTTTGGTAATTTTTATTGAATCTATTGATAACTCAATCCCTCCTTATCCTTCAAGATTATTTAATAAATGTCATCCATTACTTTTAAATACTTTTTATCCTCACTTTTATCTTCAATATATAAATGCAATCTGTTAGATAGCTTCTTATACGATATTTTATCATTAGCAATTTAAATTCCTTATACACTTTACAACTTTTCAAATAATACCTCAGGTTCGAACCCTGGAAGACAATCATTCTTCTCCAGCTTCTCGACTAAATCACTTTTTTACATCTATCCTTTTATTCCAAGTAAAATAAGGGACTCCTTAATTACGATCTCCATAATTAATATAATTTTATTTTTTTACAATTCTAAACATTATATATTTTATTCATAATTTTGAAAATTGTCAATATTTGCAATTATTTATAGAGAGGAGTAGTTAAAGTTGATGTGTTTTACTTTAAGATAATTTCTATTTATGTATTAATATACTATTGTCTAAAAAATTAATATTAAAATATGAAGAATTTAATGAATAATATGAATAGAATGATATAAATATAATCAAATTTGCATTTAAATACCTTTATTTTATGGTTTATAACGTAAAGTTTATAATTAAAAAAACGAACGACAGTTAATTATTAATTTTAAGAATAGAATTGTCCAATATATATTATTGATAAATCTAAATTTTAATTTAACCAATTTTTAGTATTTGCAAATGGAAAAGATTAATAAAGATGATCAAATACAATTGCTTTATAAGAAATAACAATATCTATTAATATTTCGAGTTATGTTCTAATTTTTTGTTTGAATTAAATAAAAGGTTCCTTTATAAATACTTTATTCACATTTATGGAATGTAGTTAGTTTTATTTTAGAAATTAAAAGTAATAAATAATTAATCAAACAAAAATTTATATTGAAATTGTATTAAAATAATAGTAATCATTAAATTTATTTTAAATTAATTTAATATTTCGTTATTGAAAATATCTACAACCAACTAGCTTGGATAATTTGTTATGAATAAATAGTATTTTTAATAATATCACAAAATCCTCATTTCCATTCTAAAGAGTCATAAGATATTGCAAGAACAGTTATCTCTCACATCATCTTCTAGTTTAATATTATAATCTTTCCAATTTTCTACTAGCACAATATCAACAAGCCCATAATTTGGTTGAACTTCATCTCTAAAACTAATTGAGTGATTCTTCTCCTTTTTGATAATTTCTTGATGAAACATATCAAGTCTAATTTTAGGTAACTATTGTTTAAGTCTATCGTAATGTGAGGATCTCTCTTGAAAATCAAGAATATCAATAATTTCATTTTCACTATCTCCGTTGCATTGTGAAACCTAGATCATCATCATAACTCTATATTTATATATTTAAATATTTAGAATAATGAAAATAATATCTAACACTTATGAAATGGTAATCAAATAATGAGAACAAAAAATTCCAAATATTTTGAACATCTATGCAATTGATAACCAAACATAGTTATACCATATTAGTGCTTCAGTTGAACTATGTTAATTGTGTGTTAAATATGTGAATCATTTGAGTTAGGAACTTAATGAAAGGAGATGATAGGTTATATAAAATTGATTAAATGGTTAATATTAATTTATATATAAAAGTAAATAAAGATATTATTAATAAAGATGGATCAATATGATTATGGAGATTAGGAAGACTATGAAGATTATGATTATTAAGATGAGGAATTTTCAAACTACCAAGGATCGAATTTAAAAATATTAATGGTAATTTATATGACAATTAAAAGGTGGCTGAAAAAAATTCAATTGCTGAAGCTGTGGCATATGCGATTGGAAACAAAGTGAGAGCAAAAAAGGGCAGATAAGCATTCTATTATTTCTCTGGGATGTTTAAAGGACAGTAGGCAAATTTTACAGTGACTGCTACAAATGGGCATCTATTTTCAAGAGATTTTCCAAAAGAATATGAAAATTGGGTAATTATGATTATAGAGCAAAGAATTCCTGTGATCCAATAGATCTATTTTAAGCAAAAACAATTAAGAAGCCAGCAAATAAAGCAGGTATAGGATTATTGAGGAAGTGTTCATCAGGAATAGATTATCTAATTTTGTGGTTGGATAATGATAGAGAGGGAGAGAATATTTGTTTTGAAGTTGATGAGGTGTGTAATTCATAAGGAAGAGCAAAGTAATTAATTTAGGCAATTTAATTAGAAAATTGAGAGCAAAGTTTTCATCAATAACGCAAACAGATTTGAAATATGCTTACAATTAATTGAATACAGGTCCAAACATCTTAGAATCTGAATCAGTAGATGCAAGATAAATAATCGATTTAAAGGTTGGAGTAGCATTCTCTAGATTTTAAACTCTTCACTTTTAAAAAAAGTATTCTATGGATTAGATGGTAACCTTTGGTCCTTGTTAAACACCTACATTAGGATTTTGTGTAGAGAGACATGAGGAAATAGTGAATTTTGTACCTAGAGCCTTTTATACAATCAAATTGAGTATATTGAATAATGTGGGTTACAAATAAGAAGTGGAATGGCTGGTATTAAAAATATTAAAGAATAGGGACAATAAATATGGAAGGAACCAGAGGCTAAGTAGGTTGTTTAGTAGTTACAAAAATTTAAGTAAGGAGATGTCATTAGTCAATAAGTTGAACAGAAATCAAAGCCTAGACCTGAGGGTATCAATACAGTCTCACTCTTGAAATTTGCCTCATCTTATCTAGGATTAGGACCTTAATAAGCTATGCATGTTGCTGAAAGATTATATTTAAATGGTTATATCAGTTATCCCAGAACAGAAACAACAGCATATCCTCACGAATTTCCAACTCCAAAAATAATCAATAATTTATAGAAATATAAGGATCCACTTATTAGTGAACACAGTAAATACTTGAAAACAAATGGGCATTCAAATCCTAAATAAGGAGTTGATGTAGGAGACCATCCTCCTATCACTCCAACTGAAAATGTGCCATAAAATAATCTTTATGGCGAAGAAAAGACCATGTATGAATATGTGGTTAAAATGTTTTTGGCTGCTCATTCAAAAGATTGCAAATATGAAAATCATACACTCAAATTTTTTGTTGGTGATCATCAATTTAAATTCTAATCCAAATATATTTTGGATCCAGGATTCACAAAAGTAGCCACTTGGTTGGCAATTACTGAAAACAAGAGCGATTTAACTAAATTTGTTACCAATAACAAAGTGCAAATTGGATTTGTTGAATATTAATAAGGGTAAACAAGTCCTCCTGATCATTTAACAGAAACTGAATTAATTACACTGATGGACAAATTCAAAATTGGAACTGATGCTTCTATGGCAACACATATAAATAATATTTGCGAAAGACAATATGTTAAGGTTGAAGGATCATCTAGAAAATTAAAGCCAACTGATCTGGGATTATCACTAGTAAGAGGTTATAAAAGGATTGATCCAGATCTTGTCGCACCTTAATTGAGATCCAGCATAGAATCTTAAGTTGATCAAATTGCTAAAGGAAAACTTAAATGTCAATAAGTCATATAAGATGTCATACAGATTTTTACGAAAAAGTACATTCATTTTAGAGAGAGAATCAATGATTTTTAACTAGTTTAATACCATCAATAAGGAATCAATAGACAAATTAAATAATCAGATGAAGAAATCATCTTAAGTAGATGCGGAGATTGCAATAGATACTTAGTTTAATCAAACAATTCTGCCATCTGTAAATAGTGTATCAAGACTTACCCCTTACTGCCAGACTGTAAATTTAAAGCATATGGAGCTTATAGGTGTCCATTTGATAAAGTAATATCAATTTATTAATATTTTTAGTTTGAATTACTATTTTGCACAAGCAATAAGTCTCCTTTCAATACCACTCTTCTTTGTCCCAAATGTTTCAGTTCATCACCATTAGTAACATCCGAATAATGCACTTGTAATATATGTCCAAATGTTGATTGTGAAAAATCTAAGGAATCTAGGATGGTTGGCAAATGCAAGAGTTGCAAAATTGGTGAACTTATTTTAGAACCATTCATTAGTAAAGGATAACAAATTTGTTTATCTTGCAATGAATGTTGGTGTCTCTATTAACTAGTTCCTGCAGTTGTATAAGTTGATATTACTAAAAATGCTTGCACAGAATGCTAAGTAAGATTATCAATATATTTAAGTTAAAAACATTTAATTTAATAACAAAAACTAAGGATAAAGAAGAAGTCAAGTATAACAATGTTTGTTTGATGTGTTATGAAGAGTTAAATAAAAAATTGTTATATGCACCCTATTTAGGAGAAAAGAAATTTATGATCTAGCAAAAAAAACAAGAATAACCAGTTAAATAGGATGATGTCAATAAGGAAACCTTTTCCAAAGGACGCAAAAAATTCTCTAAGAATCCAAGAAAAAATGATAGGCATGATGATGATCAATTTACTCAAAAAAAAAATGATAATTCTGATTGGGCTACTTTATTACTTTCATAATCTGTGACAAATAATAAACAAAAGCCATAAAATAAACAACACTAAGATGAGCCTCAATAACAGTAATAGCAATAATAATAAGTAAATGAACCAGGATTAGTTTTACTAGAAACTAAAAAGAAGAGAAATAATTGAAATAAAATAAAAATAATTATCTAATAAGCTTTATTTGTTTTATCTTATTTATCTTAAATTATTCCAAAAGTGTTATATAATGTAAAATAACTAAGTAGAATTAACGAATTTCTAGTAATATAAGAATTACATTATTTTTATAAATATGAATATAATTGTTGTTTATAACAAAAAAAAAATCAATTTTCCAAAACTGTCAACTTAGCCTTAATAGAACTAATTAAAAGATTATCTGCTTGAAGGCAATCGCAACCTGAAACACGTGCTAATTACTCTTATTTTTTAGCCAAATGTTCTAACCTAAACTAAAATCAATTTTTACTTTTTTGCTTCTTCTATTATCAAAACGTTCTTATCCTTAACTGATAAGTTCTGATTTAGAGCTACTTTTTACCAATAATTCATAGTTTATTACTAGGTATTTGTTTCAATTACAAAACTCTTATGCTTAAATTTTGGCAATTAAGTGTCTTAACTGGCAATATCATATGAAGTATTTTAATCTTTATTTTTATTAAAATACATTAATGATTTAGTCTCTTCATCAGTATCTTGAATTTAATAAGAAATCCTTTTTTATCTTATTTTATTTGCTAAAACTTAATATTTTTAAAAATCAGATCTATGATGCAATTTGCTCTAAATTTCTAATAGTTCATTTTATTTATCTTAGCTCACCTTTGGTTTGAATCTTTTTTTAGTTTCCTCTGAAAAATTCTTTTTCTTCTCCTACAACTCCAATAATTGATTCCTTCTCTCTTATTCTAATTACTTTTGTTTTGCTTTTTCTTGTTCAATTCTTAAATAGTAAATAGACTTTTCAGGACTTAAGGACTTTTTTTAATTTTTAATTTAAGAATCATTCGACCTCAATCTTGGTTGAATAATTAAATCACAAAATTTCTTACGATGTTCTTCAAAATCTAATTTATTTAATGGTCTTCTATCTAATTTTATTTACTCTAATTTTTATTGTATTATTTATTATTATTATTTTATTAATTCATTCTCTTAGTCTTATAGTATTTAATATAATGGTTTCTAATGTTATATTTATTAGGTCTTTTTCCAAGATTCGATAAAGTCGTATTTTCTCTTTTCTGAAGCCTCCTAAAGTTGCTTTAATTTAATCTACGCTCTCTATCCTCGTTCTTTTCTCATAGAGTCTATCTCTTCTTAAGTATATGTTTTAGCTTCAATTTTACCAAAGCAATCAATCTTTCTTACTATTTTTGATATAGTACCTTGTTGGGATTGAGATTTGAGCAGTTTGGGACCTAAAAGACAAGTCTAAATGCTATTTATTTTCATTGATGAATAACTAATTAGAGTCTAATTCCTGGAAAACTTTCTATGATTTAATAGAAACTATTTTTTGGGCATATTTGAAGCATTTCTTAGTTGCAAAATCTCCAAATAAAGTATCTAAGTAAGAATCAACATTTTTCATTGATCTATTATATATATAATATTTAAATAAATAATAAATGAATTTTGATCAATAATCGTCATAATATTATACAATCTCCTCCTCATTACTATATTATAAGGGACTGATAAAATTTATTTCTATTTTGTTTTATACAAGAAATTTAAGAACATCTTTGAAATTCATAGGTTCCTACAATAAATACAAGAACTAGTTCGATAAGATAGTTGCAAAATGGATCTCCTTAATTATTTAATTCTCTTATTATGCATTTGATTCTTCAATAGATTTATGATCTGGCATATGATTTATTGTCTTTATCATTTAATTCTAATGATATTTTAATACATCCATGCACATTATTGCTACTTCTTATAAATTCTCATCAAATGAAATTAGATTGTCCTTTTCATGAAGATTAATAAAGTGCACTATTTGTGAAGCATCTTTAGTAAAGTCGACTAATATATTTTTCACGTTTAATTTAGTTATATTAACTATCTAGTAAATTTTAATTAATTATTCTATTATTCTATAAAAAATTTTAAACAATAGATTTAAGCGATTCCTTAATTTCTCAATGTTTTCATCATATTCATATTCCATAATAAATGAATTCAGATCAATTGTAGATTAATATGTTATGCAATTTTCATTCAAATTAAATGGAAATAATTTTCTTACCTTTTAAATTTGAAGAGCTCGATCTGGCTCTAAGGGAAAGCTGTTTTGCATTTTCTATTGAAAAAATCTGATAAAATAATTAATAAAATTAATTTTAATTAAATGAACTATTAAAGGTGTGAATTAAGAATATGTTTGAATTATTTCCAGAAAGTCAATTTTATAAGACTAAATGGTTTCTAATGAAATTTTGTCAAAAATTAAAGTAAACGGTCTGAAATATAATATTTTATAATATATCAAACTGATAGTATACATTCTCTTATCAAAGATACAAAGAAACAATATTTAAGTTAATGTTTAAAAGAAAATGGCTGACTAGTATAGGAATTTATTTATTTTTATATAAAATTAAAAATTTCTTAATAGAATTCCATAAGGAATTTAATTTCAATTAGCTATTAAAGGAATACATTAAACATAATTTGTAAACAAATTAGTATAAAAATAACAGTTTTCATTTTTTCTTTAAATCTTAATTTTATTGTTGTAATTCCTTTGTTAGATCAAAATCTTATATTTCACTATGTCCATAATTAATTGAGCTGATCATTCCTAAAGGATTCATAGATTTTTCAGACCAATCTTGGATAGAATAAGTATCATTCTACTTATTTTCATTTCCTAAATATCAAATTGAAATAATACCTAATAATTCATCAATAAATTTGAGATTATCTTTAATTTCCTAATGAGAATCTTCAATCCGAGGAGGTGACTTTTATCTAATTTAAGAATCTCCAACCTTACCAAGCCAACTACTTGAGAAACTAGATTATGGTATTGATAAGCCTAAACTACATTAAAAGGCTTCACTTAAGATATATTCAAACTATTGATCATTAATATCTTAAGTTGGTTATGGAGGTGGTAGAAATCTTAAGTCTCTTTCATAAATTAAGTATTGATTTCCTTTCTAACAAACAATCACTAAAATATTTTCAGCATAATTTTATAAAAATTAAAAAAAGCTTTAGCATTAAAACCTTTAATAATTAAACCATTCTCCCAATTATTAAGATAGATCATAGTATAGTTAATTAATGCTGATTCCATATTTATGTTTACTCAAAATGGTTTTTATCATTTACAAGACAGTGAAAATATATTTCTAATTAAATGATTCACTTTATTTGTGCTCTACATATATAATCATTGTTAATTACTTTAATACTTTTTTGGCAACTTTGAGTAATTCAATTTAGCAATAAAATTATTTCGACCGCTGTTTTCAATTGTAATGACATCCTTAACACTTTCTATGAAATTCTTGAGTTTTGGAAATCCCAATTCAATCAAATTCAATTCAAAATTGACTCTTTCTTTTAATAATGTAGGTATTTATGCCAACGATACACTCTTATTTAATTATTAGATCATACCCATCTGGATTTTCCAATAGCAACTCTATCAACTACTCCTATAATTCTTAGACTCTTATTTTAATTTAAGGATCACCATCCACAGAACTATCAGTTGTATGTTCTGATTTTTCTCTACTTTCTTGTATTAATATAGTTTTGTTATATCTGATATAATTTTTATTAACTGCCATTTAGACATAGAGTGTTAGTCTACCAAGAGATAATTCTCTTAATTTCTTAGGTCCTAATAACTTAATGAATTGAGCACAGCCATATCTCCCTCCTTTTAAGATTTTATTATTCTAAGCATTTGTTTTAGCAAAAAAGTCCATCAAAAATTCTATAAAGATAGTCCATTCCTATTTTTTATCTAATTCTGGTTGAAATTCATCTTCAACAATCCAATTTTGTTAATAAATATAAATTCCATATGTTTCTTCTTGTATCAATGGATCCTTAATGTTCTTGACTTAAAGCAACGGCAATTCAATTAGTTTTCCATTCGAAGAACGGAATTTAATTTATTGTTTTTGATTTTTGAGCTAATTCATAACTAGTTCCCATTCTATTCGATTGTACTTCAAACCATAACATTCTTTGATTCTACTTTGTACCAATCTTTCAGTTGGAGTGATTAAATCTCTTTTGATGGATCTAATTATCCAAACTAAATTTTCATAAGTTAACTTCTTAACTGATAATGCATAAAAGTTAATTGCCATATCATTAAATAATCTTGTTGTTTTTGATATCCATCCTTTATCGATCAATTTTTAAAAAAAATCTAATTAATTTTTACTATTTTGGATATATCTATCTATACATGATTACTTTACTATCATCTAACAAACCTTATATTTATTCGTTTGTGTAAACGATGGTACCATTGCTGCATTGGGTTTTCATATACAACAGAAATTGGTAAACTTCTGGTGGCAAAGTTATTTATAGAGTTTCCCATTCAAGAATTTCATTTGATGGGAATGAAAACTATAATTTTGAAATTTGAACATACTTTTTTATCGCTAACAGTAAATGAATTGGAGTTGATGAACTAAATTGGCTAAAGTGAATGTTCAGTTTTGCATTTTGTTAATTTTTGATGTTTTTCTTGTGATGATTGTTCACTCTCCAAATAATTGCTCTCAGCTAAAAATTTTAGGAATGGCTCATCAAGTGCACTGTTGGACGATTGCCTTCTAATTTAAGATGATCTTAATTGCTATTATTATTACTGCATTTAAGGTTATTAGTTATATAAAATAATATATATTCTTTATTTCAATACATCGTATAATTAAATGCTTTCTAACTAGATACTTTATTGATCTAATTAAATAAATACATAATGTACAGGAGAATTATTTATAAAATAATCATAAAATTAAAACGAATTCTTTTATAGTTTAAGTTGTCGAACTCTTCAAACTCTTTTTAATACAAATTATTAAGATTCTTTTAGTTCATGAAGTTTATATTATTATTTTAAACTAAACTTTTGTTTTTAGTTACTTTTAATATTTCTTATCTATTTTAAACAAATTGAAATGAGTGCAATTATCATCCAGACTTTTCCCAACAGAATTTAAACAGAATTTTTGTCAATCCTTATTTAAAAGATTATGGTTTATAAATAACTATTGAAATTAAAGGGAATCTATCAAGAACTTATTAATTTGCTGATTTATTATTTTTTAATATTATTGAAGAATTTACTAAATACAATTATTAGGGTAAACAACCAAAATATTCTACATAATTTGTTAACTATTTCTAGAACGACTTTGTTAATTTTTAATTTTAAAAAGTACTATTTTTATTTTTGATTCAACAGTCCTCTTTGTGTTTTACAAATAATTTAAATAATAATTTAGTAATTTAATACTAAGTGGATAAAGAGTACTTTGAGTATTGAAAGTGAAGTGAACAAATTAAATAAGTTAATTAATTATTTTAATTGTAAATCACTTTTCTTCCTATTTTTCTAATTTTCCCTGTTCTTTATCCAAAACATCTTCTACACTAGTTCTATCCTTATATTTAGATTTATTGATGACAGTAGATTCGTTTCTTTTTTCTAGTTCCTACTTTTCAAATTCTTCTCTTTTCTTGTCTTTTTCAGATTATTATTTTCTTTTTTCAAGTTCTTCTTCATCCTTTAACTTTTCTGCTTCTTGATCTTCCTTAAATAATTTTTTAGTTTCTTTCTTGTAATCTGACCATTAACCTTCAGCATCCTCATCAACAATTTTTGCTAAAAATTCTCCATCATATTCTTTATTCTTTGCGAATTCATCAATAATTTATATGCTCCTCTATTTCAAGTTTCTTTCTATACTTATCATTTAATCAATAACAACTCTTCTACTTTCAATTTAATTTTTCAATTAAATCATATCTCTTTGCTTAGATGCTAAGTATAATTTCTAATCTAATTCCAAATCTGGTTAATTATAATAATCCTCCAATTCATCCTTATAACTAACCTTCTTATCTAATTTATATTATGACTCTTCAGGACACTCTGATCCACTTACCCAAATGTCGCAACTGTTAAAAAATGCTCCATCTCTTGCATTTCCCTCCTAGCACGTTTACTCCTCAGTGCACCAAATGCATCCCTCTCTAGACAGACAAGAATCGCATTCTCTTAATTATTAACATATGCTTAAGGGAGGTGGGAAATTTTCTAACAACTCTTATAACTAGCTTTTTAATTCCTCTAATTCATCTTCTCTTTCTTTTCTTATATCAGCCAAGATTTCCTTTGACATGTCTAGAATTTATTGGAAGTTCTGAATAACTTATTCATTTGTTTTATTTAATATTTCCATCACGAATTCAATATTTTTCTTGATATTTGCTTTGAATGCCCTTTTTAATTTAGCATAAAGATCTCTATTGTATTCCATTACTCTTTAAAATCTTTGAATTGCATAATCATTTTTTTATTATTTGTAAGCAAGTACAAGCTCATGAAGTTCCACCAAAAATCTTATAACTGCCCCAGTTGATAACTATTTTCTTGAACCACACTACCAGACTCCAAAGATTTCCAAGGACCCTGCATAATGAATACAATCTCTATTATATAAACCATGTTGATGATGTGATCGTCTAAAATCGCAATACCTTCCTTTCCTATCCCTTCCACAATTCACTCTGTGTCTTTTCCTTCTCTTTCCATTAATCATAAAAGCGTGAACATCGTCATTATAAGGATCAAAGTACCCTGAATAAGTAAAGAGATCATTATATTCTGAAGGCTCTGGTTCAGTCCCTAATGAAGGTGGATCAGGAGGCGGAGGTGGTGTTTATGGTTTTATCGTTATTGGAAATACCCATGGCTGCATAAGGGGCTGCCTATGCAATTGCTGCTGCCATAGCTCCTTATTATTATGCTGCATATGCTGCTGTATTCGCTTATTCTTTTTAGCTTTGAACCAATTTGATTACTACCTAGCAACAATTATATTAATTTTTCTCATAATATTTATAGTAAACTTAATAATTAAGCAAAAATACCCATTAAGATGGAAATTGAATAAGAAGTGGATACTACCCTACATTTGTTGAGATAAATCTAAATGGAAAAATTAACCATCAGAAGATTCAATTAATTGTTATTTAATAGATGAATTATATTTCCATTGTTTTTGGTGTATACCTTAAATCATTGTTACTAGACATCAGATTTATAAAACAAGAAGAATAGAAATCAATATTATATAATTTTAGGTACAATTTGATACCAAATATTAAAAATATTACAGGAATTGAAAGGTTATCAAAGGGAAATCGAAAAAGAATGTAAAACAATACAAGATAGGCGTGTAAACGTTGATGATTTTTGAGTATAATTAATAATATAATATTTAATGATGTTTTAGTATGTAAATGTAAACCAATTCAATCATTTTAGCTATATCTTTAAATAATTGATATTCTAAAAAGATTTTAAATATTTTTAATTTTTAATTTTTTGTTATTAATGCAGAACACAAAACTATCTGAATCAATCGCTTAACTTGATTGCATTAAAAAGAAAATTCACAAAATTAAGTCTTAAAATGAAAAATGGCAAAATAACATTAAATTATGTCCATATCCCCCTGGAATGCAAATAATGGCTCAAAACCTATATCCCATCAAAGTGAGCATTCCCATAACTTCACTTAATCTTAAGGAGACCATTTCTTAGAGGAATAAATTTTGTGGGACTTTGAAGATGATTATTCAGATGATTAATTATTTAGAAATCTCTTCGTCATCATAACAGATTTATTAGAAGATAAGTACCCCAAAAAAGTAACAAAGCTAACTGCAATTGAAGCACACAGTAATATAGATAGTTTATCATAAATTAGAGATTATTGAAGATTGTTAACTTTAAGTAAAATAAGCCATAGAGGATCACAAAAAATATAAACATATTTAAGACATATTGGCATTTGAGTCATTTATCGATAAAAATGATTCCATGATTAATTTACAAATACATACATCAAAAATAAAAGAGATCATATAGTGGGATTTAGAGAATGCATTTGATTAGTATTGATAATCAATTAATTTATTAGCATAGATGAATTCGTACAAGGTTATTGTTATGAAAATAAATTGGACAAAGAAAACTTTGTGTTAATAGGAAATTAAATTAGAGAATAAATATAAAAAGCATACGAAAAGAGATTTCGAATTGCATAAAAATTACTTTTAGATGATTAAACAGGTAATAAACTATTTCATTATCATAAGAATTCAAATAGAAATTGATCTCATATTTGGACTATCCATCTTTTGAACCTTATTAACCAATTAGAGATCTTCCATAAAATAATGATATAAATATGTTTTTCAAAAAGAATATTGAATTTTTGCCACCAGAACTATAAATGCTCTATGGATAAAAACCACATATAAAATAAATGTAAGACTTAATCTAAAAATAGACTGGAATTAGGAGTAGATTAAGATGATACAAAAAAGTTCGAAAAAGAACTTAATTAAAAATCGAAATATCTTGATCAAACTATTTTATCCGATATCATTAACAAGACTAAATAAAATTGATGTAAATATTAATTATTTTTTATAAATTGACACTTTTTAGTTATTTTAATCATGAATGAATTGCTACTCTCTGTTCTAATATGTTAATCTTATAAAATAAAGGGCAGCTGATAAATATTATCAGAAAATACAATAAATTTCATTAATTCTATGCTATTACAAGAATAATAAAATTTTAATGTGACTTAAAAGCATATAAATAAAGAAGCATTTAATTAATTGATTCCATAAAAAAATCAGATTTAAACTATAAAAGGTATTGCTATTCTGAATGACAAAGGTGGATTGAAATGTAGTCACTTGATTGCATTTTAATAATTAATTAAATAATTAATATATGTTAATTTTATTGTTGATATCAAATTTTAGGTGTGAGTCTGTTCTGTACTCCAATAATTATAATTCAGAAATTAACTATATGAATATTACTTTAAATCAAATGAACTCCTATAAAATACAGGTATGAACATCAATAAAATCATAAAAGTTATATATTCTTCAATTCCCGATAGATTAAAGATACTCATTGTTATTAAATATATAATAAACTAAAAACAACAAAACATATTAAGCGATTGATTCTGATGCTTTTTATTCTAAACTGCCTTACTAAAATATATATATCTAGTAGATTAACAAAATTACAATAGATGTCCAATATAAATAAATCTGCAATTATACTCATTAAAATAGAGTAAGTTTTAATTACTCAATTTACGTAATAGAATAACCAAACCCAAAGAACTAATGCATATTCCCTTACTTTTCATTGAAATGCGATAAATAAATAGACTAGCAATAAACATCACTAAAATCCTTTACAGTTCCAAACTAGAGTTGGATCTATATGTATTATATGCTCGATAAGACTAACTACACAGTATTAATTTGAATATAAGCATTAGTTGTACTTGGAGAATAACGAATCTGACATTGGAATCTCCTTTGTTTTAGCAGATACGCCCTATCAAACCGAATTGCCCTCTTTCAATTCCTATTTTACCATAATACCATAGCTTTACTCTTACAAAGTGGATTTAAAGAGATAAGAGTTCGAAACAAATTACATAATCGTGATAGGAATTTATAACTTTAATATTACATCCTAGGCTAGAATGACAATGTACTTGGAGGAGATAAGTAACGAATCGGATTCCTTTCCTCTGTGGGCAATTTTAGTGATTGTGGGCATTCTTCTATTAGCTTTATTAATAATTTCATCCATTTACATTCATTTGAGAAAATAATTTAAAGTGATAGCTTCGGAAGTTCCAGCTTTAAATAGAGAGACTTTGGATGAGTATATGCCAGCCAAGAAGGCAATAACTGAGATAATAGGTGAGGAATGCTGTGTATGTCTCAATGCATATAAAAAGGATGAATTTGTACGAGAATCCATATGTCACCATATATTTCATGATTAATGCTTATCTGAATGGTAAATAATAATATAAATTGAAGGACTAAGAAGAATACTAATTGTCCTGTCTGCAGATAGGAATTCTCGGAAAGTGAACTGAAAAGGTTATTGTAGACATAGAAACAAACTGAGAGTAGTCCATTCAACAGACACGCACAAAAGTCTCCCTTCGTTATAAAATATTAAAGTCTAAGAGTCATTCAATCTCAGTAACAATAACCAAGGAACTACCCAGATGATTCAATCTAATAATTAAAATAAGGGGAGATATCATTGTAAGAGAATTCTGTTTAACCTTTCTAAAGTTAATGAATATTATTATTTGTTCAATTAATTATTTAAATTATTTTTATGAGTACTCCAGCATTAGAATAAAATAGAAAAAAAGCTATCTTACTGATACATCAAGGTAAATTCATAGGTTCTATTCCAATAGGAAAAAAACTATTCATGGGAGGCAAAACATATGAGATTAAACAATAAGGATTTCTACTAATGAAATAAGGATGTATAGAGCTTAACCAATATTCAAAGGAAGAACCTTAAGAAGACTACAAGAGCCTAGCTAAATAGAAGACTTATTAGTATTATTGTGAACTTGAATAAATGAAACAATATTTGTTGTCTAAAGTAGAGTTTGCAAAAGATCAATAGAATATAATTTAGGATAAAAACTTAAAAAATTAAAATTAAATTAGTAATGAACTTTATAAAATTAGTTGAAAATTAAAATTAGAGAATTAATATAGATAATATAATAATCAAAGAAAAGCTGAATGTCTTTTGGGAAGACATAGCTGGACTAGAATAAGCCAAATAATCTTTGAAGGAAGCTGTCATTCTGCCATTACAACATCCAAATTTATTTCAAGGGACTCTCAAACCTTGGACTGGTATCTTATTATATGGGGTATTCATTGATTATATATAATTAGCCTCCAGGCACAGGTAAAACATTTTTAGCAAAGGCTTGTGCAACAGAGAGTCATGGCACCACCTTTATTAGCGTTTCAAGTGCAGATTTAATTTCTAAATATTCTGGTGAATCAGAAAAGTCAATCAAAGAACTATTTTAATTAGCCAGATCTAAAAAACCTTCTATAATCTTTATTGATGAAGTTGATTCTTTAGCTAGTGATAGAGAAAGCTCTGGATCTTCAGATAATCTCAAAGGTGTTAAAAATTAACTGCTAATCGAATTCTAAGGAATTGGATCAAATAATGATCAAGTATTAATTTTGGGAGCAACCAATTTACCCTGGGCTATTGATTCGGCTATCAGAAGAAGATTTGAATAACGAATTTACATTCCTCTTCCGGATTATAAAGGGAGATTTTATCTAATTTAAAATTAACTAAGAAAAACACCCAATTGCCTAACTTTAGACTAGATGAAAGAACTTGCAAATAAATTAGATGGATATTCTGGATCTGATATCAATAATCTTATTAGAGATGCATCTTTGGAATAGCTAAGGATTTTGTAAAAGGCAACTCATTTTAAAAGAGTATAAATTTAAAATCAAATGAAATATACTGTTTGTTCTGCCTCTGATCCACAGGCTGAAAAAATTACAATGAAGAGTATAGAAAAAGGTTAAATATTTGTACCTGAAATTTTATATGTAAATCTTTCCATAAATATTAGGATGACTTCTTAGCTGTACTTCCAAAATGCAAGCCTAGTGTTTCAAAGGGTGATTTGGAAAAGTATGAAGATTGGACTCAATAATTTGGATAAAAAGGATGACAATATAATGTTCATCTCTTATTCAATTCATTAATATTCTTTATCTCCTAATTTTTGCAATTAAATTATTTAATAAAACTCACTTGCCGCCCTTATCAAATCCTCTATTGAATCTGATTATCTGCTTTGTTGTACTTCATAAGAATAATTGCCCAAAATGTTATTAAGGGATCCTTCTTCATCTTCACACAATCCTTTTGTAAAAAATCCCAATAATGTTGTTTTTATGGAATGCTGTGCTTTCTGTTATACCAACTCTTACAAATAATCAATTATTATACACTATAAACTTATATTTTAATTAAATGTCTTTAAAATTATTAAACAAATGAAAATAAATTTTTATAAGTCTGAATGTCTCTTATTTTCTATACAACAAAGACAATTTATTTAAATAGTTGGTTAGAACTCTTTATAATGAGTCTAGTTAATTAGTTATATTATAATTTATAAAGAATATAATAAGACAAGTATAAAATTCTCATAAGTCAAAGAAATTCAATAAGAACATTTCCACTATGTATTTACTTTAATTATTTGTCAACAAATATCATTATTATAGATTTTCATTAGATTTTTCTTCATTTGTGCATTCTTATGTATTCTTAATGGAGTTTGAGCTTTTAGAAGATGCTCGCTTGAAAAAAGCTTGAATTTTTATTTAAGTAATTGCTTAGCAATCTTCCACAAATCTCTTTCTTTAGGAATAAAGTTCTTATTTGGTAATTTGTTACCATAAATTAAAACTGATTCAGCCGACTAACTATTTAATAATGGTCTTTGTAAAGTGGTTATGCTTATCATATTTTCACTTTCGATTTCTTAAATTGTGTTAAAAGGAATAGACGACATGATGACTGATTCTAATTTTTTCGTATTTCCTTAATTTATTATATAAACATAATTACCATATATGTATTCTAGATATTGCTATCTTTACATGATTTTATGATTCTTAATTTCATTTTACTTGATTTTAATTGTGTCTAGTTAAAATTCTTCGATTTCTCCATCTTCATCTGAATCATCAACTAATTTATTATGGGAGGAGGACACATTCAAAATAATGTGTTGTTCTTGCTTAGAAAATTAATCAAATTCATTCAACTGATAACAATCTAAACCATTTATATTCTTAAAAGTAAATAGTGGTTCTTATTATTATTGAGATTCTATGTAAAAATAAACACATTACCAATTTCAATATTATTTTTACTAAATGCCCTTAGAAACATCTTACCCAAACTAGAAGGTCGATTTGAGAGAGTTTTCCGATTTTGAATTTGTTTCCTTAAAGATATTGTCATTCTAGGGGATAAATGCTGAATTTGTTTTTTCAATAATTGCTCAAAGGCTTCGAACTATTTTAATCGAAAAATAATAGAAAATTCTCCGTTTAGTCTGACTCTGAATTTGAATAATTATTCGTTTAATTGAAAGTAGACTTCTTTATCTAGCTCTTTCATTAACATTAAATATTATCTTTCAAAGAAATGCTCAACATCAATCTCATTTTTAGATAATAAGTATTTTTCAGTCTTAACCCAAGCCTTTAAATTTTCATCATCCTTCTTTTCGTATTCATTCAATAATTCACACATAAATACGCTGTCTAGATCCATAGGTTCAAATGTGAATTAACTAATGCAACTAATATTAAATAATACTTCTCTTCAAAATTAACTAGTTTTTTCAAGCTAACCTTGAATTCACTCACAGGAGTGTATTTGATAATTTGGGCTAGTTAGGTATTCATTTTATTTTAATATTTTATTTTTACATTTCTTTCTAATTATGAATTATTCTAATTTACATTTATATTTTCAAAAAATCATCATAATATTATGATACTCTGTGACCAAGAAATCAAAACAGAAGAATATATTGCTAACTCAAAACAAATTAGAGCATAACGGTTTCTGAAATCAATAAAATTTCAGGTCAACTAAAATCTAAATACGTGCATCAATTAAGGGAAAATTTAAACAGCACTAGCACATCAATATCTAAAATAAAAATCACTTTATTTGAAACTACATCCATAACTGTTCACTATTATTTATTTGTCTAAAAAATTAGTGCTTCATAAAAAACCAAGAAACCTTACTTGAAAAAATAGTAAATCCAAAATCTACATCGAAATTCGATTTAATACTTTTCAAGAAATGAAATATGATTTGAGTAGAATCATACAGATTTACATGCATCATTAAAAGTTAAACCTCATATCTTAATTACTTGGAATTTCGAAAATATCTAAATTTCTCAATTCAAATGTATTAATTTGGAATAAACTACTACTACAATTATATATTAAATATTAATTCCTATATGAAGATTTCTAATTCTGATATTTTTACTTGTTATCTATCATTCTGCAATGAAGGATAAGTTATATAATCGAAATTTTCTATTTATGATACCTACTTGACGATATAAGTAATATAAATTATAAATATCCAAGATAAGCGATATAGATGAATTGAAAGTTGATTATTGTTCACAAGATGCAATTTTTGAATGGAAACTAGAGTATAACTTCCATTTTATCATAGGAATGGCAATTATTGCGAAGTAATTGTTATTACTGAAAATTATTCTTAGACTTATAAAGGATCAAAGTAAATCATTCTAAACCTTAAATAACACCTTAATGGGAAGGTATTTTTTAGAAACTTCAAGTCTCATTACAATAAAATTTAAACAATAAAAAAAACTAAATAGGGAGATGTAATATATATTTATAAGTATGTTTAGATTTCTAAATGTTATAATAAATATTTGAATATTGAAGTCATCGCCAAGAGGTTTAATTTAACTCAAAATATCGAACGTTAATAGAAGGTAAGTTTTTTATTTAATAAAGAAACTCATATTGAATGAATTAAAAATATGCCAATACTTGAGTTAATACGCATAAGAATCCATTATATAATTAAGAGAATTTTATCAAGAAAAGGATAAGATTATTCTAATTTTCGATTTTTGCGAAGGAGGTACTTTAAATTCCTATATGGCCTAAAATAATTTCTGCCCATAGTTTATTCATATTAGAAAAATTATGAAAAAACTTCTGTTAGCAATTAAATTTCTTCATAAACACAACATTATGCATAGAGATATTAAAATGGATAATCTTATGTTATTAGAAAATAATAATCCGAATTCTATATAAGTTATTGATTTTGGATTCTCTACATTTATTGACGATTAACCATATATAATTGAAAGATGTGGGACTCCTGGATATATTGCTCCAGAGCTATATTCGGAAAATCCCTTTGATGAACAGGTGGATATTTACAGTCTTGCTTAGATATTTTTTATATTGCTAACAGGAAGAAAGTTTGCATTTGATTCTCATTCTTTCAAGACATTTACTTTACTTCACGAAAAATAGTCAAATATAATCAGAGAAGCAACAAAGAACGAAATAATTGTTGATTTATTTTAAAAAATGACGAATTCTCCAGAAAAAAGGTACAATGCTTCATAATGTCTTAATCACTAATATTTTGAAAAGACATCTAAAATAAAACAATAGTAAAAAATATGTAAACATTAGGTTAACTTGTCTAAAGTTTCCTTTGTTAAAGACTCCATTCTAATCAGTTAAATTGAAAGAGTAATAATAATAATCAAACCATGAAGAAAGATTTGTTCATTAAAAATGAAATTTTTTATACTAAATTTCTATATTATTTATTTCTATTAACCCTTCATAATTCCAATTTCTATCGGATAACTCTCGAAAATTATTATTTTTCTAAAAACTTGATTATGATGTTTGAAATACTATATATAATCATATATGTAAATATCTAATTAATATTAGAAGTCAAAAATAGTAATATATTATCCAACTACTTTTTTAAGAGCAGATTTAAAAGTTATTATTGGGATTTAATTCAACTTAATCCTTATATTTGATATTAATTTATGATAAATCTCACATATAAGTCATCATAGTATTGATTAAGATAATTTGCAATTTTTCATCATAAATAAAATAACTTAATTAATTGTTATGACTTGGTAATTTTTGATTTCTTATTCAATTATTAATTATGGTATTCTTAGAGAAAAAGTTTTAACAATCTAATTTTATCAAACTCATTGTTCTATCATTCTAATAATTTAATTGTTTATTAAATTCCAATTTTTGGACATTAAAATGTACAAGATTTACACTATAGTTATGATTATATCTTAAATGATTTTCGTAATTAGGATAATATCTCTTAATGATAATTTCTTATTAGATCCTTATAAGAATTTGAATTAACTTTTATTAATATACACTTTAATTTATTGTATATAAAATCACTTCAAAACTGCAATTAAGACTTTAATCAGATATATTTTTGGAGATTTTCTCAATTCTGGAAATACTACTAATAATATAAAACCAATTAGCGTTAGATAACATACAAAAATGATTCACCTAATAAATTAAGTAAAAAACCAGTAATAAAAGACTTGGTAATTGTATAATCAAAATTGAGAAAAATAAATAAATTTACAGGTAGTTGTAATTATTTTTTGAATACAAATAAATTCTTACATGCATTATTGGTTAATCCTTTTGCTTGTTAATATCTTAATGAAAGCAATCTTTCTCAAAATTGAAAATTATCTCTTAAAGAGTAAGAAATAGATATTTTCTTTTAATTTTGATTATTTACTAACATACATATTTAATTTAATATTATTATATATATTTATTTTACGAATTAAAAATAATCAAAGTTAACAAATAAAAACGAGATAATCTTGATAAATAACATAATTTTCACTCAGCTTCATGGTTGTTTGTTAGAAAAATTTTAGTGATTTATAAAAGATAAATTTTACTTTTAATTAAATAATTAATTTTCAGTACTAAATGATTTTTATTTTTAGAACAATATATTGATATTAATAATTACTATCAAATAAATGAACAATAAAATTGTCTTATACAAGTATGTACTGTTTAGAATTAATGATGTACTATTATTTATTCAGAAAATAATGAAAAGGAAAATTTATAAAGTGGAAATAGGTAATGCTGCAATATTTTAGAGTGTATATCTCCACGAGAAATGTATATTGAAACGTTCTATTTTTAGAATTATTAAAGCAAATACAATTATTATCAATATTTTAAATAAATATATAAAACAACTGCTCAAAGTAATTATTCTTGTTTGGAACATAAGAGTAAATTAATTAAAATACAATTAAATAATAACTATTACTACATTGAAAGTTGGAAGCAAAGTTTATATTATCATAAAAATAAAAAAATAAAAATTAGTACAGTTTTAAGCCTTGATTTATACTGCTTAGAAGAGGGATATTTAATAAAACGACCATTATTATAGAATATTGGATCTTTCATTATTCTTTAAAATTTGTATTAGGCATCTAATGAGCCTATTCTGAACATTTCTATAACAATCAAGGTGCTCAAGCTTGAAGTAAAACGATTAGAATTTGGATGTATTTCTTAAAATCTCAGATACAATTAGCCAAGAATAAAAATCCCCCCACTAATTTCAATATATTTATGAGACCAAAAATTTAAATAAAATAGAGAGATTTCAAAAATATTTTAATTCGTTTTTTAGAATTAATAAGTATAAATAGTCAAAAATACTCATGAGGACAAGATCAATTAAATTTTGTATATTATTAAATACATATAAAACATGTAATTCTTAATTTTAGTAGCAAACTAAATAAATTTGATAATAATTTCAAACACCAAATAATTGAATTGAGTAAAAATATGTTAGTATAATAAAATTGAATTTGGAATTAAATAGAGAATATTGAATTGCATTTAAAAGTTTTTCTTTGATGTTGGAGTTTATATTTACAGAATCCACAATCTTTTTGAAGTCATCCTAATTTCACACGCTAAATATTATTATTACTTAAATAAATAAGAAAATAATTAGTAAATCCAAAAATTTAAAAGCAGTTTCATCAAATCAAAAATACTTAATTATTTTATATCAAATAAATTTTTCTGAGAATTCTTGAATCCTTCTCACTATAAATTAAATATATATTAGATATTAATAAATCAACTTAAATTTAATGAAATAAAGTGGACTATTGCCGTATTTCAATTCTGAGTTCTCAAACTAACAAACCCAGAAAACAGAAAGGGAAAAATCGAAAACCACTTCCTAAAAATAAGAACATAAGGGAGAAGTGTATTCCTTAAGTCCCTTGTAACTCACCTAAAAGTATTAATAAGTTATATTTGTAGTACAATCCCGGTTGACTAAATTGAATTCTAGGGTTAGGTGTAGAATAACAATTAAACAAAATATAATTGCTCTGTCTCCTCTTTTCACTATTCTTTAACAAAGACTTAACTCATATAAACAACTATAAAAGTATTCCATGAGAAATATAAAGTTATGAAGATTTTAAAAGAAAATAAATTGTGTCAAGTAAGTTTTATTTTTAAATTTTATTAGATTGTATAATGTAAAAATAAATAAACTAAAGAATTATTTATAGCAAAAATCTGTATCAAGTGGCAAAATGTAATATTTTAAAGTATTTCAGTCTTAAATCGTCAGCGAAATTGGAGTTTCCAAGACTTTATTAAAGTAGCCCCATTCAAGTTTAATGAAGTTATAAGAAATGTTTACTGACTAGGATACTCACATCTTTATATATGAGTATATGAAAGGAGGTACTCTATTAGAATACATTCAAAAGAGATAACTTAAATTAGATGAAAAGGAGATTAGATCTATATTTAAATAGCTCCTTAAAGCCTTAAAACATTTACATTCTCTTAATATTATACATAGAGACCTAAAATTAGACAATATTATGTTTAAAGTAAAAGGAGATGTCAAATCGCTAAAACTAATTGATTATGGGTTTACAACATTTTTGTCAGACACCAAGAATATGGAATTCAGATGTGGAACTCCTGGTTATGTTGCCCCAGAAATCTTTTAAGAATAGATACTATACAATTAACTATGTGACATTTATAGTTTAGGAGCTATAGCGCACATTCTAGCTACTGGAAAGCGTATATATTCTTCAAATTTGACTTCAAAAGAAATATGTGAATTTAATAAAAAAAACCAATATGAAATCAGTGAGAATCTCAAATGTCCTTTGTTGTTAGATCTTATTACTTAAATGCTAAAAGAATTCAGTAATAGACCATCGGCTTAAGACTGTTTAATACATCCCTATTTTATAAAACTATCATCATTAAATTAGTCTTAAGAACGAATAAATTAATAGTAATTAAATTGATTAATTTTAGAATATATAATCTTGCCTTTCCATAATTTAAAAATCCTTTTTAATCTGTTGAATAATGTAAATGATTCAGTATAAAATACTATCTTATAATATAAAATAAATAAATAATACAAAAATAGTAATCACATAAATTTTGAATTCCTTATGTCAAAATAATTGTAATTGATGGTTTGTTAAATTTATTATGGTTATTATTTTGTGGGGTCAATAACACTTGAAGCTTTTTTGTGTTATTAGTAATTCTATACTTGGCAACATTTTTAGAGCAACTTTTGCACTTAAGCTACACTATTGTGAATATTGCCTAATTAGAATTGAATTAATACTTTAGGGTATAAATTTTGGTTTAGATGCTTCAGTCTTTTACCTTTAATAAGGACTTGTTGGATTAATATTTATGGGTGACTTTTCAAAAGACTTACTTCTTTGGGCTTAGTTTATCATAATGGGATCCTTAGGCCTTGAGATTTCTTTTTATTATGAAAAATTCTGTGCTGTTGTATAATTTGATAACTATTATATTTAGACTGGTCTAACATAACTGACTGAAGTGGATGGTTTATTGTCATTTTTATTTTATGTACTGAAGCTCGCGTTAGTCACTCTTCTATCATATGGCTCTCCATGAAAAGAATAGGATTTTGTGACATTTGTGATAATATTTTCTGTTTTTTTCTTTATCTCTGGACTCTTATTTAAATCATTATGTGGTCTATTCACTATGTTGGTATAAGTTTTTCTTAATCCTTGATTATGAGGTTAATTTTAAGTAGAAGCAAATTTTTGTTGAATCAAATTTGGACTAATGTTTGAGACGTTACTAGATATGGTAGGTTTCATAGTTGGAGAATAGTCAGACTTCTTTTGTATCGGATAGGGATTTACTCCTTCAGGTTTATAAAAAGAATCTAGTTTCTTTGGTTTATCTACTGGTTAAGATACTTGATAATTTGGATTCTGTTTATTAAACTTCGAATCGTAATTATTCAAATATGTAGAAAAGCTTTATGGAGTAGACAAATATTGCTTGGCTATATTTTTGTTAAATGTGTTTTATTCAATTTCTTATAGAATCTATTCACAATTTAGTGTTATTTTATCTCTATAATCTTTGATTGTTAATTTTTTATTTTCATTAAAAGGAATTCTGATTATTGACTTCAACGTTTTTTCGTCCTCAGTATTTGCAAACTCTTTCATTAATGAATGCTTTATTGCTTCATCAATTGTCATTCTTTTTTAGGGATTCCAATTAAGACATTATCGAATGAAATCAATAAAGTCTGGAGATGCACTTGGGAAGAATGCTGCAAAGCTTTTTCGTTTTTACATAGAAATTCCATCTAATACTTATTAAGCCAATGGTGCATTAATTAATTCTAGATCATCCTATTTGGGCCTTCCTATTAATTCAATTATCTTCTCAATTTAATTCAATGTTGATGCTCCAGCAAATATAGCTTTTCCCAATATCATTTCTCCAAGAATGCAACCGACACTCCACATATCTACAGATTTTGAATAATGATGAGATCCTAATAAGATTTCTGGGGCTCTATACCATCTTGTAGCTACATATTCAGTCATTATTGGTAATTCTAATAATTTATAAAAAGTTTAATACCATATTAATTTTCAGATTAAGCCACGCTTCTTGCCAATCCAAAATCAGCAACTTTCACTTTACAATCAGAATCAATCAATAAATTCGAAGGTTTCAAATCTCTGTGAATTAATTCTCCAGAATGAATAAATTTTAAGCATTTTAACAACTAATATATTATGTATTGCATATGCAATGGATTTAGTAAACCTGCTCTTATTACTTTATGTAAATCAGTTTCCATATATTCAAATACCATGTATAAATCCTTCTAGTTTTCTGCTTGAATTACTTTTAATAATTTAACAATATTTTCATGTTCTGTTAATTATTATAAGAAACAAACTTCTCTGAATGTTCTTTGAGCATCTGTTTAATTTGAGAAAGCATCGAAAACCTATATATAAGATAATAGTTATAACCTTTTTTAATGCCACTTATTGTTTGGTTTATTTGTCGATTGCCTTCCACACTATTCCGTAGGCTCCTTTACCTTTGTAATCCTGTATGTCATATTATTTGAGAATATGCTCTTCTATTTGGCTATGTTGATCATTTTGGTTAGACATTTATTGATATTTTTTATTTTTATTTTTTATTATCTTCTAAACAGTAATGATTATATAATAAATTTCGATCAAAAATAAACTCAAAATTATCTGCTATTTCATTATTAAAATTACAATTTGAGTTCCCTATGTTGAAATTAATAACAAAAAGAAATAAAAATTATTCTGTTATAACATTTGATGTTTATTAAATAATGCTAGCACTTTAAATAGTCTCTACTATAAAACTACAACAATTTTTGTGTCTTGTGCTTTAATGAACTAGATGAATTGATTGAAATAATATTATTTTTAGAATGATTTTAATTTTACAAGAATGTGATAATAATTTCTTATCTTGCTTCAGATATATTATACTTGCAATCTTGTCTCTAATTATTGCAATAATCTCAATTAGCTGGTCCTTATATTATTACAAAGCTCATGGATCATTAAAATATGAAATAGCACCGATGCTCTGTTGTTGCTTATAAGCTATAGTTCATTTAGTTCAATACACCATTTATAATTCAAATCGAATGATAATTTCTGCTAGCATATTACAACTATTTACCTTTATACTTGTTTCACAAAGCTTGGCCAATTTGAGATATCGATTTAAATATGCAGATGACAGTAGTTATTAATATTTATCTATATAGTGGAAAAAAGAAAAAACAAATACTTGAGATTGATGATTGGTAAAGGTGCCTTTTATTTGGTTATATTTTCATTGTAATTTTTCTTTTTCTTTGAAATTGATGATTCTTCTTGCAATAAGTATGCTAACCATAGTTTAAAGTAGTTATTTTTATTACAGTCTTGATCTATTAGAAGTACAAATACTCATAATCACTATATTCACATAAATACATGGTTAATCACTGATCTACTATATTAGAAGGAAAGAAGAATTATAAAACCAAAATTCAGATTAATATTCCTAATTTCTTGACAGCTCATCAATGCCAAAAAATACCCTAAGCATGAAATTAAAATAGATTAAATTAGTTATATGGGCATAAACCATTACAATGATAACATTCATAGTGCTCATCATAATTATGTACAATACCAACAAAGAATTATTTTGTTTTTAATAAAGCAAAGAAGAATAATATTCTGTTTTTTAAATAAGCATTCAAATATTTTTTACAGGAGTACAACAATTTCCTTGTTTATATATACCTTATGCATTTTACTATGCTGAAAAACCGAGATCAATATCAAGAACACCTGTTATTGATTTCAATATTTAACAAGAGGAATCTACTGCTGAATAACAGATTTATAAAACAAGAAAAGATAGCTCATTCGATGACAATTTTATTAAAATGATTCATAGTATATAATAAAATGATTGATTTCACATTTTGCAGTCAGTTCTTCAATAGTTTTTCAATATCTTTCATCATATCATTTGGACTAACGTCTGGACAATAATAGTTAATTACGTTTCCGTTCGCGTCAAGCAAAAATTTTGCAAAGTTCCAAGGAACATACTTTACTTCATTTTTATTATTAATCTTCAATTCACTATTATATCGTAGATATTTATAAATATCATGAGCTCCAACCCCATTTACTTCTATTTTCCTAATAAAATATGAAATATTTAAATACTGGAATAATGGAAAGTGAGCGCCATATTTTTAAGTAACATAATTTTTTATTTCTGGTTCTGGTTTGCTTTCCTAATTCCTAAATTAATTGCATGGAAAACCTAGAATTTCTAAACCCTAATCTCTATTCATTTTTAAATGATATACTTGTATTGCTTATACATTTCAACTAATTCAACATAATTCTATGTTGTTAAACGACAAGAACAAGCAACATTTACGCAAATATATGCTTTTTTTCCTTAAAATTTCGACATTTAAACTAGATTGCCATCAATATCATTTATTTCAAAATCGAAAAATGATTTACTTGGTACTTCTATTTTATCTAATTCTTTTTTTGATGAACAAATGCCCATATATTCTTGTACTTTGTAATGTGGTGTATTATAAAATTTTATTAATAAATTATCAAACATTATAACTTTGAAATTAAATAATCATTTCTAATATATTCTGAGAACTACCAAACAACCTTTTTGATGAGTCATGAATCCATATAATAAATATTCAATGGAGATCTAGATTTGCTCACTTTTAAATTATAAACAAATTACAATACAATTATAGATAATTTTAGAATCACGTATAATCCTTATAATATTGGGTTTTCTGTTTTAACTTCGGATATTTAGGGGAATTTTGTTCATTATGATTTTATGCATGGTCTTATACTTTAAACATATTATATCATGACTAATTCTTAAGATTTCTAATAATCTAGAGTACAACTTTGTAAGCATTTTCATATCAAAATAGAAAATAGCATTTGAATAATTATAAACTTAAATTAGATGTTAAGAGATAAGTTGGTTCTCAATCTTAGCATATTTTCAACTCATTTTCCATTTAATGATTGACAAAGAAATTCCAGAAGTTTATCGATGGGAATTTATTTTATAAATTATTATATTGTTATTTTTACTAAAATGGGATAGACTAATACTAGTACGATAATAAGATAGGAAGCTCTGAATTTAGCTTAGAAGAATTCAAAATGGAGAGTTATCAACGATGCTTATGAAATAAATTAATGCTTGCTAATGTCATCTGTGATTGATTAAATATCGTATGATTTAAGTAGTGTAAGTTATAAAGTATCAAGTATGACTGTAAACCCTTTAACATATGATTCGGTTTCTTTTGAATTGCTAATGAAGGAGGATAGAATGCAAATGTAATCCAAAATAATGTATAAATATGAAGTATTGAGACCCTAATAAAAGTAAAGAAAATATAAAACTGTAACAACTTAAACTGAATTAACATCAAATGATGAAATTTTTTAGTATTCAACCGATAGAAAATAATAACGTAATAACCATAGTTTTGGATCTGAAATTATACAAAAATATCAGGTTGAGGAACGCAATAAATCACAAACTGATGAAAAACCGAATAAAAAAGATTAACGATTAAGAGGGGATAAAATATTTCAGGAGGTAAAAGAACCAAAAACTATTAATAACAAGGGATATAATACTGCGGAGAAGACAAACATTTTTAAATTAGATTATGAATAAACTGAAAACTTTTCAAATGATCTGGTTGACAATGCAAGCATGTTATCAATCAGTTAGAATTTTGCAAACTTAAAAAATCATCCTTCTCACAATGAAGAAAGATCATATATCTAAAATGAAAGATATTGGTCTTCAAGTCACTCATCAACTTTTATAGATATTCCTGTGAATGCTGGTCACAAGGCTTAAGCTCAAAAAAATTTATCTTAGAATTAGAAATAACAATAAAATAATATAGATTTAAAAACATAATAAAAAAAAATGAATTTTTAAGATGACAATCACCGATTAACATAATAGTAATCATTTGGATAATTAAAAATCTAAGCACTATAATAATAGCAATAACAATAATAATAGTAATAATAATAATAATAGCTATAGTAAAAGAATATCATATCCTAATAATAAGTTTAAATGTAGTCTCAATAATAATACCCTTAATAATAAAAATAATAATACTATTACTAATAATAGTAATAATAATAGCAATATCAATAGTTATAGCAACAATAATAGCAATAGTAATAGAAAGAATTATAATTATAATAATAATAATAATAATAATAATAATAATAATAATAATAATAATAATATCT
>NW_001799399.1:285782-570908 GCF_000165425.1 Paramecium tetraurelia | reverse complement strand
GAATAAGTAAAATATTGAAATTGAATTAATTAGATTAATTTAGAAGAGGTTCTACAAGAGTAGATTTAGTTAAAATAATAATTAGCTGAGTTAATTAGAAAAGTGCATTCAAGTGGGAAACCCAGAAAAAAGAATGCCAACAAAATAAAATAAAAAAAATATGAAATTAAGACATGTGAAGCACAAATTGAATAGATTGATCAATAATTGAAGGAAAGATAACATTAGAAGTAGTCTACATAAGAGGAAGTTGAATTGCTTGGTAATAAGATAATGGAGATAAAAGAAGAAGCAAGTATAAAATTTATTCAAATTTTTGTTAAGATGAATGTAGAGAAGAATTATAAAGAGCAACAGCCACAGTTTAGGAGTTATCATAATCATACTAAAAATTAGTTAATTAAAGCAATCAAATAAGAAATATATATTTGAATTTATAATAGGAAATTAAAGCTAGCTAATAAAAAGCAAAACTAATTATAAGCTGCAAGTGTTCATTATGAATAAGAATTTGAGAAATTATGCAAGGAATAATAAAGACTTGATCCTAAGTTATTGTAAAAACAATAGAAATTAGAGGAATTAGAATAACTCAAAAATAAAATTAGACTTGGAATTGTCACAGAAGAATAATGAGTTACAATAATCAAGAACATAATTAAAAGAGTTTGAAGACGAGTTGAATAAGACCAAAAGCTATGATAAATTAATCAAGTCTGAAGTGAAGGCATAGGAATCCTTATAAATGGAAAGAAAGTTGCTTCTTGATGAATTTTAGCGTATATGCTCCATAAGTGGAATTGATTAATTGGCTTAATAATCAGATGAAGGAATTATGAATGAATTAGATTAGAAAATTTAATAAAACTAAGATACAATAGAATCCTAAGAAAAAATGCTTGATGGATTATAGTGTGAAATAAAGTAAGATTGATTCTCTTATAATAGTGTACTTATGGAAAAGGAAGAAACCTTTACTATCAGAAGAAATGAACTCCTCCATAGATATCATGGGTTAGAAAAGTAAATGGACGATTTGGCTAAAAAATATGCATAGTTTGATAAATGATTATAATTACATTAACATCAGAAATAAGCATGAGTATATGAATGCTTTATAGGTATCTATCTTTATTAAATTATGACATTAATATATACTACTATTGTTGTTGATTTGTTTTATGAATTAAATTCATTATTTTATTAAGACTTGATCTGATTTGATGTTTTCTTAATCAGAAATAGAATCAATCATTCAATTTTCTTCTTGAAATAACTGAAACTCTGGAAAATATTCAGAAATTATTTGTCAAGAAACTTTGAATCGGAGCCAAATCCATATCCTTATTTTTATTCGAGATTATGTGATCATTTAAGAATTTGTTCAAATCTAGATATTCTCAAAAGGATAACGATTGTTAAATATTAATTTACCATATAATTCAGAATTGAGATCGTTTTTATAAGATATTTATATCTTTACTTAAAATAATTTTGAGAAAAAATTTAATATAGACCCTCAAATCGTATTTGATTTTATTGAAATTTAGATGTTGCCATTAAAATATAGATGCGGCTTTAAAAATATGATAAATTTTAGTTGATTAAAATATATTTTGCTTGAATATAACACCAAATGGCTTAGAAATAATGTGCATGATTGTTTAATAATTTCATATACCAGGAATATTTAAACATATTATATTAACTGCTGCATATAATATTTTCAGAACACAAAGTTTATATTATTTTGATTTATAGGATAAAGGTTAACAAGTTAGAATGATTATGTATCTGAACATTTTGAATAATTGGATCAATATATAATACCTCTAAATTAGTAATACGACTAATCGATTAATAGAGTTATCAAATTAATTGTAAGCATTTTTGATTTAATTTTGAAATTTTGGTTAAACTTCAAGTCTATTCAAATTAATCAAGAATGATTTATCATTATGAAGTAAATTAAATTAATTTGAAAAAACTAAATTTAATAATAATTAATATTGAGTCATTTATTTCTACTTAAAGTCTTCACTATTAATTTTATTGTTTAAGAAGTTAATTAGATAAAATAATTTGAAAATATTTATTTAACATTAAGTTCTATTTTGAATTAATTAAATTATATAACAGTTAAAATTAAATGAGCTACTCATAAGAGTTCTCACCGTTGTCAATGAAGGAGGAAATGTTTTTTAAAAATGAAACTGAATCCACATCTTTAGAGTAGTAGTTACAAATTGCAAATGAAAAAGTTAATTCACTTATGCAGTATTAATAATAATTGAGGTATTTTGTACATCAGTATCCGAGTGAAGAACTAGAGCACTTGCACTATAAATATAGTGAGGCTTAGTAGGAGAACGAAATCCTAAGTAGCCAACACACATAAGGCCCTGATGAAATAAAGTTTCTTAATTGTGTTCTCGATATGGTAAGAGTCTGTCATCCATCTGATAAACAAATAACTCTCAAATATGCTTGGAAATGGCTAAAATATGTGGTTGATGATTACATAGAATTAAGGAAACGAAATAAAAGCTCGAATTCTCAGTGCGAAGTCTTCAAAAATCCTAAAAAGGATTCAATAGTAGTAGGAGATTTGCTGAGAAAAAATTGCTAAGTAGCTGAGAGTTAATATTTAAAGCATTCTAAATGCCACAATTGATAGTTATATATATATGAAATTTAAGTTTTTGGTGACAGAATTAAATTAAATACATCCGAACTTCAGTTGTTCATTGGTGTTTTGAAGAATTTCCTTATTTCATTATTATTATATAAGGAATAACTTATCCTTAAACTACTATAATATTGAGTAATCTAGTTTTATACTAAATTAGTAAATCATCTTAAATTTAATTCAATTATACAAATATGTTATTTATTAATATATTTTAGTAATAATATTATCTAATTGAACAAGCTGTTTAACACCTAGTTAAAACCATTTAGAATATATTTCAATTTAATACGTTGTAGAATTAATTTTAATTATGATAATAACACATAAAATCCATTCTATCAAAAATAATTATTTATTTAATAGTTATGGTATAAATGGACAAAATTCTATATTTTTGAATTATAAAAGAAATTATTTAGAATTTTTATTAATATCATTAATGAATCTTAAAATAGCATGTCAAGGGCAAGAATTCAATTTTGAAGAAGTTTATTCATTCGAAGAGTTGAAATTAAGACTTCACTAAACTGAACCATCATTTATTCTAGAGTCACTAACTTATTAAGATGAGGAAGATGATATCATTACATTAGCCAATGAGAATGATTTTAGTTGTTTGTCAACAAATTCAAATTTTACTGTTTAAGCATAAGGGAAATTCGACGAAGAATGGGCCATAAAGGAATTCAAAAGAAATTAGAGATTGATTAAAAGAATAGCTAAGAAAGTCAAATAGCTGAAATAAAAATAGAAGAATAATTTAATCTAAGTATAATTTAAAAATATCATTTGAGGAGAGAATATTACTCAGAGAAGTTAAGAAATATTCTGTAACAATAGAAACAGACTCAAGAAATAGACAAAGACATAAAGACTATTAGGTAATAAATTGAACTCTAACAAAAAATTAATATTATGAATAGTAAATTGTAGGTTAAGTCAGATGAGGGAAAATTTAAATAAACTATTTGTGAATTTATCACCAAAGAAGAGGCATAATTGACTTATGAAGAAGAAAATATGCAGAAATTCAAGAGAAAAATAGAGTTATTTGAACAGAATTTATGCTAATATTTCTTTAAATGTTATTAAACCATGAGATTGGATTAATTTGTAGAAATTAAAGAAAAATAGGTAACTGGTAAAGAAAAACTACTTGAATTGTCAAAACAATTACATTAGTTAAAATAAACAAAAAAGAAATAATTATTTTAGCTCAATTTGAAAGAATGTTATTTTACCTAAAAATTAAGGGCTGCAAAATGCTTGTTGGAAAAATTATGAGTATTTGATAATTTATTATTCAATATTAATAAAACGTTATTTAGAGTTTTTTACAAAAGATAGTTCAAATTAAGTATTGAAATCATAGAAGATATTTTAAGAAATAAAAGTGTTGATGTGAATGAATTTTATATATAATAATTGATTAAATATTATTATGCTTAAAAGACTAAAGTTAGAAATTAAAGATGTTTCAGAAAAATTTAGGTCTAATAGGAAGTATACAAGTCTTGAGAGAGTGAAGGAAGTAGAGAAAATAGTACTAAATGAAATAAACAATAAACCTTTAGATTAAAAAGAATTACTATTATAATTAGCATTAGAAATTGGTCATCCTTTAAAAGTTAGATCACAAGAGTTAAAAATGCAATTAGAGAATTTATTATAAATAGTTTTAATTGAGTTAATTAATTGTCTTGAAAGTTTGAATAAGGATGCGAGCAAATATTATTAATGTTTAGAGGCTATTAATGATAAATTATACACTGTAATTGCATACAAACTCAGATAATTAGTGCAATATGAAATATTTAAATTTAGGATTCCTAGATTTAACTATTCGTAAAGATTACTTTAAAAATAGATTAATTAATTATTATCTATTGAAATTAATCATACATTTTTATAAGAAAAGAGAGATGCATAATACGTTGAATAAATACGAAAGCAATACTAGGATTAAAAGACAATAAGAACACTTTCATATGGTTTGATATTTATTTATTTTGGAATATTATTTAAATAGAAAAAGTGGATTTAATCCTTAAATAAACATTATAGATTTGCTTTATTTGGCTTTGTAAGTGCTGCGATATTCTATCATCTATAATGACTATTCTTTTACATTAAAAGTTGATATAAAATAATAAATATAAATTATTAACTAAATATTTCAGTTTATGGATGCTCATAATTCTTCTTCAAAACTCTGATGAAATCTGTTGTTAAATAAATTATAAATACAATTATATACAATTAAAACTTTAATAAAGAATTTAATATTTTAACTTAATTAAAATGATCACAAACCTTTTCAACCAACCTGAAATAAGCAAAACAATAATCTCTTGTCTTAATTCTAAGGATTTAGCCAATTTTAGCAGATGTAATAAATATTTCAAGAACTAATTGAATTTTATTTTGAAAAAGTATTTAGAATAAAGATTGATGCACTTTTTAAATGTATTTGAAATTCTTATATTCCTTCTAGAGTCTAAGAGAGATTTATAATTTTAGAAAAAAAACTATCCCCATGTTGCCTAAAGTCTTATATAAAGTACCCAAAAACATGGAAATAAAAATTAAGGATTTAGGTGCTTAAGTTATCAAGATTTAACTCAAAGATCTTCCAAAACAATTTCTTAATTTGAATTGGCAACCAGTCAATATTAATGCCATCCTGCCAGAAGATAGTAAATTAAGCACTTAAGAAAATAAAGCATTTAAATATAATGAGAATTATATTATAATAAACAGATCTTTGATTGATTAAGGATTAAACTATGAATTTTTGGAAGTAAATGAAGATTGTTCAAAAGAAATATTAGAAAAGATTGCTTAATCAAATGAATTTGCTAATTATTAACTAAATGATATGCAGAGTATCTTAAGAAGGTAAAAAGAAATCCTTGAGAGAGTTAACTAAAATAAATAGAAGGTTATTAAGCAGAAACAATAATAGGAACCAAATTTATAATAACTAGATGATGTTTAGAAATTTGCAATTATCCTTTGCCATGGAGGATATTTTTGTTTAGGAGTCTTTGACAATACAGGATGCATTTATCATAAAAGCGATCATCGCTATGTTGTAAGAGGCAAGGCAGGAGGTCGATAATTAAATAAAGATTCCCACTCAGGATCTAATATTAAATCAATAGGATCTCAAATAAGAAGGGCGTAAGAGAAAAAGCATCAAGAAAAGGTGAATTCCATTCTGAAAGAAGCAGTACCAATTTTACAAACATGCTAAATTCTATTTCTCTAGGCACCAGGAATAAATTAATAATTGCTGATTCAAAATGAAGAACCACTATTTCTTCTCAAAGATAAAATAAGATCTATTTGCTTAACAGCGAAGAAGGCAAATTATACTGAAGTGGAAAGAGTGTATAAATCCATAACGAGTGTTTACTTAATTTAAAAGGAAGAATCCTTTTTCTTTTGATTATATTTAAATTTCTCAAATTCTAATTAATTAATTATGCACTGTAATTTAAAGGGTATTAAACTTAATTAATATAAAACAATTGTATTTTAATAATATGAAATTATTTCATTCTTTTTTTTTTGATTTTAACTTTTTGATTTTTCCATACTTGTCAGCTATGAATGAATTGTAAGATTTATTGCTTCCCATGATCGTATCCCAGAAAACGAAGAAACTGCCATAATTGCCAACATTATGAGAATGGTGGTAATTGTGTGATTCAGCACTGCTTGAAAAAGGCAACAATCTATATGGACTCCAAGAGAATTCATAGCCACTATGACCATCTATAGTTTCTCCAATTCTAAACAATAGCCATAATTGTAATGTGGCTATATGCATTTTATTACCCAATATCTTTTATCCAATAAAAACTGGGATAACATTACCAAATACGTATTCAATAGGATGTGTATAGATGGCAGCATAAGACACACTAGTGTAAAATTCATGATGTTTTTTATGAATAATTGAATAGAGTTTTGGAGAATGTAAAGTTCTATGAGTCCAATAAAAACATGTATCTTCAATTAGCATTGAAAACACAATTTACCAAATCATTTCAAATATGGTTGGAAAAGAATCTATGTCATTCCTTATTAAAGGATTTAACAAAGTGTCTAAGATGCACATCAGCACTCCCAAACACATATTTATAGAAGTACTCTTCCAAACTTCCCTGCGTTTCTTTCTCCATTGCTCTGGATTTTCATCCCATGGCCATGGATTCTATATTCTTTCATAAACAATACCTATCTTGTTCTATATCTTTCAAAAAAGGGGGACTTGGCTTTATAAATAAAATACATCCCTAAGTTGCCCAAGGAGAAACCTAAAAGATGAGTGGAAATCAACATTATCATTTAAATATATTGAGCTACATTAAATAGATAAAGCCATTACGCTAAAGGCCTTGAAGGCAGGATAAGTATTGATATTATATTATTTAGGGGAACACAGTAAACCCAAAGAGGGTAAAAAGAATAGCAAAAATCAAACCATAGCCTTAAAATCTTATAAATGATTTATACCTTTTCTTTAATATCTACTTTCTTCTCTTTCAATAATTCCATCATTTGTATCCTCAGAGCTTACAGAGGAATCGTTTTAAGAATCCATTTTTTATTTTATTATGAATATTTCTGAAAATGATATGTATTCGTTAATACTAGCAGTTAACAAGAGATCCATGTTTAAAACTCAATACGATATAGAGTTTATTCACTCTAAATTATAAGACTAACCATTTTTCAGAAATATGCATAGACAAATAGGAGACACTTAATATTATAAAATCCTTAAAGAACTCCAATATGAATGTCATTTACCTTATGAACCTTAGGTATAAATAGGGGAATAGAGTACTAAGTTGTATTTTATACTTGCTGGCAAATTTCTACTTCTTACTCGCAATCACTAATCAAATATTTAATTGCCTTCTGAAATGTAACCTAATTTAGTATATCAAGTTAAAAGAAAGTAGATTCGCAATACTCTCATCTCATTCCTTCAGGTTATTTATATCCAGGATAATATTTTGGAGAATAAGTTATGATCTTTGATTAATCGCACACTCAAACAGTGTTGCCTTTAGAGAAATCACATCTCATAGTCTTAAAAAGAGAGACATATCGAAGAATTATAGGTATGTTATGCTTAACTATAACAATTAGAATAAGAAACTAAAAAGTAAGAATCTGAAAGATTTGCAAACTTATGTTAGATTCCTCTCTTTTAGAAGTGGAGTGCTAAAACAATAAAAAGTTTAGTTTCTGAAATTTAAGAGCTTAATTTTACTCCTAATTAGATAATTTATCAATAAGGAGATCCCGTAGATTCTGTTTATATTATAATTGATGGATAAATCTAATTATATAGGACATACAATAAAAATTCATTGCCTTTATCTATTATGGGAGCTAAGGAATGCTTTGGAGAAGATGAAATACTCACTCAATTTAGATCTCATTCAGCTAAATCCATAATAGGAGTTAAACTGTATAGAATATTAAAAAATAAATACTTGGACCATATTCCTTAGGATTACTCTAGTAAATATTTCAAAAAGGATTCTCATCATAAACTCAGTATTTATTAGAATGAAGACTAATTTCGAATTTATAGGTCAGAATCATTAAAGAATATTAATTCCCCTGCTAAAGTCATGCAAAGAATTCTGACAAGGAATAAGGAAAAGAATAAGACCTATTAATCTATTTCGTTTCAGAAGATAAATGAATTAATGAAGAAGGATTTTAGACAATCCAATACATCTACTGTACTACAGAAGTCTAATAGTATGCACGAACATACTCGAATTCATGCTACTGGAAAATTTGATAAGACAAATTATTTACTTAGTCATATCAGAATGAGATCAACAAGTTTATGGAAAAAGACAAAGTGATAGCATTATTTTTGTTTTTCCTTTATTTTCCTTATTTTAAATTAAAATGAATAAATCTCAATTTTAAGATAAAAGCCTTTGCATTTATAAATTTCAATCCATAACTCCTAGCTTTAGAAGCCAATCTTCAAGAAATTAATACTATAAAATTTTGAATACGAACAAAAGTAAGGATGCAGTTACTGAGAGAAGCAATGGGTATTTTTTTGATTCAAATTACAAACCTTATTCTCTTTAAAGAAGGCGTTTGCAACCGGAATTGTAAATTAATGACTATTTCTATACTTCTATTGACCAATCATAATTAAATTCAAATAAATATGAAAAACCAATTATTCCTCATCGCAGGAGCAGTTAAAATAGAAGACTGGATACAGAACTTTAGCATAGTCCTATTTTGAGCAAAAATAAAATATTAAATTAAATTAAGATGTTCTCTGTGGAACTTCCATAAAGGGAATTTAATCTAAAACGAAAAGAATAAACCATTTTGAAAAAGAAAAAAAGAATCTCTGGATTAAATGTGTTTATGAAGTGATTATTACTTTTAATAATTAATTATGAATATAAATTCTTTTGAAATATTTTTAGAAGAGTTTAAATTTAATATCAAGAGGCACAATTACTCGCTTACTCGATAGTAAATAGAAAAACTAGCAAAAAAGAAATGGATGGCATTGGAAGACTCTGAGAAATTTAGATTTATGGTTATGACACACACTGACTAGGTTGATCAATAAATAAATGAGTTCTAAATTAATGATTATAATTTCAAAAATGAATTTTCTGAATAAGCTATATTGTTAAAAAGAATTCTTTAATCAAGAAATAAAGAGTTCATTATAAATACTATTTAAATCGAAGATTGGAATACAAACATAGAAGCAGTTAGTTTATTTGCAATTAGATCTTAAAGAACCTCAAAATTACTATGGCATACATTAAGAGATGGCTTAATAAATGAAACAAGGGAAGCTGAACTAATAAAAGTCATTGAAAATCGCTTAAATGATTAACTTCAATTTGAATGAATCTATACTAAGCGCACTTATACATTTTATAATTAAAAATTTTATTAATGCAATTAAATACCCATATCACTTTTTATAATAATATTTGTAACAACAATATAAATTCATACCCCTGGCAGCTTCTAATTTATTTTCTAATATAAATTATATATTTCAGATATGAATTGGTTTTATTTAATTATCTCCTCCTTATTTTCATTTATCTAGCCTATAATTGCATCGTTTTACAATTTGATTTATTCAATTTCCTCATTTTTCTATTTATTTATATTCATTAAATTTTTTATTTCTAGATTTAAGTTTTCTATCATCTATTATTTTCTTATCAGTGTGTCCTAACTTTACTATTAAGTTTATTTAACCGAATCCTTTAAGATTGTCAATTGTGTTTGTAATTCTTATTAATTTTATTTGTATTCTGAAGAACATAAAAATTCCTTTCTCAATTCTGTTGTTAAAGCAGTCTTAATAATCATCATTTATTATTGTTAGTGCTCAGCAAGTGAATTTAAGTTTTTCATAACCAATTGTAATTATTTCTGTACTTCTTGATTGGTTGTATTTTCACTTAGTTCTTATTTTTCATTTTTTATTTATTGTTAATGTATAATATATTTTTCTCTGCTTTATTCTTAATCAATTTTATTAAAAAATGATTCCAATAATAGAATTTTTGATGCTTAAGAACTTACTTAATTAGATAAGTCAGAATTTTATTTCTTGAATTATTCTTAGAGTAAGAGGTATTGTTGGTTTGTACTTTGTATCATTTATTCTAATTATTTGATTTATTGATTCATAACCAAATTTGATTTCTGATCTAACTATGGTTCTTATTAGAATTATTTGTTTTAGAATTTTTAAGGGCTCCCTCCATTATTTTATCTATTTTTATTGTTAGCATTATTTATTTAAGTTTTTTATTGTTATTAAGCACTAGATGAAGAATTGATAGATATGTTGAGAGATTAATCATTAGATGTAAACTAATTAAAAAGGAACTATTTAACAGCTCTAGCTTTTTTTGTTTCTTATGACACAATTTTAGAGAATAAGTCTTAAGTTGAACTACTCTTTTCAATAGGTGCTTAATATAAGGCTACGCTTGGATCTTATGTCAACATAGGACTGTTTAACTCTTTAATGAATTGATCAGTTTCTTGCTATTTTAATTTTAAGGTTATATTTTAGACTATTGATTCAATTGCTTCTTTCCAGTTGGATTCTGCTTAAAAGCTCTTTATAAGGAAGATTTAATTACATTCTTAATTTGAATTTCAGTTGTTTACTTCCATGAATTATTATTTGTGATGGATTCATCAAGAATGAGAGATTTTTCTGGGGATTTCATGGGTTACTTCTAAAATCCAAGCATTGGTGATTAATTTCTATTTTTTAGAGCTCCTGTTTGAAATATGGATTATTTGGTTGGAGAGGTTGGCTTTTAAATCGTATTCTTACTCATGCAATCAAGCTGACATTCATAGATATCACATTCTAGCCTACAATGACAAGTTTTCTAATACCTTTGGGTCAATCTTAGAATCATTTCTACTATTTCTGACTGCACAATCTAAAATTCCCATATAGAATCCAGCAATTAATCCCTCTTCATCTACAGAAACCATATCATAAAATAATTGCACTACAAAATATAAGTCAACCCAAAATCACTCAAATAAGTCTTCTGAAAAATAAGTTCTTCTTGCTTTTTGTAACAATACTCTCAAAACGTACTTTACAACAGTTATTAGCAAACTGTATCTATCATTAATATTGGTTTCTAGAATCTTGCACTATCGAACCATAACAATCTCCATTTAAATGTTGAAAGTGCTTTATTGTATAATTGATACTTTCTTAACAAGTCCTCTTTTAGTATCAGGAAATAGAAGACCTAGTGCTTCAATGAAATTTTTCACTTCATTTAATAACATCTTTTATGTAATTTATTGCTGGTAAACAACGTTTTCTTCGTTTAAGTATTAGAACATGATGTTAATCCAATGTTCACTTTGAGCTTATGCAAATAACATTAAATTCTTTTATGTGGATCCATTAATATAGTTTTTAAGTTTATTTAATTCTTAATCAGATGGTTATCGAACTTGAATTTAAATATATAATTTACTTTTGTATCCTTAAAAAACTTAACTTACAAGTTCAAATAATTTATTGCTCAAAGTCTTTGAATACAATTATAAGAATTAATTTGAAAACAAATAGTAAAATGTAGAATCGTTTGTGTTTAATAATGGCAGTACTTACTAAATAATATAATTATCATTAAACAGTTAGTTTAATTAATCTTGAGAGATGCTTACGGATCTAAAGGCAAATATTTTACCAATAAATTTAACAAATTCAATTAAAGAGGCTTAAATTAAATTTAAATAAGTCTCCTACTCTCTGAGATAACTCTATTATTAAGAAAATACAAAAGCTTTAAGATCTAATAACCGGATAGTTGTGAAGGCTATCAATTTTTATTTGATTACAGTAATGAGAGTCATTATTTCTCTTTTAATTTCATCAGTAGGTTACAAACGTTATAAATCATTTTTAGCAAACACAAGCAACTCGAGAAATTAAACCCTTAAATGACTAAATGATGTAAAAACCTATCCTCTACATATGTTCTCCACATTTTCTGTAAACTTATCTATTATTTCAGTTCTTAATTACTATCTAATTGAATTATTCTCAAATAATGATTGGAGTTCTGTTTACAACTTAACGAAAACTTCATTAACTTACACATTATTAATTTTCTTTTAACTCATCTTATCAGTAACACCTTGAAAAACTCCATGAATTATCTCTTTGATGCATTGAGTTGACAATTGCTCTAATGACTTATCTCTTAAAGTTCCTCTAATTTCAATTAGCAAAAAGGAAACTTCCACTTTCAATTCCTTAAATATAATTTAACATAATTGATTGATTAACCACAAAATGGATCCTTAGATGGCTGAATCAGAATTTACTATTTCTTTTTCTTTCATTTATTTATATTCTTCCAATTCTTCAACAGTATACTCATATCTTTTATCTTCTAAATAATCCATCAAGTTTACTACTTCAGAGGATTTTGTGATTGCTGCTTTATCTATCAACTCCTTTGCTACAGTCAAATATCTTTCTTTTATTATCTTCTAATAATGTCTTAGTACAGCTTCTTCATCATCCATTATTTGTATCAACTTCTTAACTGCTGATCTGGCTTCTTAAGTTGAAATTGACACTTTGGATTCAGAGTACAACTATAAAAGGGGATTCTATTATTTGAATTCAATTAAGGAACTCCAAAGAATTTGTCTTGTGTTATCCAATTTTTAGTTGGTCTCTTTGTAAATTGGTTAAATTAGTGGTTCATTTTTGTATTGATCCAAAGTTGAATAACATTGTTTATAATACTAAGCAGTCTCATTAAAATATTCATCATAATTCTTTCCTTTGCTTATTTTATATTGATCTAATTCCTTTTAGATAATATGGGGGAAATTGCAAACTGAATTAAGCCGACTCAAATCCTTATTGACAGTATCTAGTTTGATGATTTCTTCTCTTTTTATTGATAATTAAGAATCTATTCTCCTTGACAATTAGGCTATTTTAGTCATGGATTATGTCAAAGTCTCAACTTTTTAATCTATTTAGGTAATATCAGTTTTCATTTTCTTAACTGTATCAATTGAAGATATGAATTTACTACAACTAATTTGAGCTAGTACCTATAATTTTCAAAAACTAAGGATTATATATCTTAATCATATTCTTTAATCTCTTATTACAATTAATTATGTCTTTGTATTAAATCTTAAACACTATGATTCTTTAAGAATTCACCAACATATTTTTGGCAATCAAACTTATTTGAATCGATGTCAAGCTAGTCCATATTAATTACGAAATATATAGTTTATATTTAATTATAATTACTAGTTGAGACATATTGATTTATTATTAATAATATTATTGATACTGTTCATATATTTACTTCAATTCCAGTACAATTATGAATAAATTTGCCTGTCAAAGTATGGATCGTTCTAGAATGAGAAACACAAACAAAGGGTTCCTCAAATTAGAGGTGCTTCTTGCACTCTTCAACCCTTTTAGTGTTTTCTTCAAAAGTTTCTACTTAAATTGGATGCTGTTTCATGTACTCCAAAACCTTTTCGATACAGTCCTAACTTCCATATTCAGTGTCTTTAATGTATTGTTTCAAAATGTTTGCACTATTTTAATTATATATAAATTCAAGAGACCACATGTTTGGATGCTATTTTATTATGGGGTTAGATAATAATCTATCATAGTTAATGAATGGGAATTCATTAATGGTTTCTTATAGTCTTATCCCAAAATCGCATCCTGATAGAAACATTTCGCGTAGGTATGGTTCTACTACAAACTTAGGTTTATTAGGATGATTTTAAAAGAGTAATACAGCTGTTTCTACTGCTCTTTTTAGTGGACTAACAACCACAGTCTCAATTCTGAGGTCTTCGAATTTAGTTGGATCACACTAAGTAAGTTTAATAATCTATGTTGGTAAGTACTTATTCTCTTCCAAATTTAGTTAATGGAGCATCACAATATTTAGATGAGTATTTCACATCTTAATCTTCTTCCTCTAATTTAACTTCAGCCACCGAATTCTTTGCTATTCTCTAGGCTAAATTATATTCTGATTCTGCATGTCTAATAAAAACTACTTTCTTTTCCATTATTATAATTTAAATTATTATTAAAATGTACTGCTAATTCTTCACTATCCAAAGTTTCCAAAGGCTTTGCAATTTTCAATAAATAATTATAGTCTTCATTATATAATCTGTAAATATCTATGATATCATCATCAATTACGTTCATCAATCCAATTAAAAAATATCACATTAATTTTCTATATGGATCAATAATCTGAGGCAAGTACACAAGAACAGGCTTTAAGTCAGAAGGAGGAATCCTAATAAATATCACCTCAAACAGTCCTCTCCCAAGAGCCCATTAAAGAAATCGAATATCCTGATTTCGAAATTACAATACAGATTGAAGATGTGATTATCAAAGATGGGGGATTTGGTTAAAAATTCACCGCCTACTTAATTAAGGGCATAGATAATCAAGGGTCCTTCGAGATCTACAGAAGATATAATGACTTCTTTGAACTAAGAGAATTATTGGTGAAGAAATGGCCAGGCTGCTATATTCCACCAATTCCAGAAAAAGCACTAGCAAGTGGCAATGACAATGAAACAGTCTAAATCAGAAAAAGACTTATGGAGGTCTTTTTGAACTCCATTACATAATTACCATACATCTATTATTCAGAGGATTTTTAATAGTAGTTCTTAAGATCCAATTCTCCAGATATTGCAAAAGTACATATCAATTTCATTATAAACAGGTGTATTAATAATAGAGGGCAACAACTACAAATGAAATTATTGATAGATTAAAGATAGCCTTCCCAAAGCTTGATGTAAGAGACTAATCTAACAGTGAATATATGTTGGCCATTACTACCTTTTCAGGTTAATTGAAAAAAACATTGGCTATCCTAAAAACATATATTGAATAAGCTAATTTTGTTGCACAAACCAGAAGAATACTATAGGATGAAAAATGTATTGAAGTCTTTAAATATAGTGAATTTATTTAATGCAACTCTGCCATTTTATGAAAAGATTATCCTAAATGAATATGTTTATGGGAAAGAGCAGTAATTAGTACTCTCCAATCCTTCAAATTAAGAAGAGTATAAAAAATTGCTAGAAGATATTGTAAATTTATTAATTATGATTTTGCTAGAAAGATAACAATAAAAAAACCAATAGCATTAATTATTTAGCAGATTTGTTTAGATATGAGTTGAAAGATGCTGAATGCATGCAACAAACCTTAATTTACAGAGATCAAATCGTAATCATCAGAGCAAAACAAGAATAAAAAATGAGAGAAGACTAAGCTGAATTAGCTAAAATGGCTGCAAAACAATAAACTTTAACCACTATCACTAATTCTGCATTCAACAAATCAAAAGATGCCTCATAAGTTAAAGTTGAATAAAGAATTTCAGAAGTAAATCATAAATAATATTTAGGGATAATAAGAAATAGACAGGCTATCTTAATTATATAACATAATTACAGCAATAATTGCAACTAAAGAAATTGAAAAATATAGAAAAGCTAGAGTTAATCATTATCATAAATTCTTGAGAACTATCTAACAATCTGAAACCAAATTGTATTAAATTGAAAATGAATTTTTGGAAAAAGTCATTCAAGATTCTTAAAATCAATTATCTTCATCAAAATCAGAAGAAAAATAACAATAGCAGGTCTAATAAGAACAAAGACTCTAACAACAACAATAATAATAATAATAACAACAATAATAACAATAACAATAATAACAACAACAACAATAATAACAATAACAACAATAACAATAATAACAATAATAACCATAATAACAATAATAGCAATAATAACAGTAATAAGAATTACCAGATCAAGAATAACCAGATCAATAATGACCAAAATGATTTATATCATATCAGTATTGTAAATTGAATAATCTTCATCATAGTCTACTATATATTTATATATATAAGAGCCTTAAATTCTAATTGAAATACTATCATAAAGCTATAGGTTTATTTTAAGTAAACAATGTTAATTTTATCAATTCTATTGAGATTTTTTTGATACTTGCGAAGCAAAAGACTTTTAACTAGATCTTTATGAACCTTAGCTGATCCTTTTAGAAATTTAGCTATTTCTTTTCATTTAAGGAGAGGTACCATTATCTTAATAACTTTGTGGCTGATTAAATTGAGGTTGATATTATTGAGGTGGTTAAGGGGGAGAAAATGGCATCATTGGAGTTGCATATTAAGGAAAATTTGGATTCACAAATTATCTGTAAGGATTACTAAACTCAAGATCGACATTAGCTTAAACTTCCTCATCTAGATATCACAGCAATTAATACCTAGTTATTCTTTCTTTTATAATCTCATGTTGGGATACACTTATTCAATGGCTTCATGACTTTAAATACTTGGAACTTTCATTCCTAATTAAATTGCCTTTGGAAATATCAATTTCTTTATTTCTTACTCTTTTATTCTTTATAATCCAAAGTTCAATTATCGATTAAGCTTATATAAGTAGTCTTATTCAGCCTTTTTTTATCTTGCAATTACTGTTTTTTTTTCTAATTCTTCTAGTTCATCTTCCATTTGTTATTTTCTTTTATCCATTCTCCAATTAAAATCTTCAGTCAATTAAGCTATTAATTCATTTTATTTTGCCAATAGGTCTACTAACATTTCCTCTTCTTATCTTTATTTTAATCTTTGCATAATTGCTCCTGCTCCTAAATTTACCATCTAATATGACATGTTGTTCTAATTTGAAATCATCATTGGTTAAGATTATGAGTATAGTACTGGTGGACTTTCAAACTATGATTATTAAACCTAAAATTGAGGTTGATACATATAATCTCTAATTTATTTTCTTGTTATAAAAATAATAATATATTTAATTAAATTGAATTAAGTCCTTCAATTGCAATTTAATTTCTATATCTGAAATTCATGCCTTTGTTAGATCATTTACTGTTTAGATTCTATAAATTATAGTTCTTTTGATGTGGCCAAACTAATTACTTTTTTTATAAATCCTTTATGATATCATTTTCTTAGAACTATTAGTAGATAATTGAATTTTGAAATAAAATTATTTAGTATCAGTTTAAAAGTTATCAAAATACTAATAAACTATTTATTTTACTAGAATTTATAAAAGAGTATTTAATTGGAAAAATCAGAATTTGAAGTAATAAATTATTTACGTTTTTATTTGAGAGTTTGAACTTTTAATTGGAGAGATACAGGTATATTTGAATTTAGCATGCACACTCAATTTAAGGATATATCGATATTATTAATATCTAAACTTGAATAAGTTGAATTAAAATGATAGGAGATATTATAAAAGTAATAATAATGATATTGATCAGATAGCGACGTTGAAACTGACATCAATGCTGTTTCAGATGGTTGATCCATTGTACGATTCATCATGTTAAATAATATAGTAAAATACTTATATTATGATATAAATAATAATGATATTAATTTTATGGGTTGTTTCATAATAAACCATTTTATTATAACAATTATTAATACCTCAATATTTTGGCATCTTTTTATTTCATGAGTTCGTCCATGCGATGCAATTTTTATTCTAATACCTAAAAATTGCAAAATAATAATGATAATATAACCTCAATGGTTTCACGCAATTCAAAAAGTTGTTGATCTTTTTGCCATTCATTGGCTAATAAGGGTGGTGCCATTTGACTATCTGCTTATTAAGGTTGTTTTTCAGCAGAATTAGCATTGTTTTCTAAATAGTATTCCAATCTGGCTTAAACAAATTTTAATACTCTCTCAACTGCTTCAGATTAGCATGAAATCACACTATCAACTTATTCTCTATATTAAATATTCAAATTTGTACTTTGAGAGAGTAAAGCCAATCCTTTTGAATACTTTGGTATTTAATGTATCCCAATTATACTTTTTCTACTTAACCGAATTGGCTTGACTGTAATTATGCATCTGATCAAATTCAAATCATTAATACATCAACCAATTTAGGTAGAAAGTAATGCATTATTTCAGCCATCAATATGCCATCAGCGAAATCTCTGGCTATATTCTTTTTTGGTCTGCTGAGAGGTATTTAATCAACCCAAGTATATATTTCATTTAATTCTTCTTCTTTTAGTGGTTAAAGCATAATTTATTAAATATAATCAATTATATAATAAATAATTATTAATATGGCAAGATTTAATTTATAGCTAATTTATTACGTAATGATAAATCATAGGAATAAAGTCTAAATTTCATTAAACAATAAACTCTCTGATATCATCAACATCAATGGGATGTCTCTAATAGGTTTTAGGATTTCCCATCAATTCCAATTAGTCTTGACTAAATGGTTCGTAGAAGTTGATGACTCTATCAACTCCATTATAATGAGGCAAGATAACATCAAGGAACATGAATAGTTCAGATTTGTGAATCTATAAAGCATAAAACAATAAGATACATTAGAAAACTTGTGTAAGTTGCACTTATTTGGAGTTGTGTAGCAATTATCACCTTCTTTTAGTTATAATTTTGGATGTTGAAGTGCCTTCAAAATTCTAGAATCTCCTTTGGTTTTTCTGAACTCAATTTGTTAATGGTGGTCAATAGGATCTATGTCCCATGATTCTCTTTCCCCCAATCCATTCATAACATGACTCAAAACGAACATGTTGGGATGATCATGTAAAGGCATTCTAACTCCTGGTCTCAATGCAAACATTGCTATAGTGAAACGGTGTTCTGGTTCTAGATGTATAGGTAACATGGAAATGTCTCCAATAGGTTTAAATTCCTTCTTGATATATTCTTATAATTATTTCGTTTTAACAGCTTCGAAGGTGGCTTCAGTAATAGCTCGATTATCAAATGTGTCTAAATAGGTTGGACCCAATCTTTAGAACTAGGTGTAGACTTTTACAACTTCTTTTAATAATTTATGCATGTCTATTTCTATTTAGATTTGAATATTTATCAAAAAAGAGAAAATTAAGATTGATTAAAAAGGGGAAAATTAATTATATTTTTTTAACAGCAAATTATTTAACAAACATATGAGCTATTCAGAAAAGCATAAAAGAAACACTTCTCCAATCATACGAGCTACAAGTGAGGATAGAATTAAATAAAATTCATCAAAGGAGAGCAATATTCTATGTCTGGAGTAGCAAATAGGAAAAGTATGAAATCCTTTATATGATTAGGTTTAACAGTAATTAAATAATAAATATGAAGATAGAATGAGATTTGTTGAAGAAACTATCTAAGAGCATGAGGAGAAATTTGAAAATTTCATCAAATTAATTAAGTTACTTTAACACTTTGCTACAACACAAGAACAAGAAAATAAAAATATAAGAAATCATATTAATGTATCAATGGAATAGTTATACGATGAAGAACTTAATTAGTTAAAGGATTAGTATCTTAATATTGAATAATCACTTTCTCAAATTCAGAATTCTTTGAGCAAAGATTAACCTTAAATTTAAGAATTTGAAACCATTATTAATAAAAAAATTGATGTAATTATGGAGGAGGTTCGATAAAGTGCTTTAAAAACAGATTATTAAAAAATTGATTATAGATTATAGAGATTAGAATAGAATTTTAAATAGGAATAAAGTTAAAAGAGTAATGATTCTGATAGAATTTTAAGTAATAGTTTGGTATATCAAAATTAATTAAACGATCTGAAAATTGTTTTAGATAGTGTCATAGAAGATTAGGAATAAACAAAAATTTATATAAAATAAATTGAACGTGATTTAATCACATCTAAATAAAAGGAAAAATAAAGTTAAATACGATCCTCTGTAACAAAGGAATCTCAGCAAACTGAGACTGACATGAGACCGATCAGAGATTTTAAAGAAAATGTCAAAAACAGAGAAAATAAAAGAAATAAGAGTAAATCTAGTCAAAGTAGAAGTGAATCTAGAAATGCAAGGTTAGAAACAATTAAAAAAAAAAAGTAAGAAAACGTTAAAGAATTAATTAAAAAACATAAATAATAATCAACTAAACAATATTGAATTTATTAATATATTAATTGTTATCAATAATCTTAATATTTAAAAGTTTTCCAAAATCATCTGATATGATTTAAAATTACCACTTATGAGTAAAAACTCTAAGGAATAATTATTTTGTTAAAATTATGATAAAAAAATAAGATGAAAAAGAAAATTTGTGAATTCAGAAGGAAATTAATGTAATTTTAGATTTGAGAAAGATTGGAAATAGTTGATCTTTGAAAATAGGATAAGTAATTATGTAGTCAATAATAATTATAATTAAAAGTATTAGATTCTAATTCCTAAATATTGCTGGATATTAATTATTAAACAGAAAAAAGATTAATGATATTGGTAAACGCTTAGGATTTTAAATTTTAGGTATTATTTACAGAGAATAAGTTGAATCATCAAGATATTAGAGGTTAGTATAATAAATGATGCTCGCATTTAAGTTTTAAAATATTTAGTTTAACAACGAATGAATTTTAAAATCTTATTTTCCTTTTTAACATACATTTAAGTGTAATTCATTAAAAACAATGAACTTTTGGTTATTCTAAATTGTTTATTTAATTTAATTTTATCTTAATTAAATTAAAATGATTTCTTAATTAATTTAGGCTTGATATTCTTAACAAATAATAGATTTTGCGTAAAAATTAACATTGTTCTCATTGTAGTTTATAGTTATAATGTCTGATTATAAAAATTATTATTAAATTAATAACACAATGATTAATATAAATAAAATTTATTATAGAATTTTTGGATAGTAAGACTCATTTTGAGGGTTTAAATACTGAAAATTGAGTTAATAATTATGGGTTTAAAGCATTTAAGAGTCAATCAACAATTCTTAGAAGAAATAATCAAATCTGAATTAGAATACTCTAAGGATTTTTAAATAAGAATACAATTTTTTAGAACTGTTATTCTCAACAAAGATAAGTATTATTCCCTTAAAAAATCGATTATTGCTTGATTTTAGAAAGCTATGAATAATACTTTGACTACTAATATATATTCGTTATTTAAAATTTCAATTAATATTTAAATTCCAAATGCTTAGTTTTATAGAATTACAATAGGTTTAATAATTCATTTAATAAGAATTAAATTTTAAATTTTTAATTTTATTCTATAGAATTTTTTTCAATCTATATGACCTTAAATCATGTAGAAACAATCGCCTAGTTACTATTCTTTGTACATTTGACTTATTATGAGCTTATTTAGAGATGAAATATTTTAATCCTAGCAATAATGTAGAAGAACTCTTATGTAGTTTTCTATATCTATTAATTTTCGTAAAATATTATTAAATGGGAAATTGTTCTCTCTCTAGTTCATGTGAGGTTGTAGAAACAAGTAAATTTATTGCTAAATTTGAGATCTATCGATTAACGATTTTGAACTTTAAACAATTTTAGGGTCTGGGTCCTTCGGTAAAGTATGGAAAGCGTTAAATAGGAAAAATAAATAATTTGTTGCTGTAAAAGTTGTATCAAAACTATTGTAATTTTATACCTTCATGCGTAGGATCTTATAGTAGTGTACTGTATCACAAGTTATCAATGAAAAAAATATATTATCTCAAATAGAAAATCCATTTTTAGTAAATTTGAGAGGGGCCTTCTAAGACAATTATAATCTATACTTATGCTTGGATTTAATGTCAGGAGGAGACCTCAGATATCACCTAAATAAGAAAAAGAGATTTTCTGAAAGTTAAACAAGTATGTACCTATTCTACATAGAATTTATTGTTGCTTGTATTTTTACCGCTTTAGATTATCTTCACTAATAAGGCATAATTCATAGAGATTTGAAACCCGAAAACCTTGTTTTTGACAAATTTGGATATATCAGATTGACTGATTTTGGTATGGCTGGAATTTGGAGACCAAACAAATTAGAAAATATTTGTGGAACTGTTGGTTACATAGCTCCTGAAATGTTTCTTTACAAATAAGACGGAATAGGAGTTGACTATTTTGCTTTGGGAGTTGTTGCTTACGAATGTATGCTTGGAAGAAGGCCATATGAATCAGAAGATATAAAAGAATGGAAAGATACAGTAAACTTAAAGTAAGTTTAAATTAAGAGACATGACCTACCTGTTGACTGGTCTAAGGCAGGAGCCGACTTTATTAATAAAGTATTATTGTAATCATGAGTCTAGTTAATTTAATTAAAACCTGAAGACAGATTAGGAACAAGCGATCCTAAATAGATAATGAAACATCCTTGGTTCAATAATTTTAATTGGGATATGCTCATATCTAAAGAAATGATTCCTCCTTTTTCTCCCAATAAACGTATTGGATACAGCGATTTTCAAAAAGGAAAATTGAGCAAGGGCAAATTACTAAATTTAGATATTTTAAATACAATATAATCATGTAAAAAAAGATCAATATATTTAAGAATTCATAGGATATAATTATATTCCGAAAAAATATAACTGAATATTGATTTGCTCCTACTTTAAAATTTTAAACCAATGTTAACATTTATAATAAATAATCATTATTAATTGCGGCTTTATGGTATTGGATATGTATAAAAATACAGTAAATTTCGAAAGACTCCAGAGACAGTATATTTAGGTTTGTCAAATTGCCTTATCCTATTATAAAATTGGTCTTCTGAATGTGTTTATTTTGCTGTTTTTCCCTACAATATTAATATATTTTGTAATTTTACTATCGAAATATAATAGCAATTCACACCATTAACAGGGAGAAGGAAAAGAAAGAATAGCAACATTGCAATTGTAATTAGAATGGTTACAAATGGATTCTGATAATATCTGTAGTCTTTATAAGCATTTTCAATATCCATGAGTACAGCTGAATAGATTATTGGAAGTAAGAACATCACCATTAAAATTATAACATTCAAATATGTTTGATGACTCCAACAACCACAAATAAAATATAATCCATATAATGATATAAGAGGAATGCTAGCTTATTTAAACATTAATATCCAAAGTTCATAAATATCTAAATATTATTTAGATACTTGTTATTATAGTTATAATTTTTACAATTTAATAAGCATTAGCATAAAGTTAGCGTAATAACAATCAAGGATGATTGTAAAAATATTAAAAAAGCTCTCCAATTTCTAATTCCTATACAAGTACCAACCCAAAAGCAATGATGATCAAATCCATCAACACAGTGATTACAGTGTTTACCTAATTACTACTTTGAAACTTACAATGGGAAGCTTTCGAGGGCCTCATAATTTTGCAAGTTGTACAATATCTGGAAGTATAAATGTTTGGCAATTCAGGATTCTACTCAAGTTAATTTTAAGATTCTGCTATTTATACAATTTAATGCGGTTCATTTTTTTAAGCATATTATTCAGAAGTGAATTAATTTTATTCAGATATCTATTCTGGTTTGATTTATTATTATTATAATTTTGGATCTGGTAAATCTCCCCTAAGTAAGACACCAGGTTCTAATAATATTAATATTGATTAAGCCAACCTGTCATGGTAACATTCAAAAGGGTTATAATTGGAAGAATAGAGAAGATAGCAATTATAATTGCAAGAGCATCATATTAATAGTCTCGTGCTGCAGGGAATATAAAAATTAAGTACAAAACAATAAGAGTTATTATTAAAGTTAGAGTTCCTATAATGTTTTATAAGTCCTTCTAAATATTCTAAATAAATTAATTCAACCTTTGCTCCGAAAATGATAGTCCCCTTGCATTTAGTAAATGCTTCAAATGATTTTTTGGTTTCCATAGTGTCAATGTCTTCAAAAAATTTTTATATATTATTCATAAAATATTAAAATTTAATTTATGAGAAAGCTTAAATTCCATGAGAAAAAGCTACTAAAAAGAGTGGATTTGTATAATTGGAAGAAAGAGAAAGACCATAGAGAAGCTGAGATAATCAAAAGATATAATTTGTCTAATAGAGAAGATTATGATAAATATAACAGGATGTGTGGTCACATTACTTCTATGATTTCTAAAATAAAATTATTGTCATCTCAGGATCCATTTAGGGTAAAATTAACAGAGTAGTTATTGGAGAGATTATATAATATGGGAATCATAACAACAAAGGATAATATATAAAATTGTGAGAAATTAGCAGTCTCAGCTTTTTGCAGAAGAAGACTCCCCATAGTGTTATGCAAACTTAAATTTGCTCAGACTCCCAAAGAAGCGTGTACTTATATAGAATAAGGTCACATCAGAATTGGAACTAAAATTATCACAGACCCTGCCACGCTTGTGAGTCGATCCCAAGAAGATCACATAACATGGTCTGATACATCAAAAATCAAATAAACAATATAACAATATAATAATGAAAGAGATGATTACATAGGTTGAATTTAAATTTATTAATTAAACATAACATTTTATGTAAATAAAGTCTAATATAATTCACAGTTAGAACATAATAATAAACTATAATCTTAATCATTTCTCTTTAGTTGATAGTCTTTGTTGAATAGCATAACTAAATACAGTTGATAGTCCAACACCAGCACTTTTTAGCAAGTTAAAAGTTATTACGACTCCATATAATTTAAATGGGTTGTTTCTTCTATCATAACCTAGTTATCTCTAATTGTTCTCCAATTCTTCAACTATCAATTCAATGTATTCCTTTACGGTATCCACATCTATCCCAACTTAATCTCGTATAATATTTACAAATATTTTATGAACATCATTTATTGGTTAGATATTATTCTGAAAGTATTATTCTCTCATCCTTAAGATATCTTAATAAATTGATTTTACATCATCCAATAATGTTTCGAAACTATCAAAGTATTCGTTAAGTGATGCTCCTAAGTAAAGATAATATAACGTAAATCCAATGAGGATAATGGCCATCTCCCCCAGCAATATTAATTAGAACATATCAATATGAATAAAATCTAAGATCAAGCCTAAAGAGAGAAATATAAAAATTATATTGGCTACAAAAATTAGAGAGTAAAACCCCTGAACTCTTAGATTATACGTTTATCCATAATCAAAACATAAGGATCTAAAAATCGACCATGCTTGTAAAGTTTAAGGATTGTTAAAATTTATGGTAGGGATGAGTTTTTTTGCTGTTGGATATGAAACCTTTTTAGCTGAAAGCATATAAAGACATTAATCAAGTAAAAAGAACTTTCTTCTAAAATCATAAATTCCTATGCCTAAGAAAATAATTGAACCGAAAAATGCCTACATTGATGTCAAAAAATTAACTATTAATCTTATTATGTCTAGCCAATCTGGTATGTTTTCCATAAAGTGTTACAATCGTATAAAAGTGGGAGATATGCCATTAAATATAGACATTCCAATCATATATTTATTAAATGTAGAAGTAGGGTTATTCTTCTAATAGTAGTTGACTAAATAACCAAAGACATGAAATCCATTATAATATACTTATTCAATAATAGGATCAGTTTATTTCATCTATTGCTTCATGGCCCATTCTAAATAAAAACATATATTAGTTGTTTTAATTGTCTCAGCTGTTTTTTTATTTGGATCCAATAGAAAATCAAATTTATATAAAGAGTGCTCCTATTCATGTCTTCTTAAAGCTCTGTATTACTCTAAAAATAGAACTTTGGAGGATTGTTCAAACCAGTCTTAAAACATCAGATCAAAATTAAACATCTCTTCAGGAAGCTCTTCAGTTTTATATAATCTAATTCTAGCTGTACTTAAAGTTGCATATTTAGCAGCAATAACAACTGAGCGAGTGGTAATAGCAAACCACATAAAAATAATTTCTGTCATTGTAATAACACTTGAGTCTTGGATAAAATACATTAGACCACCTAATGCAGATCCTGACCATAAGAGAGTTTACATATAAAAAGAGGAGGAGTGTTTAAAAAACCTCATGTTTTTTAATAAAATAATTCCAGGGTATTTAAATAGGACTAGGATAACAAAAGGACCTAACAATATATAAAATAGCATATGATAAAAAAGAAATTCGAAGAATACATCCCAATGCCATTCCGCTTTATATCTTTGTAGTTCCTCATCATTCACCTCATCAAATGTAATTTATTTAGACAATTGTTTTTGTGGGTTATACTCCTTTAAGGGAGCTGCATCTAATTAGTAGGTAGGCAAGGATTTTGCAGGTGTATTAGCTGTAAGCAATTATCTTATTTATTAGACCTTCCTAACTGATTTAAGTAGCTTTCCATCATCTGATGTGTTTTGAACTGGAGTATCAGCTTCGATTTACTTTGCTGACTAACTTGTTCCGCCTTACATGTTCAAAATTATTATAAAATATTATAAATAATGATAAAATAAGGAGTAAATTATATTGTCATTTTGAAAGACATTCCACATCTATATTTTACATTCTTTACTATACAGCGAATCCTACCAAAGTAAATATAGCAACCACCATGCTCTATAAAAAGTTTAAGGTTATTCGAATGCCATAGATTTTAAAAGGGTTATGCTTTTCATCATAATTCAATTGTCTTATGGTATCATCTATCTCTTCTATAATAAAGTTGATATATTATGTAATTGTTTCAATAGAATTGGTCTGACTCTTTAACAAAAATACAAATTTTTTATGGATTGCGTTTGTTACCTCCAAATTTAAAATAAAATACTGTTCCTTTTTTCTAAGCATATCCACATACATATTTCTAACATCTTCAAGTAGAATATCAAATGTCTCATAATATTCATTTAATTTTGCTCCATGCCACAGATAATATCCAATAAATCCAGTTAGAATCACCAGCATTTCTGATAATAATGTAGTTTAGAAAAAATTTATACGAATGAAATCCAATAATACTCCTATTCCAAACAAAAATAAAAATATCCATCCAAGAAAAATCAATGAATAAAACCCTTGAATTCTGAAATCATAAGTTCTCCCATAATCGAAAGCCATCCCTCTTAACATTGACCAGGCTTATAAGGTGATAGGATTATTAAAGTTGATTGATGGTAATAGCTTTTTGCCTGTTGAAAATTTTTGTTCCTTTATATTCAGCATATAACAACATTAATCCAAAAGATAAAACTTTCTTTATAAATCATATAGACCAATTTACAAGAATACAAAGGATCCAAAGAATCCTTAGAAGGTTGTCAAAATATTGATTATTATTCTCAATATATCAATGACCCCTACATCAATCTCATAAAAGTATTATACTCTTAATAAACATGGAGTTAATGATAATATTAAAGATTAAATTACAACATATTTCGAAAAGCCCCCAGGAGTGTGCTTTTTTTAAAAGGAATTGACCAAATACCCAAAGACAAAAAAACAATTGTATGTGTTGTCTATGACAGGTGAAATTTAAGATTCTTCTTGTTATTCTAACCATTCCCTATAAAATCCAACATCGACTTAGATCAATTATTTTACTGTCTTTATATGAGGTTAACATAGGAAATCTATCTTATAAAAATCAGGATCTAACTCTCTTCTTTTTAAAAATCTCAATTGTTCTAGAAACAAAACTTTAGGTGTTTAAAGTCTCCAATCCCACATCATTAAATCAAACGTAAACATTTCTTCACTTAAAACTTCTTATTTTATATAACTTAATTCTTTCCTCACTTAGAGTTGCATATTTTGCAGCAATTACAACTGCCCTAATTAAAAGGGCAAATTAAGTGAATACAACTTCAGTTAAAGTTATAATATTTTTATCATCGAATAAATACCAATAACCCCCTGTCAATGAACCTAACCATAAAAGCAATTAAAAATAAAATTGAGGGTGATGCTTTAAAAATCTCATATTTATCATCAGAGGCATACCAGGCCATTTCCAAAAAAATATCACCATTAAGGGTCCAAATAGATTATAAAACATCTAGATAATAAACATAAGTTATTACAATATGATAAAAAAGGAATTCGAAAAAAAACTTCCAGTGCCATTCTGTTTAATATCTACCCATTTCCTCTGAGGCTACTTTCAGGAATGTTGCTGAACGCTTTATAGCGTCTCTATAAACATGTTCTCTTAATGGAAGTTCAGCCTCATCTATTTCTTTCGCTGGAGTTTCCACTCTTGTTTCCGATTGAATCAAATTAAAGCTCTTTAGCTATAGAACTTTGGAATAAGCTTATCTATGTTTCTCATTTCTTTCAGTTGAGTTTACAATAGCAATATCCCCTTGACTGGTTTTAACTTAAGTAATACATATATTATTCATCAAAATTAAGAATTTCTTAAAAAATTATTTTAAAACAAGAAAAATTAGAATTTCATTTAAACTTAAAATTATGAACACAATTAAATTTAAGAAAAGAAGAATAGAAATTTCATCCAAAATTAAAGGAGTATACATTAATTTTAAAATATCTTAATGGGTTATAAGATAAAAAATTAATAATTGATTTTAATATATTTAGAATCAAAATTATAACACTTCTTCTCCTTATCTTATAATAACTCTTAAAAGAGGTCATAGTATATTTGATAAAGTAGAAGATTTAATTATTTAAAGAATATAAACTAAATAATTTGGAATTCCACTTCTCTATATGGATTATCAACTCAAATAATAATTTGAAATAGGAGAAAAGTTGATTCGAAAAAACAAATATTATTTAATATAAATTTAAATGGAAAAATAAATTGATTATGCTTTCTATATTACTTAATATATTTCACTAAATATCTGTACCATACAATAATCTATGAGCTCTTTGAATAATTGTATCCTGATAGTCTAATATGATTTAATACTTTCTTTGCTTCATATGGGTATTCTTTGCTTGGGATTTCAAGAATTGTAGGCAAAATGGCATCATATTAATTGATAATATGTCTTAGATAGTTTTCAGCAACAAATTATGTCACAAGGATGACTGCTATATTAGGATGCTTCAAGAAATTTTGAAATGTAGCCTCTATCAATTTTGGGTCGGTTTCGAGAAATAATGAATTTACATACTTGAATCTACAACCAGAAAATTAGTTTCTCCTTTGATATTCTTTTCTCCAATTCCTGTTAGTAGAAATCCTGTAACAGTGTCCTTGATGTTTAGATGATTTTAATACTTCGTCGCCAATAATTGATACTAGGGATGTACCTTCAGATTTCTTAAAAGTTTTCTTTGACATTAAATTAATATTTATTTAATATGTAAAAGTTTAATTATTTATATATTATTAGATAATCTTCATAAATCTAATTAAGATTTAGAAGGTTTTTTGGATCCAACATGAATGAAAGAAGCCCTTTTAGATTATTTCTTTTAGCTTTTATATTAATTAGCAAGTTGTATTTGATCATCAACAGGTTAAAATTCATCGCTTTATAGACTCTAATCTAATTCTTTATTAATCTTTTGAGCAGCATATTTGTTTAATGGGTCTGAATGGAATAAAGTAAATTCATTAGGGTTATGTTGAGTATAAGTATTATCTTTAGGAGTTTGTTCTTGTGAAAATTCGTATTATCCAATTTTAGGTTTTAATCCATAATCACTATCTTAATCAAATTTCCATATTTCTAGATAATCATTTGAAGGATTTATGCATTTTTCACATTCCCTAATGAGTTTATTTTAGTTTAGATAACTATTTTAAATAGTAGCACTATTTTATTTAGATTTTTATTTTTCATTATTTTCAACACTTGAATCTAGATTATCCAATTTATGTTTCTTTTCAAGATCTCCAATATCATCTAAAGCCAATTGCACAGGTTTTTGATTTAAAATGATTTCTGTTATTTCTTAATTTGCATATTATTCAGCCATTTTTTCTAATTAAGCCATTTAATCTTCATCGTCATCATTTTAATCTTTATAACTATTGTGATCTGAAATTTGTATATTTTCTAGTATATTTTTTACATTAGAGATATCCTTTTTAGTAATTTTGGAATTATTTGAATTATTATTATTACTGTGATTACCTCCTTTATTTGAAGATCCGCCCTCATTATTACCTCCATCGTTATTTCCATTTTTATCGTTAATAGTAATCTCTTATTTAAAATGTCTACCCTCTTATTTCCTTTTATTAATAATATCTATAATAGTAGTCTTTTCTTCATTCAATTCTTTGACTTCTGTAGATGAAAGTTCAAAGAATGACTTCACATTAGCGTCGAAACCTAATCCCACTCTGCCTACTTCTCCATCATATCGATTTTTCTTAATCTCAAAAACTCTGTATCTAGGTCTGTTTTGGATAATAAAAACATTATCAGCCTCTTGAGTCGCTTTCGCTGACCCAAAGATTGATGCGATAGTTAAGTCTTCATTTTCATCGACTTTTCGAGGATGAATAACCAAAGTCAAATGGATGTCATTATTACTAGTTAATCTTCTAAATTTTTCAATGATTTCATCTTGAAAATCAAATTTCCTATTTCCTCCTACTTAAGTTCCCATCATAAATTATAAGTTATCCAAACAAACATGAGTTACATTATATTCATATATTGCATATTCAATTGTATCAATAATTTAGTCTAGGTCGGTTGACCCATAAAAATTCATATAATACTAAATAATATATAGATTCTTTTACAATTGGGATTTCATTCTCAAATTTTTGAATTGCTATATCAACTAAATCTTTTTGTTTAATTAAATCTGTTTTGTATGCCTACAATAACTAATGTTCAGCCAATCTGTCAGTCTTTATTTCAAAACTTCCCCAAAGTGTTGTTATTCCTTCTTTACAGAAATCTAAAGATAGCTAACTCAAAAAGGTGGTCTTACCGCTACCAGTGGGTCCTGTTAAAATAGTAAATTCTATTTTAAATATATAAATAACTCACCTCCAGTTCTCAATCCTTTAGTGGTATTGTTATATGTTGTGAATGTCTAAGATTGGGTTCCCTTTGACAATTCAAAGTTTAAAATTCTATTCTTTGTCAATTATTTAAAATCAGTAAATTAAGTAATGTTCTTTTTTAGTAGACATTTTGATTGATCAATGTAAGTCATGACTTTATCTGCATAGAATCTTAAGCAATCATTTGCATCTTTAGGGTAATCATGAGGATTAATCAAAGATGGTTAGACCACTCTTGTTCTGGCATTACCAAGTTTACGAGCAATCTTTTATGAGTTAATTCTCCCAGGATTATCATCATCTACCCATATTATGATATCATTCAATTTCTCAAACTAATCTAACCTTATTTGATTATTATCATAGAATACCATTCAATAAGATAAGCTGGAATATGATTAATACCATATGGTAATGAAATAGCAGGAATGTTTGTCATTTGATAAGCTGCCATGGCATCAAATTCCCCTTCTGTTAGTATCACTTGAGTAGAATCCTATTTAAGTAAATGCATCCCAAAAATTCCTTTGGCTGCATTCATGGGTTCAATCTTTTGAATATGCTTCAAATCTTTTCCTGCCGCTCTGATTTTGCAACTGACCAATTCATATTGAAAATTATCAAATTAATTATCTAATTGCGATCTGATATTCTATTTGGTTTCCTCACTCAAAACTTTTTCAGCCAAAACATCATCCTTTTTCTATTTCAATGCTTTCTACATTATTTTGTTCTTCTCATGTTGATTTCTGTATCTAAACATGGGAAAGTATATGAGGGGAGCCTACACATATGCGCCTTATTAAGGATCGTAGATTTCAGTAACATCAATGCCAATCAAATACAATTTCAAGACTTCATCCTTAATTCCCCTTTAATTCTGACTAGTGAATAATAGGCAAATTGTACATTTTCCCAATCATCACCTGTCAAATAGTCATACACTATCTTAGGTTCTTATAACTTTAATCTCTCAAAGTATTAATGATATTCGAATATATTCAGTTTCTAAGGGGTCTGTTATTGAGTCTATGGATTTTACTATTGCTGAGTGTTGAGAGTCCCATTCAAAAAGTTCTTAAAATCAAACCAAGAACCTTTAGCCGAACAGGTAGCTCTGAAACAATTATATGATCCACTATAATCATCGACTTAAAATGTACTTCTCTAAGTTAATTCCCATAACGAATTAGTTTGATGGATTTTCTATATTATGTTTTGGACAGAATGGACAATATCTTAATTGCACGTACTTTCCCTATATCTTGTGTTCCATCTTCTTGTCTTCCAAGTACTAAACAATTGAATTTGAAGACACTTTAAAGTGTTTGGAAGTATAAGTAGGGTGAATCTAAGTTGATCTGAAAAAATACCAAATTCTCATCCTTCTCTTTATAAAATTTATTGTAATTATCATCAAAATGATATACAATCTTTTGCTGAAGAGATTAGAACATTCGATTTTTGATTACAGATTAAGCAATTCTAGCAACACGCCTCATTTGATGATCGTAAATTAAATTTAATTTAATTTGTGTTCAATATTTTATTATAAATCATCTATAATTATTTTATAATAAAATTTATTTTCTCATCTTCATATCCGTATCTACTTAATTCCTTATAGAAAATGAAACTTATATCATTTACACATGTATTAAGTGATTCCATTAGACATCAAATCAACTTCTTGTTGAAAGAATTTAATTTAATGTCAGTTTATTTTTGATTAAAATGAGGTTATGCATTAATTTATTAATTTAATTGTATTTAGAAATATAATTTATTAACTTAATGCTTTTAATAATTGCATTAAGATGCTCGAGTCAAAGTATATTTTTGATCTTAAAATTACACTGAAATCTAGATCATGATAGTCATCATAAAAATGATTGTCAAACTAAAAATAAAGGATGCAAATTATATATAGAAAATTAAATAATAATAAATGTTTCAGTGATTTTATAATCTCTATATATTTTAATCATATAAAATCAACCTTTTCATTCATTCTCATTTTCATCATCAGAATGAATTTTGTGTTTATTAAAATATTATCTGATGAGTTGTTTTGTTCTATTAAAAGGCTTTTCTATTTTTGCCAATTATCTTCTCTTATGATTTCTTCTCAAACGAGGATTAAATGGATTGAATTTTTAGTGATGGGATCTAATTGCATAAAAATAGTACCTGCATTAACTTGGCGTTCGAGTGCCAATTATCTAACTCATCCTTTTAAATAATGGTTGTCCTTTTCTTTGCGAATCTCCTGATCCTTTTGCTCGAAGTAAGAATTAGACATATTATTGATGCTCCTCCTGACTCCAATGACCCTATTTCGCATTTGTACTATTGCTGATATCTTATTATTTTGGATGATTTATCGTCAGCTCAAGATACTCTTAGTTTAAAGGGCCTGAATTCTCTGATTTCATTTAATACTAGTAATTTGAATCTTAAAATAAATAATTCAAGAAGAACTTTAATACCAATAAAGATGAATAAAAATATGCTATATTTTCCAAAATTCAAGAGTATCTTCAGGGTTCTCATCTTACTGAACACAAATCTTATTTGGTAGATAAGATCATGCATAATAAAATAAGATACATTTTCAGAATGAAAAAATTAAAAAATGCCCTTTCGATTTTGAATGTAAAACAATCAAATTATATTACTCCATATACAAATCCTCTTCTACTCAATTAGTTAACCTGGATTCATTCTCAATCTAAATATAAGCTTGATGTTCTATCTCCCAGAAATCTGACATAAGCATACTTGTATTCCCAAAAATCATGAGAATACTTATATCATTAATAACACAGGTAATTATTATTAATGTAAAAAAAATATTTTAATCAAAATCTAATAGTACCTTATTTAATGATAAACCCCATAAAATTGGGAATTAGAGCAAAGTTTAACCAATCTATAATTAAAATATAGTCAGAAACTAAACGAATGAAAAATACTATTTGATTTAATTTAATCAGATTAAAATATAAGCAAGTAGAAAGAAATCATTGATGCCTTTAATCTTAGGATTTAAGGTAAAATCAAACAACATTAGATAGGAGAAGATTAATATTATTAAAAAAATTACATCTTAAAAATAATTGATTTTTTAAGAACAATGGAAACAATTCATATAATAAGAATCATTAAGTAAAAACAACTCATATGCTAAAGATTAATAGAGAATGCATTCTAAAAACCTGAACTATCATATGATTTCCAATATAATAATGCTAAAATTAAAATTAAACAAAAGATAATAAAAACTAAAATAATTCAGAAATACTCAACAAATTTGAGTTAATGTTGTTGGACATTCAAAATTAAATCTCTCATTTATCAACCTGATAGCTTATGAAATTTTAGAAACTAATGTATCTAATAAAAAGGATCTAACTAATCTTTGAAAAATTTTCTTGTAATAATAATGACAATCCTGATCCTCAACTTTCTCAATACAGAACTACAAACATTCCACATTAATCTTAAAATAATGAAATGGAAGTTACACTGCAAAATTAATAAATAAAGTCCAAACTATGTAATTAAGAAACAATAAGATACCAACTATTATTAAATCTAATAATTTTCTAAATATTTAATATAAGGGATTGCCATTACTGATAAAAGATTCTATTGAAAAATTAGGATAATATAGGATCATTAATAAATTCATATAAAAATAATAATGTTCATTATTCGTTAAGTTTTTAATTATGCCAAGCAGAGAAATTGAAAGAAATAGAAATTTTGTTTTTATTTAAATCATAAAATGTGTAAAATATTAAAAGAATAATTCAGAATAAAAGTTAATATCAACGGAAATTTAAACAGTTCTAATTACCGAAGAATCTTAAATAAACTAATTAAATTAATAAAAAGTCATTTAATAATTACTGAAGGAGATAAATGGAATAAAGAGCATAATTAGTAATATATTAAGTGAATCAAGAAAATAAATATGAAAGGACAGTTTCTATTATACATTTTGATTAAATGGATAGAAAATATTAATTACATTCAATAATTTACAATTTAAACTTTCATCTATGATAAAATGAAATCTATATCTGCTTTCACATATAATAATATAAAATCATTGATTTAAGTACTCTTTTAATTTAGAATCATAATGTCTTTAAGCATTGTTGTAAATCTATTGATATTATTATTTTTCTTCTTTAGTCCTCTACTCGTCATGAATGATTAATTTAATAATTTCACTCGCTCCTTAATTATCACCTTATTTTGCTTTTTCTTAGCCCTGTCTTAAAATGTTTATTATGTCCTAAATTATGGAGACAATTTACTTGTGAGTCAGGAAAAATATGTTCCATGTTAGTAAGAATCATAATTAAAATTTATTAGGTGAGTTCAGCTTATATTTAAGCTTAATTTTACTATTTGATTTGTTGCTGCACAATCCTGTGATATTTATTATTTAATACTGCTGCTGTTGCATATATTGATTCTGAAAATAAGGATTAATTTAATTTAGTTCCTATTCACCATGAGCAAATGTGCATGTAAATCCATTTTTACATAATCCAGTTTGTGGATTGAAGTGCTTACATAATTATGCTATGAAATGTTTAATCTTAATAATACTCTTATAATTCGCAATCATGGGATTAATTGGTTAAACCTTAACAGGAAGAACTCCTTATTAATGTTAAGGCATCATGAAATCAGAATTAGGTTAAAATCCATTAGCATTACCTCTAAGCTCCTCTCTTCCATGAGCAAATTAACATCTTGCACCTAAAGCACAATTCCCATTTGTTACTAAACTTAAACCATGATTTACTGAAATGTCTGCAGAGCTATGTTTTGTACTTTTAGTTTGGATATTGAACTTGGTTAATTTACATTATTATATTATTATTCAATAAATATAATCATTAAGTGTAAATAAAATGAATGAATAATGGAATATTATTATTAGTCTCCTTTTTTTCTGAAAATGAATAGATTTATTATGACTTTCGAAATAATAAAAAATTGAATCCAATGTTTGGGGTGATTCCTCAATACAAGAAGAGTCATCAGGATTTTAGAATAGTGGGAATTCATATTAGAATATACGGAGTAATAATAATATAAAATAAAAAATGAGCATTAAATTTGAAAAGTGATTTAAAAATTTTTTAAAGATTTTTTATATATTAAATGTCCCACAGAAAGTTTGAGGCACCAAGACACGGAAATCTAGGATTTACTCCAAGAAAGAGAACAAAGCATCACAGAGGAAGAATCCGAGCTTTCCCAAAGGATAATACTAAGGCTCAACCTCATTTGACAGCCTTTGCAGGATTCAAGGCTGGTATGACCCACATCTTGAGAACTGTTGAAAGACCAGGATCAAAATTGAATGGTAACGTAGTCGTTGAAGCCGTCACCATCGTTGAAACCCCACCTTTGGTTGTCGTTGGTATTGTTGGATATATCGAAACACCAAGAGGATTAAGAGCTTTGACCACTGTTTGGAGTACTAAGATTGCCAAGGACACATTGAGAAGATTCTACAAGAATTGGATCAACTCAAAGAAGAAGGCCTTCACCAATTACAACAAAGCTAATGCTGAGCCAAAGAATTTGGAAACCTAATTAAAGAGAATCGTTAAGTAAAAATATTAATTAAACTATTTAGATATTGCTAAGTTGTCAGAGTCATTGTTCACACTCAAATGAGCAAATTGAACTTGAGATAAAAGAAGAATCACGTCTTTGAAGTCTAAGTCAATGGAGGTAATACCGAATAAAAGGTGAACTTTGCCAAGGGATTATTAGAAAAGGAAGTCAAAGTAGATTAAGTCTTCAATTAAAACGAATAAATTGACGTTCTCGGTGTTACCAAGGGTAAGGGAGTTGCTGGTGTCATCAAGAGATTTGGTGTTAAGCATTTACAAAAGAAGACCCATAGAGGTTGGAGAAGAGTTGGTTGTATCGGAGGATGGCATCCAGCCAATGTCAGATACAGTGTTGCCAGAACTGGTCAATTGGGTTACCATCACAGAACTGAAATGAACAAAAAGATCTACAGAATTGGTGCTGCTGGAGACAAGAACACTGCATCTACCGAAGCCGATTTGACTTCAAAGGCAATCACCCCATTGGGTGGTTTCCCACACTATGGTGAAATCAGAAACGATTTCCTCATGCTCAAGGGAGGTATTGTTGGACCCAAGAAGAGAGTCGTCTTGTTGAGAAAGTCTCTTGTTCCATAAACTAGCAGAAAGGCTTTGGAAGAAATCACTCTCAAATTTGTTGATACATCATCCAAAATTGGACATGGTACTATCTTAATTCTATTTTATTAGGACGTTTCTAAACTCAAGAGGAGAAGGCCAAGTTCTATTTCACTAGAACTCAAAGAAAATTAAAGTAATAGTAACAATAATGATGTATAATTACCCTCATTTAAGAACATTATAAACAAGACAATTTATACTAAATACATTTCTTAATGCAATTATACTTATGTAATAAATCAGAACCTCAATTTTGAAAATAGGAATCTTGATTATGCCTTCTTATCAGCCAAACTTCCTGCTGGTAATGTTCTGTATTTCTCTGCCAAATATTTTCTCAAATTCTTTCTCAAATCTTTTCTCTTTTCAACATTCTTCAATTCTGATTCCTTCACTCTCTCGATTCTATCTCTAACTTCTTTCAAAGTTGATTCTTCTAATCTATATCTATCATAATTATAATGCCATTCTAAACCTTGTTGGCATAATGTGATTCAGATTTAATTGCTTAATGAAAACCTTTAATGTTGTTCTCTTTCTAATTTATTTTTAACCCATTCTCTTTGTTACTTTTCTGGGATATCTTTAAATTCCAACAACCAAACCATTAGGGAATTTGCAGTCCTAACTAATTTTTAATTTTATATACTTTTGTTGTCTCCTCATTTGCCTTAATTAAAATGGCTTTTTTTCCTGCTTATCTGCCTGCCAACATTACAACTAATCTTCCTGGTTTTAAGCTTAAAATAAGTCTAATTCTTACAATTTTCCCATTTCAAAACACTAAATAAATCTTTTAATTATTTAATATAAATTACCACTTGTTAATCATTCTACTTTCCTCTCAATATTATACAAGGACAAATAATTCTAAAATAAACTTATGTTTTAAAGTCAACAATTAACCAATACATTTTCATAATAAAATTGCTTACTAAAATTCTTTAAAATTCGAGCACTTAAGAAATTAGTACTATGTTAAATAACCTAAATAATAGTTTAAAATTTTCCTTTTTCTAAAAGTTATAATGTATAAAATTTCTTTTATTAATTTAGAGATTTATTATTTTATTTAAAGTAGCAGTCTAAGGATGAATTTGAATTTGTTATTAGATGTTCTCAATTAAATTTAATTATGTTAGATATAATAGTTATTTTTATTTAAGAAATTAATTTAATGTTTAGGATGAAAATTAGTGACTAATTTAATAACTAAATATTCTTTAAATCAGATTCCATCTGACTCTTGATAAAGAATAATATGATAATATTTAATAAAAAATAAAAATGCTGTTTAGCAAAAATCCAATGATTAAATTGATGAAGTAATGTACAAGATATTTTAAATAATATTTCAAAAAATGTGAATTAGAAAGGATTACCATTTTTCAGTTCTGAAATGATCATCGAATCACTTTTTTCTTTTTAATGACTATTCAAAAGTTTATTCAACCAACCTATTTTTATCTCTCTTTATTTCTCTAATTTAGTTTTTCGCGAATATAATTTATATATATATTTTTAATTGTAAAATTGTATTTATGATTATTTGTCTTCTTTTGAATAAAATCCTTATTCTATAATTTTGTAGATCTTAATCAATGAGATTGATTTCATACAATTCTTCTAATAATACTTAGATCCTTGTCATCTTTAGCTTCATATCTAATTACTTACTTTACTTGTCCTTTTTTTTGCTGGTATGTATTTATTTTAGTATTAACAGAATTGAGTTTTTTAGGAATATTAAGAAATTTTGGGATAACTTCTTCCCCCCTAAATAACCTAAACTATTAATTATAATTAAAATTTAACTAAGACTTTTTTTATTCTTTATTATAAAATATATTTTTTTTATACAGATTGAATATTATTGTAAATAAAGTGTAGATTATGACAAAAATTAATTAATTATTTTAATTCTTTTCTACTCATTCTTAAATTTGTTTAATTTAAGGTAAGTTAATATTTGATTGTTTCAGCTTGTTTTGTGTTAAATGTTAAATTTTGAAAATAGATGCTCGAGGAATAGATATTTTTTGACTTGATTTATAATAAAACATATACTATGATAATAAGAACCTTTACTTAAGACAATTGAATCTATTCCTCACTTTTTCTTCTATTATCGGTCAAAGCTGGACATGTATTTAAGCCAGTAAGTAATTGACAATCACTAGACTTACTATACATGTCTTAAAGATCTTCTAAATCTTCAAATTACTCTTCATCTTCATTTAAAAGTGGACTAATGTTTTATTTTGAGTAATAAGAATGAACATCTTAGAGTTTTCTTGTTGGAGTAATTGGCAAAAGAGTAGGTGTCAGTTGGTATTTGTTTGAAAGTTAAATAGGTTTCTCAGGAGATTATTCTTCACTAAACATGAGAAAGTATATATTACATAGTTTCCTCTATTTGTATAATTTACATATTTGAATTTTATTAATCATTTTCTTTCTTTTCATTTCACGAGAATTAAATATATCAAAAAAGTTAAAATATCCAAGTAAAACCTTAAAATAATCAAAAATGATAATGAAAAATTAATAAATATAAGTTAATAACAAGTTAACCAAGAAGAATTCAAACATATAATGTATAGGCACAGATTCTTATCAATTTTTGTTCTTTAAACTTAGTACCATTTTTCAAGGGAAAATACCATTTTAAAGTCAAAAAATTATGTGTTAGAGCAAAATCTAATTCGAGAATAAAAATATTAGCTTATCATTATGTAATTGAATTTGAACTGATTTTTCTTAATACATAACAGATTTATATAATTAAAAATTGGTTATTTCTTTTTTGAAAATGCTGAAACAAATTAAGGATTATCTTGCAAACATAAAAAATCGTAATGAAATTTATGATTATTTTATTTATTAAATGGTTTTAGTAAATGTGATAAAATATGTTAATTTGTTATCATATAGCATTGTAATAAAGGAATTATGTTATAAATTTCTTATTTTAAATGAATCAATAATTAATCTTATTCAAATTATATGGAATGATGATATCTGATTAAAATAGTATTTGTTATTTAATTTATAAAAATTAATTTCTTATAAATATATCAAGAGTTCATTAAAAGATATAACCCTAGTTTTTAGATTTTAGGTGCTTTTTCTTTAACATATTAAATTTTATTCATATCCATTTAGTAATTATTAATTTCAATTTTTGATGTTATATTTTTGGTCTGCTTCCTTTTGAAATTGCGAGCAATAAGCCCTTTTGTAAATTGTCTATCTTCTTACCTAATCTCCTAGATGGGATAATCGAGATTGCATTGATATACCTTTTTATCAAATTCAGATTAAAAGGATTTTAGAAATTTGAGTAATTCAGCTTCATTAATAAATTCACATCTTCGCTTTAATTGATTCTCTATTTCCACTGGATCAAAATTGCAGACCAACTTACTTTATTTTCTTTAAGGAGACCCTAAGTCCTCCTCTTTATCTCCATTTTGATTTTGTTAATTTTGATTATTATTATGTTATTCTTGAAATTTCAAATGTATGATTTTTTGAACTTCCTAGTCTTTTTATTTTAATTTTAGCTTATTTTCACATAGATAGTCCATTTCAGAATAGCAACTGTTAACAATATTATATCTGAAATCTATCTTTTCTTCGTAATTTTTTTATATGTTTTAGATTTAATCTTATCTTTCATTATCTAAAAATAACAATTAATTTACATAATGAAACTTAATATTTAACATCTTAGTCATGTTGATGACTCAATTCACCAATTAGTGATTCTATCATTTATTTTTTTTGTGGAAGAGGCATGTCTTCAGGAATCTTATACTATCCCATCAAGTCTCTTTCCATTTTCATTCTCTCAATTTGTTTTTAATATTCGGTTTACTTTTGCTTTTCCTTGTCAATTTGTTCTGCTTTTCTTGGCTAATTAAAATAAATAAAGAATTATACATCTATTGGAGAAACTTAGGATGATGATTTTCTTCTCTATTATTAAATTTAGATGGAAGAAGGGGGTTATAGTTTCTATTGTGATTTCTTGGGTTTCAATCTGCTTGGTCGTTCTGGTTCTAGGGAAGATTCATTTGTATATTCCTTTTCATAATTGCTATCTTCTGATTTCTATTTTTGTATGGAAATCTTAGTTTGAGAATATTCGCTCGATAATTAAGGTCGTTTATGCTAATTAGATTACTTCTTCCTCCTTTACACTTGGTTATTTTAGACACTGCTAGTATTGCTAGGTTAAGCAGTATATACAGATCCCATTGGAGTATTCGGAGTTACAGATTTGGCAACACTTCTAGAGGAGGACTAAGGATGAAATGAATTATCACCAATCTTAAGATGATCCTAAGTTGAAAATAAAATTGTCTAATGTTATCTCATAGAACCATCTAATGATTCTTCCTCTATTATTTTTTCCCTATTGTCACATTTGCTAACTTAGATATTTATCTAATTATTTTCATTTTCATAATTAATTAATGAAGATGAACTTCCAGTCTACTCTAAATTGTTAATTGTATATTAATATCTATCCTCTTCCATCTTTTCAAATTTATTATCATTTTTGAATATTCTTTCTTATGAATATCTTCGTTTTTTCTCTTCTTCTTCTTAATCATATTCATTTTCATTTCCTTAAACGTTATGGGATTTCATCCTTTTAGAACCTCTTTTAATTGTAACTGTCAATTAATTCTTGTGCTATTTCTAATCAGTTTCTGAATTATTGCTCACTGAGTTTCTTTACTCCATCTTATCTTTCTGAATTGAAGTTAAAGTTCTTGAAGATAAGGGAGGCATTAATGAATTAATCTCTTATTAATCTATAGTCTGTCTCTTAGACTAAAATGAATGCTCACTTTTATTTTTTAAATTTGAATCTGGTCTATTATGTATAGGTTATTTGATTTCCTTTGTCAGAGAATATTATGGAGAATGTGTTATAACCATATCATCCATCATATCTGTTTTTACAAATTACGGACTTTCTAACTGTCTTTCATCCAATTCCCTTCGTGTCGCTCTTTATGAATTATTCATGTTACCACAAAAACTAGTTTCTTAAGGTATTTTTTATTCTTCTTAATGTTTAGCTAGATCTCTTTTAGATTGTTAAGTTTCAATTAATGAATTTTGAGGTTAATGTTACATTTATTTCTTTTGTTTAACTTCTTTTTATGATTTTTACTGTCTGTGAGTTGCTTTTTAAGATTTAGGTTAAAATTATTATTACTTCTCATTCCTATTTCCATTATTTGCCTATTAATGGTTTTCAGTTGTTTTTTAACCTTATGGTTTTGGGATTTTAGATTGTGAAACTGGAGTCAAAGTTTTCTTTGAATTGTTTTCTGGCTAGCGTATTAAGTATGCCTCTTAATGATAACTGCCTCTAATCGACTTCAATATGACATCTGATTGTTTTCTAGACGTTAAAGGTTATTATTATAGGGACTCTAATTAATTATTAAAAGTTGCAGAATAATTTTATACTTACCCATTTGATATTTCAGAAGTGAAGTTTGTGTTTAATCTATACCTTAGGTTTTCACTTGGGATCAAACAGGATTATTGTGATTCGATTCTGAATTATGATTAAGAGTGATCTGATTCTTCTTAGGTCAACAAATTGTGATTGAATTTTTCATTCCTTGCTGTTGATAAATTATCTTATTTCAATAATTAATCTTGGGTATAATCACGACTCGTGTGAATTGTCTTGAAGTCTTTAATTTCTTTTTTATCCGAAGTAATTTATGACAATCTGAAATTTCTTTTATTTTTTTCTGTCTTAGTTGTTTCTTCTACAAGTTATTAATCCAAAATTTCCTTATCGCTAAATTCGTTTGTTTGGTGTTCTTTTAAATTGCTATCCTTGTGTAACAACAGAGCCCCACTTTTATTAGAAATATTAATTGATCCTCTATAACCTAATTGGCGAGTTGATGATATTGTTTTTATCTCATAACTTACTTCCTAAATCTTTGATTGTGATTGTTAATGCTTAGCCAAGTTTACTTAAATAGTTTAATATATTTTATTGAACACAGGTTATACTTTTATTTTTTTTTTGTATTTCTAACTCATCAAATCAATGAATTAGGCTTGATCAACAAAAGATATCAAACCAATTTTTCCTAATTATACTTTTTCTACTATGTTTGCGAGAAACATGTCTTCTCTCTAATTCTATCGATTATCTCCAAATTATAGATTAAGTGATTTCATAATAATTTTAATAATAATTGAATTGTATATTTTATTCATTTACCCGAATTTTCAACTTGAAATAAAGAAGTAAATGCATTCTAGAATGTAATATGTATTTTTGAAGAAATAATTTAAAATAATTTTAAAATATATACAATGAAGCGAATTATTAATTGAATTTGTTTTGATAAACTTTAGATGAGGAAAATTTAATTAACAATAATTATTCACGTGAAAGAAATAGTAAAGGATGATAAATCAAACTCATATTGTAAACTATGAAAAGAGGAACAAATCTACTTAATAAATACGGATTTCTTAAAAGGAGATTGGGTAGCTGATTCTCATTTAATTTCATAAAGTTATTATTTTTTTAATGTATTTATATTTTTCAAATATTTTAATAATAATGTGATTCCCAAAATAGTAATAATATGATTTTTTTTTAATACATATAAGCACTCCAAAAAATAATATTCGTTATACAAGTTTAAAAATACTTATTGTAATATAAGACACCCTTAGATTAAGAAATAATGCAGCAGAGATGTAATCTTTTTCAATTTCACATTTTCTAAGATGAAACCAGTTGAAAATTATAAATAGCACCTATTCTGCTTTGTTTTCTTTAGAATCAGTTTGATTAGCCATAAGTATAATTGGACATCGGGAACAAGTGATTATAGAGTTAGCATTTTAGGTAATTTTTAATAAGGAATGATGAAGTAATATTAATAGTGTATCATAAAATATATATAAGGAATGATCAAATTATATGGGAAAGTTATTTAAATTTCCTTCTTTTATAAAGATCATTTGTAGAGAGGTTTAGCTTGGGTACTGAATTGAAGCAATACCTTCTTCTTTGATTAGTTGAAGAAATGGTGACTTCCTTCTTCGAGCTATTACTTGCTAGTAGTACATTAGATTGGCTTGATATAAGATTGTCATCTTTGGTACTGAATTGTTTTATCTTCATCGATTTTTAGTTTGAACAACCCATATTATTAAATATTATTAATATTATCAATGATTTAATAATTATATTTGTGTTAAAGAAATGATGAGGTATAATGTATGATACAATTAAAGAAAAAATATACAATTTTTAAGTTAATTCTTTTAATAAAATTTGGTGTGTGTACTTGCTAAAAATTTAACAAATTAATTCAAAGAAATAAAGAACCAGTAATTTATCAATCTATTTTGATTCCATTTAGATGTGAGAAAACGAATCAAAGGGATTGAATATTAAGTTTACAATATAATTTGGATGATAGTTCAATGGTATCATGATAAAGAAATAAAAAGAAACTAAAAATATTAAAACATTTTATATATAATACTCATAATGGTCTCTTCAATATAATTTTCTTTTAATCTTTATCTTCTTTTCGAGTCGAAGGGATTTCAGAAATAACTTCAGGGAACACTTTGCTTAAATTTTCCGAGGAATCCAAAGAATTTTATTATACATTCAATCCTTTATAATTAGAACTTGGTCTTTTGAGTAACTTTACACCGTCATCCTTACCATCTCTGTCTGGACTATTCACATCTCTGTGTTGGTCCATAGAATTACCTTACTTAATTTCTAGATCCTTTTCAGATAAGTCTGAAGAACCTGAAGTCGATTTCTTTCTTTTCTATATGATGAGAGGAGCACTCTTATCTGTTCTTCTTCTTTTTATACCCTCTCTGGTTTCATACCTGAGTATTGCCCAATAATTGATGACTTTTTCCTTCATCTCTTTCTTATTGATTAAAAACTTTTTCAGACAAGGGTATTAGAATTCAATGTTTGGGAATATCTATTTAAATTTGGTTCTCACAATATCCAGTTTGTCATTAAATTGATTGATATACCCTTCAAACAAATGATAGAGGATTAAAACTATTAAAAGAGAATTGATTATTGCAATTACTAAGAACATTATGTACTATAGATAATCTAAACTTTCATTTTGACTAGCATAAATAAGAACTCCTAAACATAATGAGCAGGAACAAACAGCAGTGGACATTTAATCAATGAAGTTTAACTTCTTCTATTTGTAAGGAATAAATGCAAATGAAAATGCTCCATATAGAAATACAATTAGAAATATGATTAATCCCTTAATAACTATTTTGTTTTCATAGTAAGTCAAAGAAATGATCACAAGCTCTTTTTCAAAGATTTTCACGAATTCCCAAAGATACGCTTAATTAGTGTATTCGTGATAGAAGAATCCCCATCTCTTTCGTATTTCCATAGTTTCTAATTGGTTCTTATTCCTTCTGATGAGATGCATAAAGGTCAAAGGCAGTAAGATACTCCAAAGTAATAGGTTTGGACCAATGAATATATAAATGTAATATTGATGCATGTCAGTATAATACTGATAGCTAACATTGCTTTAAACCCATTCTATTCCACTGACTGTTCTTGAACTCAATAAGGAGATGAACCCTCCAACTAAAGTAGGCTGCAAATAGATGAACATATAAATAAATGTCGTGTATATGATTCCTATCTTAAAAGGTGCAATCCTCATTAGCACTCCTGTAAAATAACCAATAAAGAATAAAATCATATAAAATAAAGGCATTAACAAAGCCCATGCCATTCTGAAGTACAATAAATCGATTGTTGCAAAAGTAACTAAAAAACAATCTAAAGAATATGCCATAGATTGAGTTGGATTTCCCAATACTTCCATAGATGAAACAAAGGCAGTAGGTATTGAAATTCTGAATGTAGTTAAGGATGCAATGATTTATAAATAATTGGTTAATTATTTCATAATAATAGATGCATTATCTAAATGATATACTATATTTACTTTATTGTATGTTTATTCTTGCACCTATTGATTATAGAACTTGTTGATGGATTAAATTCTCGATAAATGAATAGTTGCCCTTGACCGACATGATCATAGTCACAAGAGTAAATATTGAAATACCAATAATGATGAGAATATTTGATTCAAGAGTGTCCGAACAAGCACCACAAGTGTATTTTTTGCTTACTGAATATTCAGGTCCTCTGATTCCATAGATGTCACATTATTCACACAAAGCTCCAATATGGCCATCATAGCAAGATGTATCACCAGGAACCCAACCTCCAAGACAATTAGAAGGCAAGTTATAACATTCTTCAATATTATCGTTTTTTGGAAAAGGTCTCCAATATTCTTCTCTCAATTTGATTCTGACAGGAGTGACCTTCTCCATTTGAATTGAATTTATGCCTTTACATTATACACTGTTCTCTTAAACAGAATATGTATTGTCTGAACTACATGAGGTACATTTTTAATCCAGATAGGCTTCTCCGATTTAGCAAGGAATGGTTCTCAAATTCAAATAGAGTGCATAATTTTTATTATAGGAGAGCACATTATAAGGAGACTGCTAATTGTATATTGGGATCTTTATGGAAGTGCATGAGACTAATATAGAGATTATAATTGATTACATTTGAGTTATAAGAAGATTTAATCTTGCAAGTATGGATCGAAATATATTTGTAAGTTGTCAAAATTAAATGAATTGCTAGAGACATCAAATTAGAATACAGATTGTGAAGTGAAATTCTACAAAAACTACTTAGTGTAATCTAAATTCAATTCGTCCATCAATCGACCTGAAACAGTGCAGGTCTCAGTAGCTGAAATAGACTTTATGATGTTGAGATTCTTATCCAAATTGTAAATTCTAAATATCCAATTATAAGGTATTTGTTCTTAGGTATCCTCATAATAATATTTGTATTATGATATTTATTAACCAGAAGGAAGTAATAAGTAATTGCTCTCTATGTTTGGTAATTTGGTTGACTTAACACTCACAATGTCTATAATTTGGACATTTGAGTTATCAATTATATTATCATCATTCAAGTCTCCATCATTTTCTTAAAAAACTTAAATATCCATTAATTGACCCTCGTTCATCATCAAACTTAACTTTTCTGGTATTTGTTCTATTTATGTATTGGTGTTATGGAGAATGAAAATCTATGAATTTTCAAGGTTATTTAGATTATTATTCATCATGTAAACAGCACTTCCTAATTGAGCATCATTATTAATGAAATTGTTGTTAAATTAGTCTAAGATATTCTAATTTTCTGAATTGTAAACAAATGCCATACCTCCACCAATCAATGTTGCTTTGTTATCCATAAATTGAGTATCAGTTATTTATGCACTCAATCCAACAACAGATATGGCTGCTCCTATTTAAGCAGAATTACTTTAAAATCGACTTTGCTGCAGTTTTATGTTATACTTTTGAGTGGAAGTGGAACTCTATAAGATCCTATTACTATAAGTAATATTGAATTCCGGTATTTATTGAGTGGTTAGGACTAAACAACCAAAGTAACCAATTGTGTTATTTTAACAGGTCATTCCAAATATATTTGTTGTATGGTAGGCTGACAAGTCGTAATTATTGATTAATATCAGTCCTTATTTGCATCTATTGCAGTAAGTATTTTTGATGGTAACTGAAATCATATTGATGAAGTTGTTAGATTTAACATTGCTTAATTTAATGAATTAAGGATTGGTATCAATTGAGTAAGTAGATTATAAATTGGTGAAGTAACATAAACCATATTCTGATTATTTTATTGTGTTATCCACCATAAGTACATTGGCTGATGAATAGAAAGATTTGATTTCTCTATAAGTGTTCAATTTAATTTCATTCAATACGTATTTATCTGAATAAGATAATGAGTCATAATAACTGTATAATGTTGTATTATCCAATTTGGTTTATGATATTTATCTGTAATCATATATATCCTAATAAAAAGATCTTAAATCTTCTTGCTCTTCACAAGTCTAAATTTTGGCCAGCTCTTACAATGAGGAAATTGATTAACATTAGCTATTGAATTTGTATGTAAATTATTCTTCTGTCAATACTTTCTATTCAGTAATATTGGTAATAACTATATTCTGTAATTCTACCGCCGACTACTTAGTGTAATGAGTGATCTCTATTAAAGATTACGTAAATATTGTAATATCCTTAATTGTTAAATCTTGTAGAATCACTGTAAACATATTCATAAGCACCATCAAACCTTGAATCTATATATCAATAAATGAGCTGGATTGAATTTCTAAGATACCATAATTCTATTTAATTAAACTTATCCCAGATATTATTAATTGCTCTTCCTCATAACTGATATCCACTAATTGTTTTAAAAACTCTTCAAAATTATTATTTATTATATTTGTATTAGAAATACTAACTATTGGCAATACTAATGAAGACACTGAAAATGATATATCGATTAATGAACTCTGTAGGGATGTACATTCAATAAATTAACTGTCATTAATAGATATTGCTTGTTCATACATGGATGTTTAGATATAAATACATCCTCCAGCAACTCTTGATACACTATGATTCATAGTGACTCTGTTCAATTAAATATTATAACTGGATTTCTATAGATTTAGATACAACGAACCTCCATATGCCTAATCAACATATTCCAATGATGTAGATAGATTAGTAAATTCAGTATTGCTAATTACAATAGAAGCTAGATCTTGACCTAAAAAGTAGAAGGCTGTTCCCATAAGAGATTTGCCATTCATAAATTTGATTTAATCGAGTTCTAGTTTTTTACATTGGATGTAAATGTTTGAACCCTCGGAATCAATGGCCAATTTGCCCAACAACTAAGAATACGTACTCACTTGATATTCATCGAATCTGTCTAGCCAATTAGGTTCCATGATATTTGTGTAGTTGAACAATGAGGTTAATAATTTTAATGATTGACATTTTATGATGTTGATACCATATTGTGATTAAGTGGCTCTATTATTCTATGCAACCATATTTTGAATGCTCACAACTCCATTTGGACTAAGTATTGTAAAGCATGTAGATATTTCCATGGTGACAGACTCAACTAATTGATGTAAATGATTGCCAATCATTTAAACATTATTGATAAGTATTGTTTAAAGCTAATCAGACTCAATAATGATACTCCCAATGTCAGTTACTGGATTAGATACTGAAATTGATGTATTGAATATATTGATGTTCTCTAAGATGATGATTTCATTAGTGTAACCATAGAAAAATTCAGATGCGTTGTTAGTGCCTGTCTAAACAATTAAGCTACTAGTTTATTTCATCAGAGACTCATATGATTAGATATAAATGAATCCGTTATCGATTCCTAATAGTCCTTTGAGTGAAGCATCCGATATTTTGACTCCAAATAAGAAATCCTAGACATCTAAACAATATCCATTATAACTGCCGAATGATTATTTCTCATATGAACAAGAGGTAGTGCTAGGTAATTTGTTATTAAATGGATATTGAATAATAGTATTATTAACTATTTTAGTACGAGGACTAGTGTCTTTCTCACCAATAATATTCTTGGAATAATCACATAAGAATTTGGACACTTCCAAAGATGCTATGTCTTAAAAGGAAATTACAGTAATAGCCAATTAAGTGTCAATGACAATATTAGTTAATTTGGCTCTGTTAATTTGACTCACTCTGATGATTGCAGATGAAACTGATAATCTTTGAATTAAGGAGATTTCTACATAGTTATTATAAATGTAGAAGTTCTTCATCACCAAATTTTATTTTAATTCTAACTAATTGTATGGTGTTTATATGAGCATCAAACAATTGATGTTGTAACAAGTATTCTCCACAAATTTTAGGTTTGATATTTCGAATGCATAATTATTGATTACTGCATAAAATTATTATTAATCTGGAACTTGATCAGAAGTTGTAAATATGAGAGAACCGTTTGTAAAGACATTCATATAAATGTAAACATTTTATATAGAGTAAGTATTGCATATGAATAATTCACTATCGTTAAATCTATTTCCTACTATGTCTAATTAATTAATGGATAAGAAGGAGATGTAGCTAGATTTAATTATACTAGATGATTAATAAAACTATGTCTGTTTTATAGTCAATTAAGAAATTGTAAACATGGAAACAAATATTTGATATTCTTGCTGATTAATAAACAATGATGTTCCGTTGAAAATGCAATCTGAAATTACTAAATTGTATATATTTACTGTACTAAAAGGTGTCAATGGAAAGAGTGTATTATTAATAAATTAATTCATAGAAAAATAGAGATTAGTGAACTAAAAGTTGTAGCTCTAAAGCTTTTCCTGATTAATATCTATTTAATCCACATACAATAGGTTTTAGATGTAAACATCCAATAATTCTAAGTAATTGATGCTTTGTAATTTTAAAGTAAAGACTTGGGACTCCTAAGATTTGGAATTTTGATATCCTAATTTGCAATACTGTATTTACAAATAAGTTGATAAAACGCTATTAGTTATCACTAATCCAAAGTCATTATTCAGATAGGAATAGATGTTGATATTTTTGATCATCACAAAAGGGAGATCCTACAAATAGAAATTGTTGGTTATTTAAAATGTGATCGGCACATTATGAGCACTTAGAATGTTGACTTAGAATTTTGTCAAAGCATATACATTTCTATGGAATTCTGTTACTAACTTTGTTGACTTTTTAAATGTGCATTAGTAATCAATAGAATTAGTAAATAATATGTTGAGAGTCAATTCTTCTAATGGTGCCTAATTCATAATTTAGTATAATTGAAAAGTCTCCAAATCTGTAAATTCTATTGATGCAACTTCCTCAATGTCTATATAATAGTAATCGTTTAAGCTGTAATGATATAATTTTTCATCATCAGTTAAGGTTTGATAGACAGAATAATACTCATCATCGTTGCAATATACATGGACAGTGATTTCGGAAGTATGACGACATCTGTTGGTATTAGAAGTAGCTGCTTGCTAATAGATGCACAAGATAGGTAGATTCAAATAAGAATTATATGAAACACTTTGAAGATTGGACATAGTCATAGTCTGTACTTTGTAACACAATCTACCGTATTGGAGTAAGTTGGGATTATCAGGATTGAAATAATAGTTAGTGATTTCATATTGTAATCTCTCTCTACAGGCTAAACAATTTAATGGACACTCGATGCATTCAGATTTATCTTAGACCAAGGATCTATCATTAAATGTATCATAACATTCTCCGCAGAAAGCATAGGTTGATTTAAAGACACAACTATTAATCTAGTCAACACTAACTACTTGATTCTCAACTTAACAATTGCTACTGCAACCTAAACATTCGTTTCCATACAATTGATAGCCAAAATTACATGATGTACATTATATATTAATGGGGATGTCATTTAAGAAAGTCTCCTTTAGTGAATTGCTGATTGGTTGCATTTTAAATAGGTAATCTGTAAAGTTATAGGTTTGAGAATATTGCCAACATTTTTGACAATTATTGGGACAGGCATCACAAAAACCAGTAAAGATGTTTGGATAATATCCATCACCACATTGAATGCATTAGTACAGTGTTTGAGCAGCCTTTGTGAATATTTAACCTGACCCATCAGTGTATTATGTTTGATCCAAACTCTTATAAGAAAAGCAATTTGAACAATAACTTATGTAGGATGTACAAGCACTAGCACAAGTATTACTGAATTGGTTGAGTATTATATTACTGTTGCATTGTCTGCATTTTAATGTGACATCTGTGTATTTCCTATCACATTGATCTAAAGCAGGAACTGACAATGTACAACTTTATTTATCAGCACTGACAGTATAACCGCTGACACATTTGAAACATAATAAATTTGATACAAGATCATTAGACTTACTTGGTTCAAAATCGTAATCCATTGTAGTTACATCTGCTCTGATGTTGTAATAACACAAATCACATCTTGGTATTTGACATGTCACACAGTCCATTCCATTATGACTTACAAAACTCTAAGTGGAACACTGTCTACACCTTTTAATGTATTCTTTTTATTTGTTTATCTCTTCTATCTTAATCATTGTCCTTGTTGGATAATGATATTGAACATTTGAAGAATAAGATACATACTCGCATCTCTTGCATTCATTCCCACAATATTCGCATTGTTTCTAATCTAATGAAGCCACCATTCCTTCTTTACATTTCGTGCATACAGTTGACAACTGCACTACAAAACAATTCAAACAACCATCTTGACATTTTTAACATAAACCATTTTTTATCATATATCCATCATTACACTATGTGCATTATCCGTTCGAACACTTTAAACAATCTGGTGGACAACTAATGCACAACTGATTCTTGAACTCATAAGTCAATAAACACTCAATTCCCATTGCACTGTCCTCCGCATAAGGAGAACTAATACTATTACAATTTTCTGTCATCCCTGGATAGCAGAATTACTTACAACCTGAACAGATGTAAGTTTCGTATTAGAATTACACCTATATACTTATATCAAACAATTACGTCTCTTGGAATTGAGTCCAAGTTCACTCCACTAGAAGTTGAAGGACCAATAAAATACAATTCCGTGTATTCCTTTGTTTTTCGAATATATGTCCCCTTCATATAATCTCCGCTTTCGATCGAATACTCATACGAGCAAGTTCTATTACTCCACCAAGTATAAGGGTGCTCTACACAATCCATGCAATATAAAGTGAAGCTATCAATCACCTTTTAATAAGGGCTACATAGATTTCTGTTCTTACCATGGTACACAAGAAGATCCAAATAATAGGAAGTATCCATACTCACATTTGATCTTATAGTTCTAACAATCAAATTATCCTAATGGGCACAATTCTTAACAAGCCCCGTTCTGAGCTGTCTTGCATCCCATTTCTATCTGTTGTCTATTGAATATACAATTTAACTTACGAGATGATCTGGTTTCTCGCTGTAGGCACAAACTAAATAATGGTAATAGTAAATAGAAGTAACATTAATATTATTTAAAAATTTATTTGTTTATTCATTCTTTTTATGTTTAAAAATACTAAATCATTTCTGTAACTATTTAATTATGATCAACTCAATATCAATTCCGAATTTAAATTCAAATTCTTTTTTTACTCGAATTCCTGAAATAAGAACACAAATTCAAAATACATCATACCCGCTCTCTTAATACATCCCTTTTAATTTTTGTTGCAATTACAACAATATGAAAAGTAGATTATATTGATGTTTCTTATGTCGATAAATTTTGATTTTAGATCATTATCCAATATATCCAAATCATAACAACATAGAATTAACGGTTTATTTGAAAATTCCATTTGTATCCCACTTGTCATTTCATTAAATCTGCTCATCCGTCAAGATTTAACATATCATAAAGACTATAGATTTTATTCTCATCATTTTTAGTTAAAATAATAAAAACAGAATTAATTTGTCAAATTTTCAAATCTGGGTCAATTCCTCCACAAAATCTTTTAAGAGTCCTTTCAAATCCTCAGTAATTTATTTGACCAATTTTATCAAAGTCTCATTGGTTTTAGAAATCACAAACTATAATCTCTGTTCCTCAAGCTCATTCTTTTGTATCTCTAATCTATAAATAGATATTAATAATGAGTACTTGCTTGACTTTTTTTCCTCTCTTAATCTTTTCTTTTCGTCAAACCATTTGTAGATTTGTTTCTATATTTATTCATAACTATAAGTCAAACTGTTCAATTAAAACTCAATCTGTGTAACTTAATTCATAATAAGATTTTAATGTTTAGAATCTAAAGATAGATAATAAAATACTTACAATTAGCTTAAAATAGCTTTTAAGTCTCTAATACCTACCGAATATTATCTTCAGATATAATTTATGTTTATTATAACTAACTACTAGAAGAAAACTTATCGATTGGATCATAAAATTAATTTAAACACTATTTGAATTTGCTTAATTCTAACTTTTTATTCTCCAATATTTTAAATTGCTATTGCACTTAACGATATTCTTCCTAGAATTTTGCTTCAATTTCTTTTTTCCCCTTGAAATAATCAAACAATTCAATTATTTATTTTCCAGCAATAAGTTCCTTCCATTTTTATTTTCTTGTGAATTCATCAGGATCCGGTAAAAATGTGTCCTCATCATAATTGTCTCCCTTCATGACCCTGAGTTCTTTCAAGATTAAATCAAATTTCTTCTCATTACTTAAAAATTACAGTAATATCTAATCATCTTTATACCTTGTCGAATATTACAAGAACAATTGTAATTGCTCCTACCTTTAAGAAATAAACTCAGGGTTTTCTACCACCATATTCATTAGACTAGCTAACACCCCTTCCTTTTCTGGTAAGCTTGGTATTATATCTCCCAATTTAGTCTATGTAAAATACTATTGTAGCATCTTAAAATCTGTGTATCTCCTCCAAACTTAAAACTTAGTATATGAACCATTAAGCGGGTCAGTAAGTATTTCAGAACAAACCTTGTATGAATAATAAGTTTAAGTGAAGGGTGCATCTTTAAATTATTAATAACCTGAAATCCATACATAGATATCTTTTGAATCCTCATGCTTCAAAATTACTTCTTCTTCATCTTCATCAATTTCAATCACATCAGGTATATTTTCCTTAATTTCTTTGGGTACTGCGTTTGCTACTTACATCTAAGTCTGATCATTGTCGTAAGGCATTCCATTGGTCTTAAAAGGATCCTCCAAAGACTGTTGTTATTAACTTTTATTTTTATTTTAACCTACATCGATGACTCCAAACTCAGTAATGAGGTGTTATTCACTCTTCATCATTTAAGCTTAGCTTTCTAAATTGGTCTTAATTATTTATTGTTCATAACCAAAAAAAGGCTGAATTATGCTGTTTTCTGCTTTTGGCTAATTTATCTGCTATTGAAAAGAATGAATTCCTCCTAAATTAATCATATTTTTCTCCAAATCAATATTTTCTAATTCTTTTTGTATTTATTAATTTTGATTATCCCTTGTTTATGTATGAATTTGACTTTTTTACCTCTCTTAAGTTGATGGAACTTTTACTAAATTCTAAAGATTCTGCAGAGCAATCATTGACTTCTCCAATATATCTTCATGGGAAGGAGTTTAGAATGACTTCTTCAAACTTGATTTACAATTGACTCTAAGGGGAAATTGCAATTTAATTGTATTGATATTACAAGTTTCTATGTCCACTTTATTTTGCAAGCATTAAACATATCTCAGAGCCATAAAGAATCCTTCCTTATTCAGCTCATCAGAACTTTAACTAGAGAATACTTTTTTTAAAATAGAATCTGCCTGAGCATCCGTGACTGAAAATTGCCCAATCAAAATTTTTTTGGTTTGTTTAAAATGCAGAGTCACCTTAGCCTTCATTAACTTATCATATTTCTCTTGATATGACTTTAATTCATTTGGATTTAACTCAAACATCCAATATTTATAAAAATTTTTATTATATTATTTTTTCTATAACACTAAATATTCAAGAAATATAGAAATTCTATAAAAAAGGACATCATTTAAATTCTTTTAAGCCAACTCATCCACTTCAAGTAGTTTGGTTTATATAATTAATTAAACAAGAAATTTAAATTTCTATTAAACTTCTAATTTATAATCCCTTTTGAGAAACCAATTAATTAGAGAATGTAATCACACTGGAAATATAAGTTTAAAATATTTTCACTTTAATTAGTAATTATGTATTAAGAACTCAGAAAGGTATAAAAGTAAAGCCAAAATTAGATTCTACTTTTGAAAATAAAGAAACTTTAGTCATTAATGATGTTTAAAAATAGGAGTAAATTTATTTATATTAATATTTAAATATTATTTTTATTGCAGTTAACTACTATGTCTAGTTCACTCAAATAATCGGCACTTTTAGCTGCTTTTAATCACAAAGGCATTAACCCATTACCTAAATACGAGGACATTCGAATAGGTCCTCCAATAGTTCGCCCCAATCCTTAATAAATCAAAGAGAAACCTTACTTTTAGTAACAAGAAAAAAAGCTAAGTCAATCCCAAGTTTCAAAGCAAAAAGCACAACAGGAATCTGTAATCGTTTAGCATATTCGAATAATATTCATGTTTTATGTCTAATTTGGCAATAAAACAAGTATTTAATATTTAAAATCAAGTAAATTTATTAAATCTATGGCGGATGCTGAGATATTATCATAAGGTATTTATACTATTTTACAGATTAGAAATAACTAGCAAAGATCTCGATATCTTATATTTCTAAACTACAAAAAATACAGAAACTCTTACCTTAGACTAATTTAAAGATCTACTTGTGAAAATAGCTATTAAATTATATAAGAGTCCAGAGTAATCAAAGTCTTTTGTGTTACTTTATAAAAATCATTTATCAAAACTCTATGAAAAAATAAATGATTAAACAGATTTTGGCTATGATTTAAAGAGAATAGAGGCTTGTCGAAGTTAAATTGACGAATAATTCTTAGAAATCATATCTCAGGTTTAAGGATTATTGTGTAAAATACATGGGTATATATTTTCTGATTAGAGTTAAAAAGTCTCTCAAATTTAAAGCTAATACATGCATTTTCTATAATAATTTGAAATAATTCCTCTAATTATTACATAGACAAAGGCTTAGATGATATTTTTTGATTTGTTCCACAGAGATTCCATATTAAATTTAAAGAATGATGGAAAGTTTTTATTTAATTTCTCAAAGTTTGTAGAGAGTTTAATTATTATTTCATTTCATTAAGTATAAGAAGACAATCAAAGTGGATTTGATTTATTTATTTAATTACTAGAAAGAATGGAAAATTCACTGGGATTTCAATACTTTTCAAAGTAAAATTATTAAACAAAGAATGAGTAAACTTAATTAGTAATGGGATTGACCAGAGTGAATTCTGCAAAGTAGAGTAGAATTTCTACTGTTTATTAATCTTAATAATAATAATTTAATTCTAATTTAAAGCAATCCTAATTAGTTGAAGATAACAAATTAAACAAAATTAATTCTTAAATACCTTATGAAAAAGAATTAAGAAATATATTTGAATATTACTCATAAATAGGAGAACCCATCAATTTAGTAAACTTAAAAAGTATAAAATATAAAAAACTTCTCTAAAATTGTGGTATTATTGGAAGTTTGATCACTTAAGTAGATGCTGATATGTTTTATATTTAATCAACACCTAAAAAGAAATTGGATTCAACCAAAAGTCCGAAATTTAAAGTCAATAAATTATATGACAATGATAATTAAAACGGCAAGATGGATTTTATAAATTTCTATAATTCATTGTAAATGATAGCAGAAAAGTTTAATGGCAATGATATAAGCGGATTAATTGAGCAATTCTTGATACCACTTGAAACATAAATAAGAATAGAAAAACAAGAGTATATTTTGCAGATTTTGATGATGATATTAGATGATCCAAGAATAGTATTACATAATAATTATACTTTAGAATAAACTATTTGAAATTATGCAAGAACATTTTGAACCATATTATAACCACTATACAAAAGACTTAATGACACTTTCAGGATACATGAAATTTTGTTCAGATTTTGAATTAGCAAATGCTATGGTATCTAAAGGATAGCTTATGCATGTTTTCAAAGCTATTGCATCTCTAAATAGTACTGAGACAATTGATAAGCGCTAATTTGTTGAAGCAATTAGTGTAATAGCTATTTTAATCTACAACAATGTTAATGATAATGAATAAAAAGTAAATGATATTCTGAATAATAGATTATCTATTTATTAGAAAGAATAACTTAAAGTGATGGAGCAATAAAGGTATCCAAATAATTAGGAATAATGAAAAACCCATAAAATACAAATCTAATTTAATTGTTTCGCTATTAATCTAACAAAGATTTAACAAACAAAGAAGAAATTAACTTCAATAACATAGTAAACTAACTTCAGTATGATTTTTGATTTAATTTTTATATATATTCATATTTATAATGATAATTATATGACTTTCAATATTCATCTTCTGATTTGGATTACTTATTTCATTCATATCAATGAATAAATTTTACATTATTATTAAGTAAATTTCTGTCGATGCTCTTAGACTCTCATAAGGTTCTAAATATAACATTTATTTAATACAATCAACAATATAATAATTTTTAAAACTTGTTTGATAAAATAAGTCCAAACCAAAAACTTATTACTTTTCATTATTCTTATGAAATCTAGTATTTCGTTCTAGGTTCTCTTCAACTTGCTTTTATTTAATAATTTATTAGAAAATGAATACTATTTGAGCTATAGATTAAAAATTTCAATAATTTAGAAGTTATATATATTCTTTAATAAATAAACCAAAAGAAAATATTAAAAATAAATAATTCAAGTATTCAAGAACAGAATAGATACTATATTAAATGAAGTATCATATATTAATCAATAATTATCACCAAAAAAAGATAGAGATATAATCTTTATTAACTAATTGATTAATATTTAATTCTATATAAAAATAATAAAAAATGAATAGAAATTTTAGCACATAGTCAACTAATTAACATATTGAAGTAAAGATATCAATTGAAGATTTATATTAATAATTTTACTATTTGTTCTTGAAGTATAATAACATATGAGGGAGAAAATAGTTAGATCTTAAATTTTATGGAATTTCATCTTTAAAATTTGTGGTATATTGTCTTAGAATATTTTATTTATTCTTTCATATATTCAAATGTGTAGATAATATTTTAAATGAATGGTACATATAATCTTATATATATTTAAGTATAAATATTCATAACTTTGTTCATATAGATGTCAAGTAATTTTTAAAGCATCTGAGATTTTGTCGAAAGTGATAGCATCCGATGATGAGAAAACGATCTTGTCACAGTTCAAAAGGAATTGCAACATGCTTCCTGGAGGTTGACAATCCTTTTCTAAGTGAATATTTAATTGTTCATGCTTTGTCAGCAAATATTAGTTTGTGTTATGAGGAGAACCAAGTTCATCATCTTTAATTATAATGATTTGAGTTATTTTTTTTATTTTTTTTAGTATTTTTAAGCTTCTCTAGGATTTCATTTCAGCTGTTCAAAGTTCTTTTTGTTTATAAGGAGACACTTATGTGTTCTATAGTTCAAATTCTATTTTTAATTTTAGAATTGAAGTGTGTTTGAGTTATGCATTTAAACTCATTTTTGAAGGGGGTTCTTATAAATACTTCAGTATTTAATAGTATTATATTAATTTAATATTATATTGTAAAGTCAAATAAGAATAACTCTATTATTTGAACTAATTTTGAATATAGAATAGATTTAAATACAAATAAAATGGAGGTCCACAAAAACTAGTAATAATTCCGTATAAAGCTATCTTGTTTATTATAATATCAAATCGAATGATTTTTACAGCATTAATCAGTCATAAAAACATTAATGAAATCTCTATTTTTCATGATTTCTTTAAATTCAGGAGGATATCTCATTGCTTCTATGAATACAATCATTTATCTATCTCATTATTTATATTGGGATGTTATTAAATTAAATATAGATTTAAATCTTTAGTTTTTGTTGACAATCTCAACTTTATTAGTTCTCTTCCTACTTTTCAATTCCACAAGGAAGGCTGAATTACATGCCCTCACACTCAATCTTTTGATAAATTTAATGTGTCATGGGATTTGGAGAGCTGCAACGTTGTTCATAATTTACATATTAATTTAATATAGAAGTGTGATAATTTGAGAATGCTTACAATAAATAATAATAATTTAGATGGCTTAATACCACTATTTATTCAAATTTATTATAGTAGGGGATGGAAGTGTCGGAAAGTCTTGCATTTTGTTGAGATACACAGAGAAATAATTTCGAGATGAACATGACACCACAATAGGTGTTGAATTTGGATCTTAAATTTTTGTAAAGAATGAGAAGACAATAAAAATATAAATTTGGGATACAGCAGGATAGGATTCTTTCAAGTCAATAACGAGATCTTATTATAAAGGGTATAGAATTGAGACTATAGAGTAGATCCATAGGAGTATTTCTTGTTTTCGATATCACAAGCGAGGAATCATTCCACAATGTATTAAAGTGGTATAATGAAGTCAATGATTAAGCTGCCTAGAATTGCTAAATAGTGCTGGTGGGCAATAAAGTTGATTTGGAATCCCAGTATATATTACATTTTATAAATCAAAGTCGAAAAATATCAACTGTGCAAGCGAAGGCATTTGCAGATCAATACAAAATGCAATACATTGAGACATCAGCAAAAACCAATTACAATATAGATTAATTGTTCGAGAATACAGCTATGGACATAGTTGAGAAAATCGAAAAGAAATAAATTGAGTTTACTAATGAAGTATGATAACATTTCGAATATTAATAGGATTGTGGTATTAAATTAGGTAATTACTCTTAATAATAAAATAAAAAGAAATAAGACGATGATTGCAAATGCTGATTATTAAAATTAACAAAGTATCATCATTTATTCACAATAATAAAATGAATAATGCAAAGCATATCACAACAATTTGAGTAAATTCGAAATTATCACATCTCTCTTTGCAAACTTTAATATTCTTCCACCAACTTGTAGTGTCTGGTTTTAAATTATAAAGCATAACTTCATTCACTTTTGTCACCTATCTAAATATATTCCAATACTTCTGTATGGTAGAAACTGGCAGATCCCATATATGATTCATTCATAAAGACCAGGACTTCTTATGTATCCCAATTCAATAAGATGTCTGCTTGGGTCCAAATGATTTTTGCCTCACTTGAAACTGAACTATTGTAGAAAGTGATCATCTAATTATCATTGACTCTAACAAATCCTGCATATCCACATCTAAATGAGACTGCAGTTTTATCAGTGGCTGTATCCTTTAATCTTAAGTTTGTGTCTTCGATTTCTTTATTTCCTGATGCAAACCAGAATCGGATGTGCTAAGGTTAGGATTCCTGAAACAGATGATAAAACCCGTCCTTGAAACTTAATTCTGATTCTGCCTTTTTGTGTAATTTTAAGAACTTTCATAGACTCATAAATTGAATTTTACTTTCTCATTCCCTTCGGTAACAAATTCAGTTTCTAAATATTCTTCTGTCTAATTCATGATCCAATTTTATTCAATGACAAAATCACCCTCTCCTTTCAGATAATCTGTCCCATCATATGCTGCATGTATTAATGTTATTAATGTTGTGATTAATATCATAATGTAATAATAATAAAAGAAACCAAGTTGGATTCAATAATTATTTTGTGGCTGTGTTAGAGAAGAACCTCTCCAATCAAATCAAAAATTGCAGAAACTCTCCACCCAGATGGAAATCCCAAGGTCCAAACCCATTACTCTTATATCCATGCAAAATCAATAGGAAGGTTGGCTCAATTAGACCACTTCTCAAGAAATTGACTACTTCGAATAGGGACAATATGATAACGACTCAGACGAAGGTCATAAAATTTATAATAGACAACTCTCTTATCTAGAGAAATAATCACTTTTACAGAAAACTAATTTTTCAGACGTAATCAAATTTGTTTATATTAAAGGAATTCAACTCCAATAATATAGAAATGAAATTACTTCATCGTTGTGGTGGCCTGTTAGCTAGGCAAAGTAATCTCCAGATTGAAATGCAATCACATCAATCAATTATCAAAATTTTTAAAGATGTGTATTTGATCGTTTAAGACAGAGAATTCGAAACCAAATTTAAAGCCTTATTACTCAACCCCTCAATTGTTGATACAATTAATAAAAGGATCAAATCAAATTCAATTTTGTTAGCTCATGATCCCACTGGCTCAATTTTACTAAAGTTGGCTAGTCATACTAGAACTATATATTATTTAGAATCTGATAAGACCTACATTGATTTAATAGATAGAGGAATCTAGAAAATGAATGTAAATGTTTTAAAGGTCTTAAAGATGGATTTATAAAATAAGATTGATGTTGTAGTTGTTAATCTGTATTTTATTGATTCCAAACACAATCTAAGAAACATTATGCATGAATACCTTTAATATGCTCATGATATTATTATCATTTTACAGCCCAACATAGAAAATTCTCTTATATATTCTTAAGCAGAATAAGCTATTTCGCTTTCAGAATAATCGAAATAAACTTGCAGCATAGAATTGTAGAATATTCTTGAAAATAATAATTGCGTTGCTAAAATCCTTTATTTCGGTGGTGTTACTGAAGTATTTCATATTCAAATTATTTTAGATTACCCTGAATGATGAACTGAACTTTGTCTATTCTTGTATAGATTCATCAGTTAAGAAGTTGTACAATTATAAATTGATGTTTAAAGACCTCAGAAACCAAATGGGAATGACAAAATTAATTAAATTGCTCAATGAATTCCAGATCATATAGGGAATAGGACAATTTATCGAGTTTTCCACAAATCTTAATGGATATCAAGATAAATACAGATTAACTAATAATCAAACTCAAGATTTCGAGAATATCGATGATAAAGATTAGTTAATCGAAAAATAGTCTTCGTCTTCTTCTACAGAATCCGAACCAGAGGAGGATCAAAATTAAGAGAGACTTGACTTTAGAAGTGAAACTTTAAATTAATCATCAAACTCCATTTAATAACCCCCTGTTCTACGACATGCCAATTCTTAGCCATTTGCTATATGATAGATTGCTAAATTATATATTTATTGTTTATAAAATTTCTTTCGATTTTACATTTCATTAAATTATTTTCGTATATAATTATTAAATTAATAGTTTTTAACGACAAATATAATATCTATTATTGTTTCTTATTTCATCAAGAAACGAATAAATCATATTATAAAATTTGAATTTATTTTCTACATCCATTAAATTTGAATCATACTTAAATTCCCATATGAATTAATATTATTATATATATATAATTCATTCCTTAGGTTAACCAACTTCTGGTGTTTATTTTCCGAATAAAGCTTTGTGAATATGAGGAATGACACCACCGCCAGCTATTGTTGCTCTGATGAGAATATCGAGTTCCTCGTCACCTCTGATGGCTAATTATAAATGTCTTGGAGTTATTCTTCTGACTAAAAAAATATTTAGATATTTACAAACCTTTAAAGTCTTTTGATGCATTTCCTGCTAACTCAAGCACTTCAGCTGTTAAATATTCCAAAATTGCTGAAGTGTAAACTGCTGATGTAGTTCCTACTCTGTTTTTGGCAGATACTCTTTGCTTTAGATATCGATGAATACGACCAACAGGGAACTAAATTTTCAAAAAATAAGTACTTAAAGTCCAGCCTTCAAGGACCTAGATTGAGGTGCCTTCTTATTCTTACCGGATCCAAACTTTCCTCCTTTTCCTCCTTTTCCGCCTTTTCCACCCTTTGCACTCTTGGCAATTCCAGACTAAGGAATAAAATAAATAGATTACCATATATTTGTTATTTTATTATACTAGATAATAATTTTTTTATATCTAGTTTAAGAATCTCAAAACTTAAATTTGATTGGTTTTCAATTTATAAACTCGAATAATTCACCAAGCTCTTAGACTATCCTCACTCCAACTTTAATCTCGCTAATCATTCTTCAAAATTACAGATTTTCATTAGGTTTAATTTTATGAAATTTTGGAAATAATATAATAACTAAGGTTATTAAATATATAATTAAAACTTGATAACTATTCATCAAGTGAAACTTTGATTTATTAACGATTTATTTGATCTTAACTGTCCAAGGGAGTCCTATTGACCCTTCTTTATTTATAGTTAGTAACATAAAAGACATTACTTAGGGCAAGCTATTAAGATTTTCACTTTAATTTGATTAGTATTTTCACAAATTTATTTTAAGATATTCATTCCTAAATTTATGTTATATCCTGTGAGAATTATATAATAAATAAGGAGAAAATAAAATTGAAAGTCAATTTCAACATTCTCACGATTGTATTGAGAATTTTTAAAGAAAATTCGATATAAAAATTAATGAATACTAAAAATTATAGAACCCCAAAAATTTGTGAGCAAATTGATTGAAATATTAGATGTAATTCAATGATAAAATTAATTAAATAGAATTAATCTTATTCAGAAATAATTAGTTTCGATGGAAAAGGCGATGGTATTATAATCCATCAATAAGAACTCTTTGAAAATTAGATTCTCTTAAACTATTTTAAGCATAATCATATTGATTCATTTACTCGATAAATGAATAACTACGGTTTTAAACGAGTAAAGAATCATTAAGGGAAGTACGAATTTAAAAATCCATTCTTCTAGAAAAATAATAAGTATTCCTTTTTTTATTATTCCACTTAGAAATACGATTCATTTGGTGATGAAAAAGAAGCAAGAAAAAATACAAATAATATCACAATTTTTAGCGCTAAAATCAGAGCTGAACTAATTCTCTTAAGAATTAGACTAATTTAATTTTTTCGCCTCTTCTGTATTACATTAAATTATTCAAGTATTAATAAAGCTAATCTATTTTAACAGAATCTTAAAATAAAGTTAAATTGGAGATGATATCCATCTCATAAAAGAACCTTGAGATGGAATAGATGTTAAGCTATTTAATTTACGAAAAAAAAAATGGTTTTAAATTGGATTGAAGTGAAATTCTCAATTTTATTTTTAATTTTGTTCAACAAAATTCATAACCAATCTTGTAATGCAATAAAATTTCCAGCCTCATTCTTAATAAATTGTATGGGTTACAATCTCGACCTATAATATTAAACAAGTGGTATCATCATGTACAAATAACAAAACCAAATTAATAGATTATTGGTTGTGAATTTAAAGTTCAGGTTTTAAGAATTTTAAGGAATTAATAATCTTATATATATACTTTCTCATTTAATTTAAATGATAAAGTAATTATGATTATCAATTATCTTCTTCTTACACCATATCTTACTTTCTTAAATACTCTATTTAGGTTTCATTTAATTGAATCATTTAACCATTTTCATCTAATAAATAATTTCCTTCCTCATCTAATAAGAAACCATTTTCATCTAATTAATAAGTAGCATCATTATCATTATCATCCTCTTCTTCTTTTTAATCATTTTTTATCTCCTTATCCTGATTCTCTTCCTTCACTTACACTATCTTCTCTTCCTAAACTTAGCTATTTTTAAAGGGACTCAACGCTTTCAACCTTTCCATAAATGCTTCCTTTTCAAACTCAGGCTCTATTTAATCCTAATAAATAAAGAAGTTTAATACATTATTATTCTATTCTGATATCTCATTGATTTATTGGTCACTCTTACTTTCAGAATCCTCTTCATAACTGAACACTTAGACTTAAGCTTATTAAATTTCAGGTTTTTTTTTGTTATATTCATCAATCCAATGAGTCTACTCAGTCTATTTAAAAGAGAACAATATTTCTTAATGGGATTTTCTGATTTCTTCATTTGATTTATTTTATTAATTTATGAGATAGTCAAACTAATTTTTATATTCTAATTTCACTCTCTCGAATTATTTGGTTAGACTTGAAAGTTCTAATCTCAATTAAGTAATACCATTATAATTTTCATCATTATTCTAATATATTTAATTCAGTATACTTAATCCACTTTCTATTCTAATTCTTTAAGATTAAGTTCTTGTTTAGAGGTTTAAGATAGATGCTAATCTATTCTTAGAGTTAATTCTTAGTATTACTAAGAAAGTAATTTTTATGAATTCTGTAGATCAAATACCCCTTTTGTAATTTTATTTAAATCTCCTTATTAAAGAGTTAATTCTGTTAATCTAAATAATAAGTTATCAAATACTTGTCAGATTATGAAAATGTTTTTTATTGGATAATATTATAAACTTATTGTAACTTAATTTCAATATCATCGTACAGTTTTTTATTTGCTTAAGAAATATTATTTTATTGATTATTTTAGAAGGTCTTTAATTAAGCAATTGTCTATTCTTCTTAAACACTAATTTTTTAAGATTGTTCAAGTAGATTTTTTTCTAATTTAGTTAATTGTTATCTATTTTAATTGATAGAAAATTTACTTAGTTTTTTAATCATTTATGACAGATTCATTATGTTGAGAATCAAATAATAATTGAAGAGCCTTAATTTTTTATTGAATATCCTTTATGAGTGTATCTTCACTAAGATTAATTTGAGTAGGAGTTCTTGATTGTGTGTCTTCTTTTATTTTAACTAAATTTGACTAGTTTTCTTTTTATATAAATGTTAATTTATTATCAGTCTAATCCTGTAATTCTTTAAACTTTATTTAATAATCGCTTTAAAAATTAACCTATTAATTCATTAATTCTTCCTGAGCCTTTTTTATATATGTTTTGATCTAAATTATTGAAAATTGAAATTACAGATTCTTCAAACTATTTAAATTTTATGCTTAACTATTCTGCATTTATCGGATTTTATCCTCTTATATCAAAAATTATAGTTCTGTTTGAATCGATCTGATTTTACAATTCTTTAAACTTTAATTCTTATGCCTATGATTTTTCTTATACTATTTGATTGGTATGTTTCAAAATTTATTGAAATCCAATATTGGCGTCTTCCTGTTTGTTACTCAAGAAAGAGGCATCTTATGATTACATGGCAGTGCTAAAGGCTGAAAAAGGTGTATTATGTTAAGGAGCTGAATGATATAACAATTTTACCCATCAAAAGATGTTCAGTATTTTTCATATTAGCAATCCTAGTATCAGCCTATCGACCAGTTTAAATTTGAGTAGGTTAATTATATGGATAACTCTATTGTCCTTGCTTATCTTATAAAAAAATTGGTTTTCTATTCATTATAATGATAGCAATTTTAAGGTAATTAATAATTAATACTCTTTTATAAGTTTATATTCATCAACATATCATAAATACAATGACTACTTTGCTTAGAAGTTTAAATTAAAATTACCATAAGAAGTAACTTAATCAGATAATTTAGTTACTTCTTAGACCATTTAAATAATAAACCAATATTCACATATCATTAAAACTTATACCCATCGAATAAACTTTATACACTTTTTCTTCTTACTAAGCTCTGGCATTCATCTTCTAACTCACTATCAGCTGATATCTGGTTTTAAAAATCACTATTACCATCAATACACTTATTATTAAGAAATATAAGTTACTCCTGGTATAAATAAAGATTTCATTTCTTTATTTAGCAATTTTGTCCATTAAACTCCTTTTAACCATGAATGATGAATTACTTCTTCAATTCCTGCAAAGCCTAATCTTTACTAAGGTTTACGAATGAGTAACTAATATTCGGTAATATGAGTACTCTATTGATAAAATCTATGGCTTAGCTACTAACATTAGGTGTTCCTTCTTTGATAGTTGCCTACTTAGCTAAGATTTGCTCTCTGATTTCTTATCTATTTTTTCCATTATAGGGCCTTTTACCAATTAAAATTTCATAAAGAATAACTCCAAGGGCATAATAATCAGCAGGAAAGGAATGCTCCATTCTACACATAACTTCTGGTGCCATATACCCTGGTGTTCCAGAAGTGTCATTTGCAACACTTTCCTTATTTAATCTAGCTACTCCCAGATCTGTCAAATGCAAAAAGCCATCCTTATCAAAAACTAAATTTTCTGGTTTTAGATCCCTATGGATAATACCATTCGAATGTAAATATTGCAAAGCTAAAAGCATGCAACAAGCGAAAAATTCTAATTTTAATTAATTTAGATACTCGCATGATCTTCAGTAAATCTTTTCAATTTACTAATATGGAATCTTAAATCTCCTCCTCTTAATAAATCTAATACAAGATATAAATTCTCTCTATCTTAGAATGCGAAGTGCATATTGACAATAAATGGATGACGAAGTTGCTCCAATAGAAATTTTTCATTCATTACTGAATTAACCGATCTTTTCTAAATAATTCTAAGATATAAGAGAATATACTTTGCCTTAATCATTTCTTTTAATGCAAATTCTTTCTTGGCTTATTTTAACTCAACTCTCCATACCTTTCCAAATCCTCCTTTTCCAATCACATATATAAATCGAAATGCTAACCTACTGATTGTAGTAACTGATTATTATTATGCTGATTTAAGCTAAGTAACTTCTTTTTGAGAATAATTGTCCACTGATATTTTTCTGGAATGAGTTTTTGACAATAACCATGTAGATTAATTTATAGACGAATCTTTAGGGTCATAATTTTGTTTTCCACCATAATATGTTTATTATAACAATTAATTTGATGCTTATCTTTATAATTTTCGTTATATCAGACTTTAAAGTTAAGTAATACCTTATTTTTCTATCTTTCCTTGTTCAACCATAACTGAAGGTTTTAATAGTTTTAGAGAAATCATTGATGAGGATCTTTTTCGAGAACATATTAAACAACTCATTTAATTGCATGTACAAGATTCTTCATAATTTTGACTCGCTTAAAGTTTTATCTTTATTTTTGACTTGCTACTTTTCATCAAAGGTATTAAATCTTTAAGAGAAGCATACGCAGATTTCATTCTCTCTAATGAAATAAATTATATTTTATAATTTATATTTCATTTCAATTCTTATTAGATATTCAAATAAATCTCCTTTCGTTTAATTAGATGGCCGACATCAGTAATTTCTGTTGTACATTTGTATCAGAGTATTTGATAAGAATTATATTTTTCATTTCTGGTATTTTATTAGACTTAAAATTTATGTGATAATCAACATATTTATAATTTTAAAATTTAGATTGTAGTATCATTATTTAACCAATGAAATCATTTTCTATAAATCTAATTGCATTTCTTCTTATGTTATTTACTAACTAAACCCTCCATTCTTTTTCAAGAGTTCATCCAAGTAACTTGATTTACTTGTATATGTTGAACCAAAATACGAGGGACCATTATTATTATTATTTAGAGGAGGTTCATAGGTACTATTCTTTCTTTTATGAATTTTCTCCAAGAATTTAAATCCCTTTCTGTTGATTTATCTCGGAAGAGGTTTCATATTTCTTTGTTTTTAATCTTCAATCCTACACCACGGGCAAATGTATTTAAATTTCATATCTTCTACTAAGCATTCAATACTATGGATTCCATTTTTGGCTTCACAAGATAAATGGGTCTTGAAATTATTATTATAATTTAATACCCATTTGTCACACTTTTCCTAATCGCATGCAATCCATTTTTGACCATCTAAAAAATTTTCATTTTGATCACTATAAACCTAGAATATAAACATAAATACTTAAGCACAGAAATAACAGCACTTTTTCTCAGTGTATAATTCAAGACATTCTTTACAAAAAAATAGAATTTAATCACTAAATTTAGCAGGATAAACATTTTATGATTCAATTGTACAATATTAATTCATACATTCATCTTCTTGAATTTTATCTTAATCATCCATTTATATTCAAAATAAAATATTTATAATATCATTAGAAATTTTCATAAAGATAATTTATGATCATATCTGGGTCATCTCTATGAATTGCATATGCTTCAACTACCTATTCAAGCGTAAAGAACCCCATGGCCATAACTTAGGCTATTGTTGGATTATTCATGGGATCTTCATAAATAGTTTTTTCTATTTCTTTCAAAGCATTTTAAAATTGAGTATCTTCAAATTATTACATAAATTATTATTCCTATTCTTATTTACTTTATTCCATTATTTTTCTCAATATTTCATTTTCCAAATTTGGTTGTTGTTATTGTTATTATTATTGTTATTATTATTATTATTACTATTACTGTTATTATTACTATTATTATTGCTGTTATTATTAAGTTTGTTTTTACTATTATTGAATAGGAAATTATTGATTAAATTGTGCATCTTGAACACTCTCCTTAATTACCATATCCATAAGTTATTCCTCCTCTTCTTCATATTCTAGTTGTTACAAAGATTCCTTTATCGCAGTTTACTCACTAGATTAATTTGAACAAATTACATTTTTAGTTATTGATCCTAGAATAGCCTTTTAGATTCATTAAAAATAATATCCAATTCATTGCTAATGCAATTTTCAAATTAAGCTCTTGATAATTATTGCCCACATCTATTATTATTGTTTGCACTTTACTTGTTTTTCTGTTCTTATAATTTCTCGAACATTTGCTTTTCATATTAACTAATTTCTAAAACTCCTAATAAGGCTGAATGCTATTTATCTTTTAATTTTATAGAGTTATAATGAGATCTTCCATGATAAGACAATCTAATTGGCCTATGAAAATTGGAACAATTGTTACTCTTTATTATATGGATTAGCCTCTAATCCTGTTTTTAACGGTTCTTTGCTGCACACATAAATTTCAATTGGGATATCATAAAGTTCACGAAAGGCTTAAAGTTCAATGTTGTCTCCCCAAACACCGTCTTTTGATTTGTATTCTACATATTCCTCAACATTCCCATTTATTATATAATCTTAAAAATAATCCTTTTCTTGTAGGATGTATTGCATTGCAAATTTGCGTAATTCTTTATGATAGATTTCATTGCCATATAGTTGATCACTTATAGCTCTAAACATACAATTGCCATCGCCTTAAACATCTCTAATCAGCATTCCTTACTCACTCAAAATTGATTGCAAGGAAGTTTCCATTTCCTTGTATTTTTTTCGCATGGTTAAGAAATTTTACAATTGTAAATATAGATTGAATCGATGTTACAATCTCATAAGAGATTATGGTTGTTATTTTAATAATTTTCCTATTCCAGGTTCACTGGAGTTCAAACCAAGGGGATGAATGTCCTTATGCTAATAATTCTGATCGTAAATCCTCTTATATCCTTAATGATGTATAAGTGCTTCGTCCTTTTCTATCTGGACAACTATACCAACTAACCATCCTTTATTAGAATTATAAACTTCAACTTTTGAATTCTATAATGGGACTCCAGGGATCCACTGTTTTCGAATTATTTCATAAGAAAATTAAATCCAAAAAGTATTAGAGGACGAAGGAGATTATAGTCTTATATTTGAGTTTTAAATATCAACAATTTTCATAGTTGCCCATTTATTTGTATTTGAATCTAAATAATCTATGAATTCTCCTATTTCCAATAAGTGACTCAATACTTATTGTTCCGAAGGGCAATCCTAATTGACCTATGTCTAAACTTTATTACCATTTATTTTACTTCATCATCCTATAATTCCAAATCTATTTCTTCTGAAGATGAATTATCATTATTTCTGTTTCCTATGTTCATATCAGTCTATTCCATGGCACTTTAAATTAAAGAAAATTATTTTATAATTATTAATAATAGATTATAACAATTATTCATATATAAAATTTTGCCTTAACAAACTTTTCATAGAATTACAAAAGAATATAAATTCATAATTGATATCTGAACAATATTGATTAATATGTAACTAAATTTCATTTTTTTGTTTGAACATTTACTTGCCTTTAAAATTAATGTTAATGTATTTATTCTTTCAACATTTCCATTCCACTTGTTAATGATAATATTTAGTTTTTTAATTACAACACTTCCTACTCATACTTTGATTACTTTTCTAAGAATTGTTATTCCTAACAAAATAATTTAGTCTTTAAATTTGATATTTAAAATTATTGTTGTTGAATGATATAATTTAAATTACAAATATTGCTCGTATTTGTTACATCTTCTTTTTAATCTTATTCAGAAACTTTATTTATGCATTTCCTTGAAGATTTTTCTTAGTTAATAAAACTTTCGCGTTTGATTTCTTGTTAAGATCTATGAGTCATATATCTTTCATTTTTTTGAACTATGCATTGAATTTTCTCTAAATGTTCTAATATTTCTTATTTTAAGCTAAATCAATTTTCTAAATAATTTACTTCAAATTATCTTCAATTATTTCTTGTTTGTAATTGCAATTGCTAAATCGAGAATTACTTGTTTAACCCTCTGTTTTTTAAGGTGTTGCTCTAGTTGCAGTAAGATCTTCATATTCCTCATTTCCTTTATACAATTCTTTACGTTTTAGAATATCCTTCAATTTGAATGTTTCACTTATATTTTTTGCTTTATTTTTTAATAGAGTCTAGGTTTTATGATTCTCTTTATCTTTGGAGACACTTCTATTAGCCTTGCTTTGCCCAACTGATTTTCTTGTGCTTTATTGTTTCTTTTATCCAATTTCTTAATCATCAATGCTTTTCCTACTCTTGCTTTAACGTAGTTGCATTAACAGTTAAATTTATAATATTCTATATATAAAATGTTTTTATCATCAACTTATGTAATAAACACTGTATTTTCAAATGACTTCAATCCATTAAATCGATAACTAAAAATGGGAAAGAAATTTAGTTTCGTGAATTTTAACTATTTATTTGTCTGGTTAACTTATATATTTTTATGAAATCTAGATGTAGATATGAAATCAATCAACATCATGAATAAAGTGCTATTTATAAATTAATATTAAAGAAGAAGAATAAAATACACCTTCTAATGATTTATTTATTAAATATTATAAAAATATAATATGAATAAATACTTAGCTTATTAATTTGTTGGGAAAAGTGATGGTCTTCACAAACTTCCTGATCACATTCAAAAAATAAAGAAATCCCTTGGTTTCGAAGAGAAGGAAAGAAGAGTTATAGAAGAATTAATACCTCAATTGAAATAAAGAATACGTGCATAATCTATTCCTGAGAAACCGATTCCAAAACAGATCCATATCAATAATCTTTCCAAAAAATTGGCTCAATTGAAGTAGGAGTATGATAAAATTAATGTTGAATTAAATAAACACTAATCCTTCAGAACATAAATTACAAATCCGAAAACAAGTTTTGAATAACATTTCTTTTAGATTGAATAATAGATTCATATTTGGGAAGAGTAAAAATCTAAACTCTCTGACTAAATTAAACAAATTAAAAAGGAACTATTTTTCTTAGAAAATTAATCAGATACATATACTTCAAAAAAAATAGTTACCAATTAATCTGTTTTATTAAGTGAATTAGTCACAATTGAAAAAAAGATACCCACTCCTTCCAAACTGCCTAAAATATTTAATTAGGAGAGTCCTATGTACACATAACCTAAAGCATTTCATTCAGATGTTAAAATGATAAATAATACAAATGATTCTAATTTAATTGATTTATTAGAAAGTGATGAGGATTAAGATTTACGACCAAGAACAAGAGTCAATAAAATTAAACAAAAATAATCACCAACTTTAGAATAAATAATTAGCTAGTTAGATTAGTTTGTTGTAAAGAATGATAAGCTATAACCTCATAAAGAAGCATTAAGATAATTTAGATTAGCTTAGTATGAGAAATATCTAATCAAGATACCCAATATCTAAATGAATACTATCTATGATTTAAAAAGATCTTTAACAAACAAGAGGATTAAAAATATAAAGTATGGATTTGCCACTGTGTTTTTTTGTTTTTGTCTAATTAAATAAACTAAAATTTCTCAACAAAGGTATTAGTTAATCAGTTACTCTTATCATTAGAATAATTATTAAAAAGCAAATTAGGAGGTGTTATTTTTTGTTAACAACGTGATAGCAAAATAGATTTTATTCAAATTTAGTCGATTATAATAGCTTTAGAAAGCTGAGAAAAAATAGCATAAAATAATGATTCCATTAATAGCAGAAGAGATTGTTAGAGAAATTTTGTAGAAATTGACAAATCAAAAGTTTTCAAATTAATTTTACATCTTTATAAATTCTATATCAGAAGAAGGATTTTATCCATTATAAAATTATCACAGTGATATCATCAAGTCAAGATTTTAGATATCAAAATATTTTTCATATTTGTTGAAGGAGTGTAAAAAGATTGTTTTTTTTGAATTTGTTCTAATTAAAAATATAATCTTTTATGGACTGATCTTTAAAGCTAAAGAATTATTTGGTTAATTAAAAATAGATGCTGATAATGAGTTAATTAATTCTGTTACTTTAATTTTACTTGAACTGTTCTTAAGAACTCTACAATCTGGAGTTATTAATATTAATTTAAAACACTTTAGCTATGCCATAGCAGATGGACCCTACATATAAAAGTATTTGAAGGAATTGGATCTTATTAAAATGAAGGTTCTAACTACCTTATAAATAGATGACATGATGAAACCATTTATTTAAATGATAGAAAAATAATTTATAAATTACTAACAATGATTAATTATAAAATACTCAATAAGAATATAGATCATTTTCCAGATATTTATTATAAGATTTTATTATTTTAAATTAATTAATGAGATTCCTTTCTAATTTTGAAATCATTTTTATTAATAAGACCTATATTGATAAAACAATTATAAATTATATTTTTTGATAATCTCATTTTAACTTCTCAAACAAGGGTTTATATTAATATCTGGCATGAGTGATAGAATTTAATAGGTTTTTCTTTGTCCCTGCAGTGAGCTTGTCAAATGACTCTAAACAAAGCTTCTATCCTTTATGCAAGAATTCCTCCACCTATTTCTCCTTGACTTCTTTATCCACATCATTAAATATGTCCTTTCTTTGTTGAATGCAGAAAGCAAAATGAGACAAGAAATTACCTAATTGATTCTTGTCCTCAACATTCTCCACTTTATTATAAGCTTCTTGACTATGCTATTATAAATCCTTAGATTAATACAATTTTAGAAAATCTTAAATGGTTTCTCATCAAATAATCAAAATGAATTATAACATTAGATACATCAACTTTGAATCGTCTGGCCTATTACATTATTATATTGAAGCTGAATAAAAATGATTGTTAATGAGTTCTAAATCATTTATTTAATTTTTTACTTTTCAATTAATTTACTCAATAATGGAGTTTGCTAGTGTTCCCAACCAACAAAAAATTGAATTGAAATTCTGTATAATGTTGTCCATACTTTTTCATCATCAAAATAATATTGCTATGAAACTTGGGTGAATGATCTGAAATTGTAAATATCCAAATATCTTGCGTTGTCTAATATTACTCTATAAGCTCTATCAAATAATTCCCAATTCTTCTTGACTTCAGTTGGATGATGAATATTCAATTACTTCATAGCCTTCCAAAGTTTAAAATCTTAAGTGTGAACATATGTGTCATTATTAAGTATACTCAAATTGAATTCTAAATCTGTAGATTCATATTTCTTATAAATATTGAAATAAGTACTAATGTAGGAGGGTTGTTTTTTTAATTCTCAATAAATTTGGTATGATCATAATAAAGATGAGCATTTGGAATATTATCAGGTATTGAAGGTTTTCTTAGCATTCTGGTTTCTCCTTTTGGTTTTGATATACCACGTCTGGTATATCTAGGATCTTTAAGTAAACTTGGAATGGTTGACCTGTGGGAATATTTTGAAAAGCCTTAAATAATTTTCTTAAACATATATATATTAATTTATTGATAATCAAATTTCAAGAAATTATTTTTTAATTATTTAACAATGATTTAGGAACAAAAATATTGCTTTAGAGTATGTATATTTTATTCCTTTTGATCTATCATTTGAAGTACAAATATTAAAGAATTATGAATTATTTCATTAATTTATTATTGTTTAAATCCTTTTGGAAACATTTTCAATTAAATGTACTTTTTAAAATAATTATATTGATATTTTAGCAATTCTACAAATTTTCATTCGTTTTTGGAATAGTTAATTAAGGAGAAATAAATGAAGGAAAATTAATTAAGAAATTTCCATCATAAATTAAGTAAATCTTTCGATTTTATGACATGATACCTGGTTTAAGAGATTCCTACTTAAATTTGGACTTAAAAATTTATTTAAATGATTTATTTTTTAGACTACAGCGATTAATTAAAGCGATATCTTGATTTAATTTGTATTTTTAATTCGATCATCTAACTATACACATTAGGAGCATTTATAATAGCCCTATTGTAGTATCAATTAGGATACAAAATAGCTAATATAGACAAATTAATAAGACGAAATTTTTGTAATCTAAATTCTCTATTATTAATCAATTCTCAAATCAAGCAGTATATATATTTACTCATCTAGTAACTAGCGAGTTAATATTTTAAATTTTAAATTGTTTAAAAAAGTTTGTTTTGGATGTATATTTTAGACTAAAAATTTGCTTTGATTCATAATTAAGTTAAAAAAGGTGCATTAATGTATTATTCGATATATTAATTTTCTTAAAAAAGCGATTCAGATAAAAGTATGCCCTACATACTTACAATGTTGTTATTTTAAGAATTATAAATTGATTTTTTCAAATGTTTTTATAGAAAACTCAAATTCTTTATAATTTTGAACATAAATAATTAAATGAACAATTAGAGCTAACCAAAGGGATATATGGGTGCCCCATATGTAGGAAATATTTACGGATAATAATAGCAATAGGGGAATTTGCAATCAAAAGACTTATTTCAAACGTTGGCAAAAGAATTCTAATATTAAATTGTCAAAGCACCTAATGAGTATACGCAATCAGCGATTGTAATGCTAAGGAATTTCTAAATAAGAATGTATAGTAATGCTCTATTTTAGTGATTAGAATTATAATATTGGTATACCTCCTACTTGTTCACTCAATAACGCTCCATATGATTACACAAAATTTTATTAGTGGAATAATAATTCAAGTCATCTAAGTTTAGTTCGTGCGATCTAAGATTAATTGGAACTTCACTCTAAAATTTTAAGCAAGTACACCTTATTAATATAAGCATAGTCCAATTATTAAAAATTATTCAGAATTTATTAATCTTTTCCATATAGATGAAAGTGTAAATAGAATTAAAAATATGCCATTGCCTTAGATTTTGCCTCTTATTTAACCCTCGGAATACCAACAATGGATTAGTTCAGATGAAAAACTATAGACTTTAAAGGCATAACTGTCTCAAACCCAAGAATTAAAGAACTTGAAAGAATAAATGCTTTAGTATGCTTAATAAAATGAGATTGTTGCTGGTAAGACTATACAATATATAAAACTAGATTTGATTGAGGCAAATGATAAAGAAATCAAAACAAAAATTGAAAGATTGCAAAATAGAAATAGATTACTTGAGGACGAGAAAGACAACTATATATAATTATAAAATAGAAGTAGGGCATTGAGTGAAAGATTTCAAGACTCAAAAGTGAATACTTTATTCTAGCAAATTTGTGAAAAATATGATGAAATATCTGATAAACTATTGGAATCTGAAACAAATGGAGACTACGAAGATTGTAATTCAATTCTGTTATCGATTAGAGGCTAACCAATACTTTTAGAGTAGGAGAAAGTATCAAAAGACATTGGCACTTTCAGAAAAATTCAGACAGATGAAATAAATTTGATGGAATCATAATTTATATATGTTAATTAAGCAAATTAGCAATTTTAAAATCATTTCACTATTCATTTATTTTTGAGATTCTGATGATTTAATAAATATTTTATCCATTTATTAACATTTATAAAAATCTTTTATTTTAACTAAATATTTGGAAGATGTCTGGTAAATCATCAAAGTTTATAGGAAGAGGAATCATAATATTCAGAACATCCAGGAGGTTGGATAGAATGGTTTTGTGCACATGAGGATCATCAATTTTTGTGTGAAGTGGATGAGGATTTTATTCGCGATCCTTTCAATTTAATTGGAATCAAAGGAAAATTCAACTTCTTTAAGTATGAATGACTACTAATAATTCTAGTGAAGCCATTAGCATGATTTTATAGCCTACTTCTCCTGAAGATTAAGACTTGGAAGATGAAAGGTTTTCTTATTTTACATCACAAAAGATTTTTAGAAGTTTATTAGGAGGCATCTGACATTTATGGTTTACTTCATGCTCGATTCATATTTACATCCAAAGGATCTGCAATCATGCGCGAACGATTTTTATAAGGAAAATTTGGTCATTGCCCTCGAATATATTGTGAAAAGCACAATGTGATACCTATTGGATTATGTGAAGATCTCAAAACTGCAAGAATCAAAGTTCTTCATCATAATCTAATTAGGTATTTTGTCCAAGATGTGAAGAAGTTTACATGCCAAAAAAGAAATGTGCTGATATAGATGGAGCATATTTTGGAAAATCATTTCCTCAATATTTATTAATGGTAATAATTTCATAATTTCTATCTAGACCTATCCCGATCTTCATCCAAAGTTTTAATTATTGCCAGATACATAAATCTAAGTAGATTTTGAACCGACATTGTTTGGATTCAAAATAGCAGGCAAATAAGGTAGTAAAATCAAGAAAATTGAATAATCATAGTAATATAATCACATTATTACATAATCAAACATTTCATCAATAGAACAAAATATACTGTCGTAAGAGCAAAAGTAATATAGAATCTAAAAATAACAATAACAATAGGAATAGGAATTATAACATGATCAATAATAACAATCAGATTAGAATAAAGAGTAAACTAATAAGAAAAAGAACAAAAAAAAACATAAACATTGAAATTTAATCATTTTGGGTTTATATATATATATATATAATTTAATTAATCATTGAGTCTATTAATGATGCAATCATAAATGATATTAATATATTATATTGATATTTCTTGTTTTTGTGCTATCAATTCAAATACGTCAGAAAAATTTTGATTTCTAAATGTTGTAATTAAAATATACTTCTAATGGTGACTTTAATATAAATTCTATCAAATAGGTTCATTATTTATTTACACTTAGAAAAATATATCAAATAATAATATATAAGATATTTTGAAAAATACAATGAAACTTATAAAATAAACCTAATGAATATGTTACAAAATAATTTAATAGATGTTTGATGGATGATTGATAACCTATATAAAGAGAAGAGCATCAGAAATCTATATTAAATTATTGTATTTTAAACTTCATTTCGTTATTCTATCTATATTCACTCCTGATTTTGAGAATTAAACCATTATCAGGATTAATCTATAAATTTGTATGATAATTTGAATTGAAGAGATAAGCACTAAGTATAAATTAAGATTCTTAGTTATGAAAAAATTAGAAATAATTTCATGAAAGAGTCAATACAATTATGCTTCCAAATAATATATTCTTCTTAGTTAATCTTATATTATAAAATGTATAAAGATATCTATTAGTAATTAATTAATAATAATTCTAAACATCGATAAGTATAACTATTTTTAGTGAAACAAAAATATCTTAGTTAATTCAAGACCTTATAATAACTAATTCAATTAATTTATAATTATTGGAGCACAAATTTATATTAAGACATCTGAAAATACAATAAAGAAACTTGTACCTTGTTAGAAATGATATAAATTGTAAATATAATTATTTAATAAAATGATATAAATAATTGTTATTTTAATTCGTAACGAAATACGTAAATAATATTTATATAATTGATAATTGTCAAAATGTATTTCGTAAGCAATTAGCATGAAATATTGAATTCTAAACTCATTTGACATTACCAAAATTCATTAATAATACTTTAAAATGTAAATAAAAGTCAGCCTCATCTTCCATATAGGCCAGCAATTGCTGATAAATTCTCAATAAAATTTAAACTGTGCAGTATTAGAATCAGATGGAAATTCTTGTGCAATAGCTGCTGCAAAGCTTTTAATTAACAAATTTGGATCAGTAGATATAACAAAAACTAGTTTAAATACTCATGACTTTGAGAAAATAATCAATTGGGAAGCTTACTTTTAAGCTAAGGACAGTTACAACTATATTAGGGTATAATTCTTTCATTAATTTCTTAGGAACTCGAAATATATAGGAATCCCTATTTTTACCTTTGGACCAGGTACTTTACAACTGCCCCTATGTGGGAGATCGAAGATCATACATACTACATAATTGAATTAACGGACTAAGATTTGAATTTCTTTAGTTTCAATAGCCGAAGAGAATTGAATAAAAAACACACGATCGAATAAGTTATCCTCGAGGGATTGCACCTAAAATATTATCGAACTATCATTTTTCTCTGTGTGAAAGACTTTGATTAAGGAAGATATCATGCTCCTAAGATGTACATCGACACTGTTGGTTTATTTAATGGGATATATAGAAGGAAATAAGAGAGATGGCTATGGTATAATGTTACTTAAGGAAGTTATCCAGATGAGGGTACTCTTAAGTAAGCAAATGTTATAATAATACCAGGCAGCACAAGTTCTGCTTATGATGAAAAGCCTTGGATTCGTAGTTTGTAAAATTTTATTTTGAATGTGTATGAAAATCATACTCAAATAAAAATTATGGGAATTTGCTTTGGATTTTAATTGCTTGCTTAAGCATTTGGAGGAACTGTTGTACCGTGCAAAAATAGAATCAAGCACAAAGGATTTTATTATTATGGAAATGAGAAAGTTGCAATTAAGAATGACTTTTTCTAGATTGAATGTTTCAAAGAATTAACTTAGATCGATAGCGTAATAATTAATAAAGCTCATGGTGACATAGTTACTAAATTACCTGAGAAATTTATTAATTATGGATCATCTAAAACAGCTGAAAATGAAATATTTATTTCTGAAGATTTGAGAATATTTGGCATGTAATCTCATCCAGAATACACATCTTAATAAATTTTATTATTTATAAGTGGAATTTAATCAAGTGAAGGCAATAGAAGTTTTGGAGATTATTATAATGATACTAATAACAAGAATTTTGTAAAGGAAAAAGGTGATTTCTTAGGATTGTTGATGTGTCACAAATTTTTACAATCTTGAATATATATATATACATTAATGATTTTAATATTTAATAAGATATCAAAAAAATCGATAAAAAGTAAATTAATTATTCAAGACCTAAACACATAAAAGAGCAATCTATTAAATCAAAAAATATTGCAAGGACAACATTCATCAAGATCTTCTTAGGGTTCTTTATTGAAGTACTTGATTTAAATTAGAGATTCTCCAACAATTTGATCTCGAAATGCAATCTTGTGAATTTTCTAGCCTTTAACAATTTCATTTTTGAACATATCAATTCTTGGATTTTATCTTTTTGTTACTCTGTCTGTTTCAGGGTTGATATCTGTTTAATCCCCATCTGCTTTAACTAGATTCTGCAATTTAGGTTCAAATGAATGTACAATGATATTAATTTATGGAAGTGAGTATTCATTTAGCATAGTCTTTTGCGTTGAAGACTGAAAACCACTAACGTTGGTGACATCTGATTTTCTATTCTTTGCTCTGATTATATCAATATTTTGCATTATTTTTATTTTTCATTAGAGAAATAGAAAAATTGTTATAAAATTATACTCATTAAGTGTGATTTGCAATTAGGCTAATATTTTATCAATAGAATCATAAATACTTGAGCATTATTTGAGAAATCTGAATTGACTCAGGCATCAAGGCTTAAAGAGTACTAAAAGAGCACTTGCTTTATCAATATATTCAATTCCAATTTGCTCCCACAACAAGCTCTATTTTTTTTAGAATATGCTGCGTACTAAAAAGCTAAATTTTTTTATCAATATTTATTCCAGTAAAAAATTGTATATAAGTGTATTCCAACATATTTAGGTCAAAATGAATTAGTTAGCCTTATTCAAAATAATTCAGACAAGCTTATATTAATATCTTTGATCAATTCAGTTCAGTTGTAATTAAATAGTAGAATAAATTTGTATTGGGGATAGGATGGAAAATCAAAATAAGGGCAGAAAGAAAGATTGAAGAATTAGTCAAATAGTTTCAATCATCTTTTTTGAGATTAATATGTTTAACTGTTAGAGTATAATTGTGGACAAGTCACAAAATTAGAATTTAACTTAATGGGGAATGAGTCAGAAAATAATAAGTAACATAATAAAATTGAAATGATTTAAGAATGACAATATATCTTGACTTAATAATATACATCACAGATCTGTTTTTTGAGCATTCAATTTAGGTAAATTAGAGAATGATTGTCCAGTTTCAGTTTTCTTGATGACTCCCTTAACAAATTCATTCAAATTGTCAACAGTCAATTGTCTTCTAAATCTATAATGTTTTTTAGCACTCAAATCCAAGACAACAACTTAGGGATATCTAAAAAATTAATGAGGAATTTTACCCTTCACCAATTACATTAAGTTCAGCTTCGAAATCATCGAATTGTTCACCAACGAACCAACCAACATTAGCTCTTCCTGTGAGGGATAAGGCAGTCTAAAATTATAAAGGGATGATAGTACCTTCTTTAAGACTTGGACGCCATCTTCCTGTTCGACTTTATCAGTTGGTAAGAATCCCAAGACACAAAGTTCTTTTATATTAGAGAATAGGGATACATTTGCAAACTTCATTTAAGCTGTCATCTGATTTGATGTTAACGACATCAGAGCCAGCCTTTTGTGATTATCCATCGATTGGTTTCTATTCTTTGATGTATTTCAATAGGGCAGCAGCATTTCTTTCTCCTTCATACTTTTTATGTGTGTTTTGTTTGTTTCCAGCTGGGAAGAAATAAATGGTTGGATAAGATTCAATGTTAAATTTCGATGCCAATTCTTTTTGGGCAGTTGCATCGACTTTGGCAATGGGGATATCTGCTTAATGAGATAACTTATTCCATTCAGGTTATAGTTATTTACAATGACCACACCAAGGAGCATAGAATTCAACGAACCAGGCCTCCTAACTAGAGAGCACTTATTCATCGAAGTCGGCATCTGTCAAAACAACTACTTTTGAATCATCATTTGAGGGTTCTGGTTTGATCTCCACACCCAATCTATTTAATGCAAATTCTCTTGCTTTATCCAAAAGGTAATCAATTATTGCATTCTTCTTTCTTTCCCCTTCGTAGGCAATTGGGTCACCCTTGTTTACTCCGAAATATTTGATTGTTGGATATCCATTAACACCATATGGTTATCCAGCTTCACCATCTGTAGTCATATCCAAGGCTCCGATATGTACTATTCCATCCAAAGCTTTGGCTGCCTTATTGTATTCTGGAGCTAGAGCTTTGCAATGTCCACACCAAGGTGCATAGAATTCAACCAACCATGGTTCATTCGATTCAAGTACTAATGTCTTGAAATTGTCTTTTGTCAATTTGACGACCTTTGAATCTGCCTCATACAGAGCAAAGCTTTAAGTGGCTACCAAAGAAAAAATAAGTAAACAGCAGATGCCTTTCATACAGATTTTAAATTTAATAATAGTGATGTGTTCGAAATATTCTAGAATTTATAATAAGAAGACTATTTTTTATATGAAATTATACTTATTCTTTATATGTATATTTTGTTATAATAATTTTAATTTATTCTTCAAACATTCATTACTCTATGGATCCTGCTGAAAAGAGAATGAAAGACATCAAGGAAGCTTTCGATTAGTTTGATACTGATAACAAAGGCACTGTGTCAACAAAGGAATTAGGTACTATTCATCACAAGTTACCTTTTCTAGGGAATATCTTGAAATATTTGGGCCAAGACCCTACAGATGAAGAGTTAGACAATTACATGAAAGAATTGGATCCTGAATCAGCAGGCACAATAGATTTCTTGCAAATGATGAAAAAATTAACTGTAGCAGTCAAAGACGATGATACCATAGATGAATTAATGGCAGTATGCACATCCGTTTATATGAACTATTTTAGTCGTTTCGCGTTTTTGATGTTGATAGCACTGGCACAGTCCCAACTGCTGAGATGAGATATATTTTAATGGAAATGGGAGAAAAGATGACTGCTCAGGATGTCAAGGATATTCTCAAGGAAATGGACCCAGATGATAGTGGAATGTGCAAATATGTGGATTATGTTAAGAAAAAGTATGAAGATTTACAAGTAGCCAAAGCTAAGGCTGCTAAACTTAAAGCAAAAAAAAAGAAGAAGTGAAGCTTTATGTTTTAGTTAATTATTTATATTTCTTTGTTCTTTCATTATGTTGCTTATCAACAATAAGACTCTGTTAAATAATGTATATTTGAATATGTTTTAAGTGAAATTAAATAAAAGTAATATCTATTTGTATGATTTCCCTCGAAAGTATATCAGATAAGGTATGATAATTAGATTATTTTTAGTATGAAGATCAATTCTCAAGACTGGAAAATGCTGTAATGATTGATACTAAATTTTATAGATGATTGAGCTATTCAAATATGACAATTTGCTAAACAATGAGTATTTAGTAAGAAAATTCGAAACGGATCTTGCAAAACCAGATCATTATTTGTTATAATATGTAGTAGTTTAGAGAGAAAATTCAATAAAGAATAAGTATGTGCAAAATGAATAGAATGACAGAAAGCAATATCATTTGATCTTAACAGCTGTATTATTATGATATAATTCATAAATATAGATACTGAAAAAGTATGATAATTAATTATGGAGCTTTGATCACAGTCAATTATTAATAAGACCATATTTTCGTAGTTTGAGGAAGAGAATCCAAATAAAATCTGGAGCATCCAACATTAGTAGCATTAAGGAATCACTTAAAAATGTGGGATAGAATAGTGAATAATTATAGTTTGAAGAAGAAATTTATTAGGCAGATAAAAGTTTAATTAAATTAACATTGACATGTCAGAGCGAATAATGTGCAGATGAGATATTCACTTATTTGATGAACAATAAATCTAAATTATAAATTGACTCTGTTATGATGCAAAGCATTAACTACTTAGATGAATTTCATAAATAATTAAATTTGAAGAAATGTGCAATGATATCAAATAAAAAGTCGCATTAATTTGATGATTATGAAAGGGATGAAGAGAGGCATGATAGGGACAATAAACATTCTGGTTTTTCAAAAGGGAAAGGCCGATAAAATTATGGATAGTAGGAGATATAACAAAATGAAGATTACAAGAATTAAAAAGGGAAGGGAAGATTCGATAGAAATAATGGAAACAGATAAAATAACGTAATGATTTATCAGTAATAATAGTAAGACTTTTAAAAAGGGGAATCGCAATAATAGTATTAATTGGTTCAAAAAAGTGTTAATCAAAAAACACCCAAGTAGTTGGTTAAATAGAAACCAATCAATTCAGATGACTTCCCAACTTTGGGAACATAATAGAATTGAGTAATATGAATAAATGAAGAGATTCATTAATTGTTCAATTTGTTTATTTTAATATACTTATATTAATATATTCTCATGCTCCAATAGCTAATTTAGATCTTGCAGCTTGTTTTCTTGATTAACGAGCGACAACCTTATTATTGGCTTCTTTTTTAACATTTTCATCTTTTTTAAGCAGCCCAAATTTCAATGTGAGCATTTGATGATAGGAAAGCTTTGAAAATATATAAATAATTAAATTACGATTGATTCTTCCGTGAGCTCTGTATGTTCGACGTCTTCCCTTTTAAGCTCTGTTGACTTAGACATGATTGATGATCAATTTTTCGTTACTCAAATTTTTGACTTGAGCATTGGCTGCCAAGTTTTATAAGAGAGATAACACAATTCTAACACTCTTTTCTGGCCATCTACCTAAGAATCAATTAATCAAATCAAATACCTTGAGATCTGCCGAATTCTTTAGCTTAACCTGTTCTTCCTACTCCACCATTAAATCTTGTGAAAGGAACACATCTCTTGTGTTAAAGAACGTCTTGCATATATTTAAGAGCTTAAGCAAGTGTTTATCCTTTGATTGCTCTAGCTACTTCATAAGTATTCTTGAAATGAGTTCTCAAATCACTTGCTTTGGCTTTGGCTGAATTTTTTGCAACAGCTGGCTCTCTTGCATATTATTTACCCATTAAATTATATCCTTTTTAATTTATTTGATTTTTTTTTCAAATTTATTCGTAATAATACCATGACAAAAAAAATAATGTTTTATTTTATATTGATTTAGATGTAGGCATTATATCAATTATTTACTACTGCATATCTGACCCTATATCCTCCTCCAAATTGTTCAATATTAGTAGACTCAAACAATTCTCTTGGTTGACTTTTGAACAAGAATCCCAAATTCCTTTTCTATTGAGGAATTACGTACTCATTGGAAGTGTAGAAGTTTTTATCTAACATTAATATATCCCTTCACATACCAGTTAAAATGGCAAAGCTGTTATTAGAAGCAGAGAATTTAAGAATCTTCTCATCCTTTGGAAGGTCGATAGGTCTTGGTACATAGGTCTCATCATAGCCTGATAGATAAATTCTATTCTAATCAGTTAGGAAGAGAGAAAGATTATATCCTAAATCGAAATCCACAACCTTTTCGTTTGGTTGGAAATACTTCAAATTCACTGGTGTGGGAGAGTAATTTTCCTTATGATTAAAGATTATTATTACTAAATCTGTGACAACATATTCTTATTATCTGACTCCCAAAGAACCATAATAACTTCTTCCCCATCCTACTACAATTCCTTCATCTGAAAATAGATTTTAATAATAAGCAATTACTTAATAATGCCAATGTTCCAGCAAAGCATGACTTAATCTTTTAGATTGTGTAGCCAGATTTAGCTAATTATTCAAAAATGGGATTCAATTCAGGATATTTGAAGTTCAAACTGCATCCATTACCGAGTTCTCCTCTTTTGCCAGCTCCCCATACATAGACTTGGTTGTTTTCATTTACTACAATTGAGTAGTTAATGCCAGCACTCACAAATTTACCCTTAGCTGATCCAGCCAATTTCTCGACAACTTATGGTTAAAGGAGATTATTGGTGTAATTATCACCTAATCCATTAGGTCTGCATAATAATTAATCTAAAAATGAATTATTTGCACTTCCCCAAGTATAAACATTCCCATCAGCTGTCATATTATTTATATTTATTACAAGCCAAGGCTACTCCGTGATTTGATCCCAATGCTACATCTACAACCTTTAATCCCTTATCTCTAAAGTATTTCACAAGTTATGGTGTTTATTGTTCTTCAGTGTTTCCCAATCCCAATTATCCATAATTGTTGTTACCAAATGTATACAAATCACCATTATCTTATCATCTATTTAAATATCAATACCTGTAATCACAGCTGTAAAGTATTCACTTGGATATACTTTTTAGACATTGCCATTGAAAGCATCAATTCTCCTTGGTTTTAATTGATCACTCTATGAATCATGATTGATTCCACATCCTAAACTGTGAACACCCCAAGTATACAAATTGCCTGCTTTATACAATGGACGAGTCCATAATGATTTAAAAACACCACTATGTGTTAAGCAATTCATTAAAATATTTATTACAAGATCTAATTATACACTATTATATATATATATTCTTTGCATAATAAACATCTCAACAGTAGATATGCCTTATCAGTATAAAATTACTTATACTAAGGTATAATAATATTTTAATAAGAATTTTAATAGGCATCTCATTCATAATATAAATTTGTATTTCGACTAAATCTAATCCATTTTGGCTATATATTAATAAAATAGATACCCTTTATATGTTCTCTTCGAAAATCAGAAATAACTTAATACTCAATTCTCCATATTTATTTTTGTTTCAAATAATCAGAATCAAGATTGAAATGTTAATATATCAAGTAGAGTATAATTTATATCTTTAAATATTTGTTTCTGATAAAATTCTCTAACTTTTCTAATTTTATCATTATTATCAAATACATTTTTATAGATAAAATTGACTATTGAAATAATTATGTCTTTTAACACTATTCTAATGTTTTAGTAATCCTTTTGCATTAGTGCAAGAGAAGAATAAGCTAGTTGTTGTTTCTAAAATAATATTTTTAATCTATCAATATATGGTTTCTGTTGTAAATGCTAATTTTAGTTCCATTTAAAATTTTAAAGTAGATGGAATATTGTCTATAATTTTGATAATTTATAGTTATATACAAAAAATTAAATTGATGATTGCATTTTAACATTTTAATTAAAAATCAGTTTAAGAGAAACGAGACCATTCTATTTATATTTTTAGGTATAATATTTAACTACTAATTGTGATTAATCTTTTTGATAGTGTTACTTAATAATTAAATTGAAATATTAATTTTTATATGAGTGATTAAATTGCAAAACCAATGAAAAAATATTCAGAGAAAATAAATAAATTATATCTACCATCTGTTTAACCTATCGTTATTGATAATGGGGAAATCAATAAGACAGTTTTATTGAATAGAGCCAATAGATGTAAGTCTTAACAGATAATCTCAAAATAAAATCAAATGCAGACTAATTAATCTTAGGATAACATTACTATGAACTATCAGGTTGCTTAAGCTAATCAGTCGAAAGATAATTGCTCTATAAGTGCATAGAGTTAACTTAATAAAACCTCAGATTAAAGTGAATTAAATGCTTTAGAGATTGTCAATATAAATTAATTAATCAAATAAAAGAAGAAAGAGATTGCCAGATAAAATAAATATTATCTAAAATAAATCAGTAAAATTAGATGTAAATTTAATTTAATTTTAGAGAATTACGAAATGAAAGCAAAACTTAGAGACCAATCTAGCAAAGATCGAAAATCAACTGACAAATCTGAAGAGTTATACGAGAAATGTTGGGATGAAACAATCAAAGAAATTAATAAAGAGATATAAGAAAATCAATTGATAGTCTGTGATACAATTCATTAACCGAGGGATAAAAAGAGACGCAGACCAAAACCATTGAAAAGCCAAGTATCAGTAAATTTAGATATAAATTTAGATTTTCACTAAAATAAGAGAGCAAGAAGATTGGTTTTTTAGATAACGTTCTGATTCTATATTGAAAAAAATGAAATAAAAGTCACTTCATCTTGTGGGCGAAGTAACCGAATAGATTCAACAAGCTTAAAGGATTTAAAAGGAGCAGTAATATTAAAGATCGAAAGAAAGAGAAAATGGAAAGCAAGAAATAATAAAGTCTTTGAGGTTTAAGGAGCAAGAGAGATTAGTAAAATTACTCTAATCAAAACCATCTAACAGACATGTGTAATTAGCATTTAAAAAAAGCGAGGAATTAGAGGATCAATTAAGTTCTTTTAAAAAAAATAAAAAGAAAAGATCATTGAGTTTGAATAGTTGTCTGCCATCGATTGATAAGCCATAAGAAGTGGAAATAAATTCTGTAAAATAATAAGAGAAGATTCTGATTCTTAAGAAGATATAGGAGAGCAGTAATTTACTAAATCGGAATTTACTTAAGAAACCAAGAAATTTCTCGTAATAGTCTTATCAAGATTTAAACTCTATAATTAAATGTTAATGATAACTTTATATTCTCTTGAAATTATTTAATTATTTAATTCAATTAAGAATTAAAAATGAGTTAATCCTAAAATTCACAAATATCTTTATCTCCCCAGAAAAAATAGCATCATTATTTTCCAGCTATTTCCATAAAAACCACAGGATCCCCTTAGAAAGGATAAATTGAACATTCTAATTACCTGTTTTCACAACACTTATAGAATAAAGTCAATAACAGAAAGGTGAAAAGGACCAAAGAATTATAGTTAGATAAGGCATATACGATTAGAAAGTACCTTCAAGTTAGTTCTTTGGCCCACAGTGATTCTTAGATGTCCCAATCCAAAATTTCTAAGAATATTTCAATAACTGAATAGAAAGATACGAGTTTAGAATCATAATACTCCATATCTCCTTTGAAGCACGTATCCAAAATCGAAGACACTTTAAACATAATAAGTATATATATTATATTCAATATACAGGACTCTTAGATGTTAATCATACGTAACCAGATAGTAGTATGAAATACTAATCGTAAAGTTCCATCCATAATTAATGTATTCTTGAGTTGGATCAAGAACAAGAAGAGGGAGATCAAAAGAATTCTTTAAGAGTTCAGGATTAATTAAAAATTTCTGCAAATTTATAAACTAATTATAAAGAAATTTCAGAAAATGTTTTATCTAAATCCCAGTCTCCAAATAAAAGCAATGTAAATGATTGTGTATATTTAAGATTATCTTAAAAATAAATCAATAAAATAAAGAATATAAAAAGTATGCATCTCAAATGATAAGAATGATCAAATAAACACAATAGACCTTGATAAAAGATTTTGATTTAGAACAAGTTAATTTGGAAAGGGATTACAAATTGAAAAAGATTCAAAGGTAGAGAGAAAGAAAAGAAGCATTACAGATAGCTTAGGAAGGAATAAAGAATAGACAACTAAGATCATTAATGATGGCATTGAAAGGATCAGAAGACAAAATTCGATCTGATTGCCCACTATTTTTAAATTTGGGAAAGAAATTCAATAGTTTATCAAGTAGTTAAACAGCAGTTCAGAGTAGAAAATCATCACATTAGAAAATTAGTTAACAATTGCTTGTTGATAAATAATTTGATGACAGAAACTTTCGTAAACATTCAACAAAGTCAGAAATATGTAGCTTAGAAACATCTTTAGAATTGCCACTATAGATATAAAAGCTTATATGATATTTATTTGTATGTTTTATTTGTAATGCAAAACTCACTTGCATCACCAAATTTTATAGAAATATTAATAATAATCAACAAATGTCAGGAGAGCTACCAAAAATAGTGAATAAAAGTTTGTTTACTACTTATGTTGAGAAAAAGAATGCAGAAGAAGAGACTTTGAAAATTAAAAATAGAATCGATCAAATTAGATAAGAGCGTGAAAAAATACTAAAAAAAATACAGTCTGAAGATTAGAAAGCTGAACAAATCTACAAGCATAGATTAGAATTACAATTAAAAGTACAAATTCATCATGACAATTATTTAGAAAGAAGAGAAAATAAGGTAGAAGGTAGAGGCTCCTCCACCCTTCTCCTTGGGTGTTTCAAGAGCTCAAAGAGAGACTTTGAAATTAATCAAGTCGGAAATGCTATTGAGAAAAAAAACCGAAGTTAAGGAATTCAGGGATTGGCATAAACATGATCTAAAGGAAACAAAATTATAGAGAAGCATGGATCACGAGACCTTTCGAAGTAAGGTTATATAAGGGAAACTTGAGGAAAAGCAAGCTAACTTAAATACATTACATAAGTTGAAGGACAGAAGAGATAAGATTAGATATGATGTAGAATTAGAGAAGGATAAAGTTATCAAAGAGAAGGTCGATTATGATTAAAAAATAAGAGAGTTGGAATAGCTTGAATAGCTTGAACTATCAAATTTGCAATATACAATACAGAGATAAAATTAAACAAAAGAAAAAGTCAATTTAGCTTAAAGCCTTCCACCTAAAGAATTTGAAGCTAAATTCGTAAACGGATCAGCAAAAGGTTAGCAGCATCAAGAAAGTTCATGAGAATAAATCTTTTCAAATATAAATCCATTTAATCATTTTTCATGAATATCTAATTGATTATAAAAATTTGTAACTTATTTCAACAAGACAATAGAAGTGATCTAAATTTGGAGTAAATTCTCTTATTTTCTTATGAATATGATAGATTTCAGTTATGATGAGAATGAGTTATTATTTTTGATATGATTTTATATGATAAATTTAAATAATTCAATTAGAAATTTAATATTATAATTCATTCCATCCCTACCCATCAAAACATAATAGGGATCTATTAAATTCATCAATTTAATTACCATCAACCTCTATGTTCTACAAAACAAACAACTTATGGTCGTGAATAATAACCTAATATTGAATAGCTATGATAATTACTTAATTGTTCCAAAATCCTTCAGGATACAATAAGGGCTTATTATTGACTTGATGAATTGTGTGTTTGTCATCTATTTTTAAAAGGAATGAGAACGAGACTCCTTTATCATCATTATCATAACCACCAAAAACATAGATGTTATTTTTATTAATTTAAACGCAAGATGAACATTGATACATGGTTTGGAATTTTGAAGATTCCTATTAGCTGATTTCAGGGTCAATATGCTACCACTTGTTTTCGTGAGTATCATATCTCTCTATAATTAATAGGTTCCATCCATTTTAATCATATCCACCAAACTTATAAATGTATCTATCATTGAAAACGCAGCAAGCAGGTGAATTAGCTGGTGTCTTACAAGGAGCACATAATTCCATTTTTTGTGTATGAAAATTGTATTTCTCCAAACTGTAAGACATCTTCCTATGCTCTTAATAACCGCATAGTATATAAATGGCTTAGTTGCAATAGACCATTGAATGGGATGATCTCGGATTTGACAGTTACCCAATTTATTACATCTTGCCATCCAATGTATATCTTCTCACAATAGGTTCCTTTCTATTATCTTTATAGTCAATCAATCCTCCGGTTATATAGATATCACCATTTGGAGCAACAATAGATCTATGAAATTCAGGGACTTCATAATCAATTTCAAAAGTCATCCATTACTTAGTTTCTAAATTGCAGATCTTCATCACATTAGCCTTATTGATAATAAAATGTAAGAATTTATGTTGACCCACAAAATAATTAGGTCTAGAAATCTAAAAGTCTTAATTTGAAATTGCTCCATATTATGGTTCATCATTATCTCCAAGACTACTCATTTATTGTTTGCTTGGCTTCTATTAAAAATGGGGAGGTCCACCTTAAGGATTATTTGTCTACTGTGCATACACTCCTTGTACACTGTAATTGATGCTCTAATCCTTGTTTTTAGATAAGACTGAAACATTATCTCCGGCTTCTTCATGATCAGTCGTTTGAATTATAATAATTTTACTTAACTCATTTTTAAGATTGAAGAGTTTATGTTCGTCAATGTGAACATTTATTGGATCTTATTATTCAATATATAGTGATACCTAATTCTTTGGATTTAATTGATTTCTTCAAATCAGATTTATAACGATCAAGCAAAGATTTAACATCTAATCGACAGGCTTTATGAAAATGTGAGAAAGGGTCGGGGCTAGTAAGAAGATTGTTTCTTAAGATTTCTAGTTATTCTATCACGGTTTAAATTCTTTGGAAAATACCACCGATATTTTTAACCTTGAAATTCAATATGTGATTTTACTTTTAATAAATTTTCCTTGACTTTAGTTTCAAGAAGGTTTTCTATCTATTTAAAAAAGAGATGTATGATTTCAATCATCTACTATTTGGCCTCATTCATCCTTGAGATTTCCTAATTTAGTATCTCATCAGGATTAAAAAAATATTGAATATCATATTACTCATATTCCTTAGATGATATAGATCTATTCTAATTACTTTTTTCAATTATTCAACTGCTTTTCCAATTTTCCTTTCGCAATTAGTTCTTGTATTGAGAATACTTTAGATAGCAGCCGGTGTCTTGGCCTACACATGAAATTGGTAATGTTCTTAGATGCACTCTGGACAGAGAGGTCTCAAACAGTCAATACAGGCACAATAGTTAGTTATTTGTGCCTTATGATCATTATTGGAGCACTAAGCATTGTAAAGAGTTTAAGCTGCGGACATCTGTTAGTTATTTAAATTAAATTAATAATATATTTTTAAATTATTTATAGAGAACTCATAATTCAAATTCAGGCTTCTAATTTAGGATTCTCTTACGATACCTTTTTGATGCATTAAGTATCCTCATTTATCATGTTTCGTTTTCTCCTAGGTATAGCTTACCTCCCATGCTATACAGTCCAGTGTTTGAGCAGATCCTAAGTTCTTTTGATTTTGCTTTAACACTTTAAACAAGTATAAGCCCCATCCTCCAAGATTCCATATTCTGTATATTTGTCTCCTTTTTTCTCACTATTAGTGTAGGAGGGCTTAAGAGCTTTAAGTTGTTATTAGGTATTTTCATTAGAATTAGATTTATGCTGTTCCTATTTTATGTTTAAGTTCATCTGACCTACTAGTTCTCGTTGCTCCACTTTAAGGTTTTTTAATTGTTTTATGTCCTCCTACTTGTATGATTGCAATAGTTGAGTCAGTTGTATTGCGATATTTTTCTCTTCTTATTATCGAATCTTAAGGAAAGCAGATAACACATTTGCTATGTATTCTTCTTCTGAGTTTGATTGGTGTTTCATATTAAATATTATTAAGTTGTGTCTTGGTTAAGACTTAGATTTAACTATTAAAGTCCTTAAATTATTTTGTTTGTGGATTTTCAATAAAGAAAACTAAAGTCCTTAATGTAAGACTTATGAACATTTATTATTAATTATAATAATTATAAATGCAATACCAATAGCTTATCTAGAATAATTTCCAGTCAATTGTGGAATTGTATTACCATTAGGCCAAGTTGAGTGGTGAGAATAGAGTGACTGAGATCAAGGCTTCCACCAGAATTTAGGCCTGGCATAAAATGCATAAATTAAGAGTTCATTATATAAAAATCAGATATGTATTAAATTGATTATATAGTCAACTGTTATTATATAGAAATTTGCTCGTGGATATATAGCTAGAATGCTAATGAAACGAAACAACGACTCTAGATACAATGAGAGGAATATTAAATATTTCAGTTATCATGCAACTCAGATCCAAAGACATTTCAGAGGTTATCATTACAGAAAATATTATATCAATTGGTCTACCAGGAAAGCCTATTTGGAATTCTTAAAAACCAAAAATCAAGACTTCTTAGAAGAATTAAAGAAAGTGGAAGTTGATGAAAATTAATAATTGAAAGTGAGACAAGAACAATTGGCAAGAACTGAATTTGAATCTCTTGCCAAGAACCTACATCATCTCTCCTCCACATAAACAATAGCAGGTGTTTACAATAAACCATTTGGCAATAAAGACATAGTATTTGATATGGATGTTGAAAGCCATCTCAAGGTCGTCTTCCACAGCAACTATGAATGGGAAAAGAGGAGACAAATGTCAAGATATGCAAAAAGCAATAAATTGAATTACTCTAATAAATTAAAACCATTGAAGTGAATCTTTAAACATTATTCTCTCTGTCAAGTCTATCTATTAGTCATATTTTATTCAATAATCATTCTTATTTATCTTAGTCTATTCATGAAATGTCTTTTAATATAGAATAATTATTTAACTCTTTCATTAATCCTTTTAATAAATATTCTTTGAAAATTTATGGCTATCTATGTATTCCATTTACACTTTTCAAATTCTAATTCATCATCCAACAAAGCAGTTAATTTATAATAATTACTTCAGTTAAAGAACTTTCTTATGTATCTATAGATTATGTAATATTGTTATACATATATATTATATAATGCTGTACTAAAAAAGATTTTTAAATTTATTTGCAATTAATTCAATTAATTTAGAAGAAAATAAGAACTATACGAAGAATATATTTCTTGTTCTTTTAAAATATTCTTTATTAAAGGGTTGGTTCTTAGAATTATTTTTAAGTAAAGGTAACGATTCATAATCAAACAAATAGTTAAATAATATGGAATAGTATAATAATTTAAAAAATATTTTTATGATTAAGGTATCAAGAAAGATAATAAAATTACAAAGGCAATACTAATTAGTTCCCTAATTTATTGCACAATCAATAAAACAGTCATAATTAGAAGAGTTCTAATTTGAACAATTTTGGTAAATGCAATAGCATAGTAAGTCACAATCAGCAACTTCATTTTGGTATTTTACTTTCACTTGTAAATCTAATAGATCATCTTATGCAACTACAAATGTCAAAAGAACAACAAAAGATGAATGACTTCATAATTATAAATAATCTATTTGTAAAATAAAGATTATATTTATAAGACCTTGATGACGTTATGAATGAATCAAAATAGACTAATTTTGGAACAATCATTTCAATTTAAAGATATTGATATAAATCATAGTATTCATACTAATATCTTGTTGTATTAATCTTCTGTTCAAAGTTCGGTTATGCAATGGCATTCTGAATGTCTTTAAAGGAAAGTAGCAGCACATTAGTATGCTTTGAGTCCTTATGATGTCATGCATTCAGATTTGAATGATTCCACACAAATTTAAATATCACAATAAGTGAAAGCAACATCTTAGCAATTTTCATGTCCACATTCTGCTCTAAAAATAGAAGAATTTCATACAATGCTATAAGTTTGGCATTCTTGGAAGCCAAGGCACAATTTAACATACATTCAGCATCATCACCACCACATTAGTTCTTACATTTCATGGCAGCAGATGCACAACCAAACACTTCTTTTTGACAGGCTGCATATTCATTTGGACATCTTTCTTTTAAGCATTACTCAGGATCTGCTGCAAAAGTGATGGCCAATAGTGTTATCAATAAGATACTCTTCATTATATAATATGAATTTAATGATATTAAATTGAAATCTTTGCATCTGCTTATATAACTATCTTTATGACGTAGATACTTTTATTATATTTATTTTATTTCAATATTTATTGATAATAAACAATGAATAATTTAGTTGGGGGAATCCAGAAGTATAAGATATCCTAAATGAACTCTGAGCTCCCATTCATTTAGAATAGAAAATAAATAAGAGCCATATCTCTACAACAAATCTTTGATAAAGTTTAATCAAATTGTCTATAAATTGAATTTAATCCCCAAAACCTCGCTAATCTTAAACCTGCTCATAAGATTTCATCAAATCAGTATTCATTCAATTGTATTAGTTTGAACTATGATAATCATCCATAAACTGAAAGATCGGATACGAAATTAAGATCTCAATCAATGACAAATCGATTATAGAGATCAAAAGGAAGTGAAACAATACTTTCTTAAGTGGATTCAAAGAATACAGGCAATAAAAAATACACATATGGCTCAAACAACTCAGATTCTATTCAAAAATAAAGAATTCATTTAAAAAAATTTGATAACAACAAATAACTCCGTAACGATAGAATCACCTCTTTTTTTTAACTCAAAATGAATAAATAAAATGATAGTGATTAAAAATTTAATAACTTAATGCATTCAACAAATAATTTGTTAAGTCAAATAAGTGAAAGAACCAATCTTAAAAAAATACACCTAAATAAATAAAATGATATCGATACTATTAATCCTGCTGGTCCATTACTTAGTTTCAGATAATTTGCCAAATTATAGGGATTTAAATTACCTTCATTTTTGCATATGTGATACTCTTTACTTCATATAATTTATAAATTAAAACTTAATTTTCATTCACATGGGATCCTCTTGCATAAGAACTTCAAATAATGATACTTCATCTCTGCTTTCAAATTAATGCGATTTCAACAATGGATTTCAGCAAGGTGTTTATTTGGTTCATCCGAAAAAGGTTTTAGATTCTATTAGCTCCGTTTCTTCCTATTCTAGTATTAATTCTCTGCAATCCAACTCGAGTCCTGTTTACCCAAACTATTCAGGAATTTCACTTGACCATATTAAATAAAAGAACGTTGAAAATACGACAGAATATAATAAAAAAAGAATTCAATCGAAACAGTTTCTATAACCTAATCAAAGTTATCTCTAAAATTCAAAATCTAACCAATCTGAATTGTCCATCGAATTATAGGAAAATCAAACTATATCTCTTGCAATACCCAACAAAGGATAGATATATTTTAAACTCAACTTCTCAAGCTAAAGAAGAGTTTATTCCAAAAAAGATTTGCTTAAAAGAGCAAAAAAATAAAGAAAGTCAGAAGTTGTGAGCCCAAAAATTAATTGATTAAACTATTTTTTCCGATTCATCTTAATTAAATTATATATATCTTATAATATAAGTTTTAATGAATATAAAAAATACTATGGATTCCGAAAATTAGATTCAACTCTAAAATGTAAATTATTATTCCTTCTCATGTCTGACTAAATCAACTCTACTCATTTTCAAGATTAGTATTAAGGGACGTTTGATATTGATACATTAATATAATAAATGGTTTTTGTTTAATTTGAATTTAAGCTGATATTCAAAAATATTATTGAGTTTATTGTTCTCATAATTGATATAATACTATTTCTAAATCGACTTAATTGTAAAAAGGATCCAACCTTTAAAACTCTAAGATAAATTAATCGAAAATTGGCAAACTTTTAAATAAGACTCTATCATAGATTTGGTAATATGCAAGATCAGGATCGTTTAACAATTGCTTAAAATTTATCATAGGTATTTTTCAAATTGAATTTTTGTATGAATAATGTTTACACTGCATTTTTGAATGGCAAAGTATATTATTAAGTTGCATTAAATAATAATTTGATCGAATTCAACAAACTAAGCCTTAATTAATATTTTTTTGATTCTCTCTATAAATTTTTTAAGTATAATTTAATTATTAAAGCATAGAAACATAAAATAAATATAATAAATATATCATATTTTATCAGAGATAGCATTAGATATTTTATTTATTATTTATTTTTGGGTTATCATAATTTCCTTATTTTAGGGTTCGAATTTTTGTTCTGAACTAGTTTTTAGTGTTATTCAGAAACATTAATTAAAATTTATATTATTTATTTCAACTCAAATGAATAACTAAGAATTATTACAATTGGTAGATATTGATCAAGAGGCTGGATGGCGTATTTTGTAATCGAAAAATATCAAGTTGAGTGATATTATCTACTCAGATTTTAATTAACAATAATTGGCGATTTGTTTAAAAGATTATACAATTTTTGAGCAATGCCTTAATCATGTGTTAGAATATGAAAATAATGAGTTATTTCAATTCATCTACTAATATTTCGATAAAGAATTCACTTACAATTGTCTTTAGATGGAACCTTGCTTTTCATGCTACAAACATACAGATGTGATTGAATAGATAAAGAAACCAATTTCAAATGGGGCAAAGTCTAAAATCATCACATATCAATTTTCAAAGATCTATGAAATATCTGAGATTCAATTAGACATGAGAGAAGAGATTTAGGGACGCATTAGAATTCATTTACCTGGAGAGGAAATCATTCCTTTTTCATAAGAGCTCAAACCTCCAATAATAGCGCAATCAATAACGTTGGAGTACCCTCTACAAGAAATAGAGAGACACTCAAATATTTGTATTTGCAGCACTTTTAGAAGAGAGGTAGAAGAATGTCCAAGATGTTAAGGGAAATCATTTTAAATATCGTTTTCTTGTAAACCAGTGATAGATATTGAGCCAATTACAAATGAATCAGAAGTACAATAAATAAATAACATAATATCCGATTTAGAATAGGTGAAGTAGTAGAACTATGAAAAGTTGATGGAATATTATAATGCTATATCCTAGTATAAGTTTAAGGTTTAAATGATCCAAATGATGAAGGATGCGTATAAGGAATTTAATTAAGCAGCAATTCTATCAAAAAGGTATAGCAGAAGAGTGAGACAATTTTATAATGGGATGGAAGATGAGAGGGAATTGTGTTAGTTTTCAAAATGTGTTGAATGCAGTAGAAGAGTGCTATGTTCAGCTGAGAATGTGAGTGAATCATTGTTAAGAAAACTGTACTTTTCGAATAATGTCACTCATAAAGAGAGGGAAACAGCTATTAAATTACTCAAGCCAACAATAAAATATAGTGTAAATGATTTAGATTAGATTGCAAATAATGAGGATGTTTACAAGGAGTTCTGTTTGTAGGCCCAATTGTATTTGAAGGGAGAGAATAAGATGGAGTTTATTACCCACTTTTTGAATAGATGTAAGGAATTGAAATTAGATGACATCATTATAGCAATATTGAAGACTTTAAATCAGGTATAGATCACTTAGATTCAACAATTGTTATGTGATATAAAAGTAGAGAGTATTTGCTTAAAGGATAATATTATTAGTTAGTTATTTTTAATAAAGAATGTAGAAGTTTAGGATTAGTTAAGGGAGTTGGTTATTAGTGTTTGCAAAGTAGATGAGATCTTAGGATTGAACCTATTCTTAAATGGGTTAGAATACACTAATGATACATCTTTCTATTAGCTGTTTGATGAGATCAAGATAAAGACAGCAGGAGATGCAGTCGTTGAATATTTGGTGGGATTTATTAAAGAAAATTATAGGAAATTGGAATCATAGAAAATATTGAAATGCTTTGAGATGATTTAGAAATGTTGGAATATTCTTAGCAACGATCAATTGAAATGGTATATTGAATTGGATAAGCTATTTAATCATATTGGTTAGAACAATGCTAGAATAAATCAAGTAATTTTATCTTATCATTCATAGATATACAATCATTTGTATTAGAATATGCAGATTAATGATAATTTTGAAATTCTTAAATACTTCATTCTCTAATTATTGAATGAAAATCAATAGAATCAGTAAATCCAAAGACTATCATAAATGATTCATAATCTTTTGTTTAAGAAGTTGGAATTCAGGATTAGAATCTGGCCATATAAAACCAATCAATAATTTTATTAAAAGGAGGTAGAGTACTCATCACTCAATTTTGAAACGTATATTATTCCATTGTATTATTTAATAGATTAGAACAATTGAAAGAAATGGCTTAAAAAGATTTAGGATTGGAGCCCCAATTTGATTTAATTATTTAAGAAAGGATCGTAAATGACACCAGTCTTGATTTAGAGTTAGTATACAAATAGTTCTACATCCCTGAAAAGGCAAAGCAATTTAAGAATGGGTAGAAGATACTGTCAATGAATGCCATATCGTAGGATCCTTAAAATCATAAGGAAAAGTAAAAGATTAAGGAGCTTATCTAATAGAAAATATAAATGGAAATCAATTACTCAATCTAAGGAGTCGGAAATCATGATGACCTACCTTATGTACCAAGTCTAGTGGATGATAAGAAATCATATTTAGAGAAATAAATATCAAGTGTTATTGAACCTTAGCATCTAAAAATCTTATTTATCCTTATTAACAATCTAATACAAGAAGGAAAGAGATTTATGAGTACTGTGTAAAAGATAGTGGGAATAATGAGATTCCTGTGCAATTCATCGAACCAAATCAAACAACAAATTATCAATTGTTAAGGGATAGTCGTGTTGGTAAAGATCTACTTGCAAGAACCCAATGAAAATGAAAAACTATTAGATTTTATTGATGATCTATTAACATAAACCACTTAAACTAGAAGAAGATTCAGTGAAAATATTGATCCATTTGAATTGAAATTCCATGATAAAGAAAGTGTTACACTCCTTTATTAGGTTATCAATCATTTAGAATCAAATCCAACTTAGAGAATATCAAAGACATTAATTCAAATAATTCCATTAATAATTAGAGATTTGCATGAACCAATATCAGCATTGATTGAACACTTTAAGAGGAACATTAAATTTGAATGGAACAATCAATAATTGGCTTTCTTTGGATCAATATTACATGCTACTCCAACCCATTATCAGAAATTAAGAGAAGCAACCCTAGAAAGTGGTATCTATTAGATGGCTATCGAATCTTATTTACAAAACTAATCTCTTGAAGTCTGGAGTGAAACTAATGCAAATTGCTTGAAAATAGTATTTTCTGTTGCTATTGGATCTAGAGAGTGTCAATTATTATTAAATGAAATTGGATTTATACAATAAATCTTTTAACACTCTAATAATCATAACCAAGTAGTGAAAGAATTATCAAAAGTTTGTAATGATTGTATCAATTTCATTAAGAATGATGATGGGCAATACATTATTTAAGAATTAAAAACTACAATAGAAAAACTAACTATGGAAAAAGAATAGAAATTTGAATAAAGCTATAAAAATAAAAAACAATAAATAATGAAGAAATTTCAAAAGTCAACTTACAATCAAAAAATATAATCTCTATAAATAGAGAAAGGATTATAATGTGTAGCTTGCAAAGAAGGTTATTCATTGAGTTCAAATCAATTGGGAATTTATGTATTTTCTCTCCCATATCAAATTCCAGAAGAAAAAGCCTTCTTGTCTATGTAAAAATAAGAAACATATGGTTTACAAAGTGTGACTTATTTCACTGTGATTCACTCGTCCTGTCAGAAAGCAAGTGTTGACTGTGCCATAAAGTCTTAAAAAGATGAATAACCAAAATCACATGATGAAATATTTTGGGATTGTGCCATAAAGAATAATGGTTGCAAATGCAATAACTTTTTACCATTGAAAAATGGAAATAATTATGAATAAACTTTGGAAATCTATTTCAAGAGGTGTGAAAAGATATTAAAAAATAAGATCACTTCGAAATGTTGGTTACTTTTGAATGATCTCAAAGGATTAATCTTCAGAATGGCTCAATAAGATGACTTATCAGTTGATGCTGGTGCAAGTACATATGAACATAATCTTAAACTCATACCCATCATGATGACAGCCATCATATATTGTAATGTGTCTCAATACTCACACCTTATGTCAACTTAATAAACTTCATTTGAGTATATTTCCATTGCCATCATTGTGGCTTTGTTCCATCCCTATCAAGATTGGTAACATTATTTAGGTACATATTCAAAGGATGCTAATCCACATTTGTTGAATGCCATTAAAATAGTAGACACAATCATGGTTAATATATTATCCAAAGTACCAAATGATTCTAATTATCAAAAGGCCTTAGATAAATTCCTTAATTAAGATTAAATGGATGTAATAATTATTAATTTCTATAATAGATCGTTTTATAATTTGAAAAATTGCCTATTGAATACAATAAAAAGTGAGGTTTTTGATAATAATAAATTTGTTAAATTATTATTAATATAACATACTAATTATCAATCAATAAAATCATATTGATCTTTTATATATTGCAACAGATAGATTTATTATCTAATTGCATAGGGTGCGTGCTTAATTAATTCATATAAATGATTCTTATTTATTAATAATAAATTAATTTATGAATCAACAGTAACAATATTATTAAGAACAATATTAGGTTTAACAACCTAGAATAAAAAAGGCTAAAAGTTTTGATGAGGATGATAATTTAGAAGTATCGAATACATTAAAGTAGATAATTAAACAAGGGTATGGTATTCATGAGGCTTTGAGAATTGATATTCTTGAATTTTATAAAGGTTGTAGAACTTAATAAGAATATAAGAATCCAGCTGATTTTGTTAAGCATAGATTGGATGGCAAGTATGGACCTTATTGGTTTGTATTTATGTGGGAACATAAAAATGGGATGAATGCTTAATACAGTTATTATAATAATGATGACAAAGTTTTTGAATTCAAAGTAATAACCGTTGAAATTATAAGTTAAATGGTTGGCATGTCTTGATTTATTCATTCAACCAAACCCAGCAACCTGCCTAATTTAAACCATAACCAAGTGGCTAGACTATGCCTTAATACAATACGTAAAATGCCTCATTTACATTTTCAGATAGTTTCCACCTTAACATTAAGATCGCAGATTTGATGATTTTTAAGTAGATCCAAGATATCCTTACTCTTAAATGCAATAAGGACCATCTCAATTTAGATAAGGAGGATGGTATTACTGATTAAATAATATTATTGTTAAGAAATATAAATTTTTTCTAACAAAAAGGATGCTTATCTCTCAATAAGTTAATGAGAATCGAAATTGCTCTTTAAATTTTATTATTTTTATCAAAATATTGATATACATCTTTTTATGTTTCTTTGAAAATCTAATTAAAAGTTTAAGATCATAAATATTAATTATTTTAATACTCTAAGATATCAAAAAAGAATTTATTAAACAATATAACGTTTATTTTAATTCTTTGTATGAATACAAAAGTTCATGAAAGGAATAATTATCCATTTCTTAAATAAATTATAAATTTTGTTAAATAATTAATTTTTTTTTCAAAATGGAGGATAGCTTTTTTGATCATATCGAAATTGTGAATCCAATAGTAAATACACAAAATTCAAATGCATAATGCGTTCGGAGATGTTTAGATTCACAATTTCAATCTTGCGTCTAGAAAGTACAACAAAATATTTCATCTCTCAAAAGATAAGAATCATTTCATACATCTAATTTTTTCCTCTAAAACATCATCCATCAACCTAAATTAAATCCAAAATAATTAGATAAATCAAGTAATATATATCTAAGATTAGAGTCATTTATCAATGCATTGAAAATTCTGAAAAAAAATAATGATTCCTATTAGTCTAATTTAAGATAAAAAACACTCACTTCTTACTAAACTTCAGATTTAGTGTAATTACTTAAATGCAGAAGTGGTAATAAGAATTCTACAAACTGCCAAACCTAAATCTATAAAAAGTAACAGATTTAAGCAAAATAATTATAATAAATAAAACAATAATTAAATGAATTTAATATTCGAAAAAGCAATTCAGCATACATTCAAGCTATATTTAAATGAAGTCATACTATTATATAAATCTATTAATTAATTATTGTTTATTGTTTAGAAGATCCACCAAAAGCATATCACAAAAAATTTAATTTATAATTTAATATGAATTCATATAATAAAATTCTTGAATCTTTATGTCATCACACATATGTGATATAATTTTCGATGATCCCTATTAAAATTTTAATATCTTCATATTAATAGATATTATGATGTTAATTAAAGTTGTTGAAAGAGAAATTGAATACAAGGCATCTGAAGATTCATACAAATTATGTGAGCATATTTAATATTGACTGTATTATTAATGGGTATATTGAAATAATTTCGAATGTAGTATTTTGATTCCTTCAATATTATATAAATTCTTTATACTAATTTCTAATTTATTGTTAGTTTTAAGAATGCAATACATTCTAAATTAAATTATTAAAATGGTACTGGATAATATACTAAAAGAATAGCGTAGATAAACTTGGAAATAGAATTTTATGCTATATTTATAGGGAATCTTGTTACATTAATACAAAGAAATCAGAAAGCATACAAAAACATTAAATCCTGCATTTTCATCTACTAGACCAATAATTATTTGATTAAGAAAAAGGATTGCTGAGACTCTTGAATATTCTATTTGTCAAGATTTACTACACTTGTAAATGTGACCTCAGGTCTAATATTAGATTTGACTATGAATAAGACATCAATGATATTAATTAATCCTTAAATTTACAGGACATAAATAGCAATAATGATATGATTTTTACAAAGCATAATCGTTCATAGATAGTTGCACCTCTCTCCATAGGATTTCTGTTGTATTTTGAATAGAATTTATTTTAATTTAATTATAATTCTAATATTTTTATTATAACATATTATTTTAGCAATTAAGCATATAAAAATCAGGAATACATTCTTCTTCATTCAGATTTTTTGTCAAAATCTAAATATCCATCTAATCTTACTTTAACTACTAGTACATTCATAAACCATCCACAAACAGAGTAGATGATAAATCAGATTATATGAATAATATTTATTATTGGATGTTTGATTTAGTCAAAGGAGCCATTCATATGAGAATGGTCAAGCAATCTGGAAAATAAAAGTTCAAAATGCCTTATTAATCTTTTAGTTCAAATTAAGCATGCAGTCCAATGTTAAGATTTAAGAATGCAGGAACAATTGGATGTAGACAATTGCCTAAAGATAGCACTTAGAAATGTAATTAGTAATAAAGTATAAATGTCCTTAATCTTTGAAGCCCCCTGTTTCAAAAATTTTGAAAAAACATATGCCTGGTTTAAAATCAAATAAACATTTTATTATCATGAATAATGCAAAATTGAAATATTTTATCAGCCCAAAAATAATTAATAGATGATATGATTGTAGAAAAAGTAGTTGGAAAAGTTCCTGATTATTAACCAAAACAGAATCCATCATCTAAGATGAATATGAAATAACTAGAAATATACATATAAGCGAGGTTAAAGAAATTGATGAATAACTATATATGATGTCTCAAGAAGAAGTAGAATTAATAAAGTAGGGTTTGAAAAAGAAGTGGGGATCTGTTCACAAGATTATCAATCCATAACTCATATTCGAATGGTAGATATTGAGGTTTGAAAGAAAAAGTATTTTTAATTATTCAAAGAAAAGAAAACTGTGAAAAGGAATCTGCTTAATTAGAAAGGACATTAAATATGAATTCTGTATTTATGGATACATAAATATATCTAATAATATTATAATTCCATATATGACAAATTAATTATCTAAATGGAATTTTCCTTGGTCTTTCGAATCTTATTATTGATCTGAAAATGCATTAGAAAGCCTAAAAATAATTGTTATTTAAATAAATGAATAATAATACTTCTAATATTAGGAAAACTATTTCAAATTATAGTTATGAGTAAAATGATTTAATTGGTTCTGGCTACTCATCTAAAGTTTATAAGGGAATGAACACCAAAAATAATCAAGTTGTAGCAATTAAAGTGATAAGTTTTCAATAATTAATCACTCCAATTTCTAAGAGTTTACTTAAAAATGAAATTCATGTATTGAGCTTAATTGATCATCCTAATTTAATGAAAATTTACGAAACATTTGAAACAAAAAACAATAGATATTTGATTTGCGAATATTGTAACGAAGGAGATTTGGCTGAAATTTTAGAATCTAAAAAATTCACAGAAACCTAATCTTTAGAGGTGTTCCAATAGATTGCATAAGGAATTAAAGCATTACATGATAAAAGTAACAACTATATGGTAAATTTATTAGAAATAATACATAGAGATATCAAGCCAGCCAAATATATTAAAATCTAATGGTTACTACAAATTAGCTGATTTTGGTTTTGCAGTGATAGAGAACTAATACGAGAGCATCATCAAGAAGTTTAACGTAGGCACTCCAATGTATATGGCACCTGAAACTGTGCAAAATAACGTATATTCAGAAAAATCAGATATATGGGCTTTAGGAATCGTGTTGTTTTAGATGATATATCATCAGCTACCTTAACTTTCTAAACAGGAACATGACTTAAACAAGAAGCACTAATTTTTGATCAATAAAATAAAAAATGACGCAGAAACGTCTCATAAGACTAAAGAACTAATGCTCAATATGCTTAATTTTGATCCAGAAAAACGATTATCAATAAATGAAGTCATTTCTAATGTGCAAATATAAACTAAAAAAATATCAACTCTTCAACATCATAACATTCCATGTAGATCAATTAAAACTAGTTTTATTTCTCAAGACTTATAATAATCAAGACAATAATTAAATGATTAAACATCAAATAGTAAACTATTCTAAACTCAACAAGAAGACACTATCGAAAATTATCTTAAACAACCTTAATTGTTGAAATCAACAGAATTGAATGATTTTTAGAATGTGGATAAAAAAAAAGTTATAAAAATAAATTAAGTGGCTTAGTATCTAGATGCAAAAGATAAACTCTATGATTTAGCAATTTAGAACTCTTAAAATTAAAACTAATCTCAAGGATAAATAATCAAAGTTTCTTACACAGAAAAAATAGATACAACACCAAAACAGTTTCAATAATCACCTATCAAATTTTATAATTAATATAATGAGTCCAGACTTAAAACATAAAAAATCACTTGAATTATTAGAAATCTCAAATCAAGAGAAAGAAAAGATCTCGTCGATCAAGATGCCTATGGCAAAATAACATGAATTAAATAATTTAAAAAGTGATTACACAAAAAAAGGCAATTCTATAGATGAAAGTGAATGTATTTAACATAGCAATTAGAATAGCACCAATGACACCATAAAACATAATTAATTTTCAAATTGTCAATAAATCTTATCAGAAAAGCATTAAATACTAGATATTCAATAACATTAACCAAAACCGTAATTTTCTATTCAAAACAACAATTCTATTTAATAAAAGAAATCACCTGTTAGGATTACTCAATCATAATAAACCATCATTACTCCACCTTTCAAATCTTCTGCTGTTAGCTTATCAAAAAATTCGTAAGATACTAAAAAAAATTATTATTTCTAATCAAATATATCCTCATAATTGAATTAATATTCATATTAGTAAAAGTAGATCTCTAATGTGATTAATGAAAAATTCACAAGCGATTTTACTTCCAATTATTAAGATGATAAAGTGGAATTTCTATCTGCCTCAATCAGACCAACTTATAAATTTTTAGAGTACATAAACAATGTACTTAAATAATTTGATTGTATCAATACCGAGGATAAATAAAAATGCTACTTTTTAATTAGAAAACTAATTGGAATTAAAGCTACTTACATATAGAACTAATTTCCAACTATTAAATAAGAAATCATTAAAGGCTGGATAGATAGCTTTTTAACTTATTATTCTAAAGTTGAATCTGTATTCTATATTTCTCCTGATAAATAATTTGAATAGTTTTTCAATAAAGATTTATCTGAATTTACACTCAGCTTCTCTTAATTATTATTACATTATTTGCGAAAAATCAATATAGTTAAATTACAAAAAGAGTTTCAAATAATATAAGAAATCTTATTAGAAAATCAAAAATAGCGTAATGATCCTATTTTATTTGCCAGAAGATGGGAAAACGACTAACTTTGATTTTTATTTATATTTATTGTATCATTTATAACAAATTTATATAATCATCATTCATAATTTTGACAGTTTTAGAAGTATTCAAAATTATTTTAGATTTTTAATTGTATTATAGATGAAGTAGGTATTAACATAATAGATTAAATTTTATGAGTTTCATAAACTAAATTTAATAGTCAGTGATTATTAGAACAGGTTAATCCTTTTAGTAAAGAATTAATCGAATTTCTTTATCAATAGCAAAATAAGAATTACATTTTACTTTAGATTATTAATGGATAAAATAGTCATATATATATCTTATTTATATAAACAACTAAATTAACTTGTTTTATCATAAAGATTAAGATTTTAATTATTTTGGAAAAACATTGAAGAAATTAAATTAAACCATTTCTTTAAATAAATAGAAGAAACTGTACTGCAAATCATTCTTATAATGACTGTATTTTTAGAGTTCAACAAAGTTCTTTAGAATAAACCGCAAATCTGCCCTATATACTCGAACATATGAATCTCAGAGAATGTAAAAGTTTAGGTGAATTTCAAGTTCATAGAGAATAACAATAATTGTGAAAATTTAATTGAAATTACTCTCAAGAATCAAGTTAAGAATTCAACTATGATTAGAATTTTTGTAGCTAAATGCAAATTATTAAATTAATGAAAAGTTCAAGTTTGTTATCGTTTTATTTTAATAATTTATATTTATTTATTGAATACATGGGGAATTGTTACGATTCAAGGAAGAATACAGTAGTTTTAGCATTTGACTAAGCTGAATATACACAGTTGAATTCATAATTTCAATATTACTGTGAATTAAGTAGTGAGTAATAACAATAATATTATTAGAACTCGGGATATCAAATAACTTAATTAACGATCATTCGAAGATATATTTTCAGAAAATTCTGCATTTGGGATTAAGTTATTTAAGTTCCTTGAATTGTATTCTGGAAGCGATGGATTTGTGAAGAAAGAGCCATTGTTTGAATTTTGTAATATTAATATTACTTACATCATAGTGGAGTTATTAGTGAAGGATGTTTAAACTTCAGTTCCAGCTTTCAAGAATCTAGAAAGGTTTGAATTGATGTCATTGATTACATTGCAGAATTATAGATATGTAAAATCAAAAGAAGAGTTGGCCTAATTGCAATTAACTTATCTTGACACTCTAAGTGTTATCAAAGTATTTCCACATGACTCCATCATATTAGGATATTATCAAAATGTATCAACACACCCAAAAGAATGCACCCACCAATGAGAAATACATAAAATCATTAGTAGATTAACTATACAGTATTTATATAATTCTAGATTTAGAAAATGAATCAGGCTCATTGTCTTGGGTATAGTTGATGGATTTCATTTCAAAATAGATGCCGGGAGCTAAATAACTTATAAAAAAGTACTTTTAAGCTAAATTTATGGGAAAACAATTTAATGTAATTGAATAATTCATTTTAATTAGAGTATCATCCCAATTGTCAATACTCCATCATATTTTGTGACTGATGAGTTATTTTTCCAATTATTATTGAGTTCATAATCTGTGCTTACTGATTGCAATTAGTTAACTTTGTTGTATTCAAGTGTAGCTCATTAAGGTGGCTTTAATTAAATGGTTTAATCCCTTAAAGGTACTAATTATGCTATTATAAATTAGAGTGTAAATTACCTACAATAATGTTTTTTCAACATGAAGAAAATTATGAAAAAAAGACAAAATAATAGATATTTGGTGCTCTTACAAATCTAAGATGGTATGACACCAAATAGTACTTTGGAACCAAGAAGGATTGCATTTTTAGTCTCTATCCTTATTTTAAGATTTATAGATCGAAAAGAAGAGGAGAATAAAATTATTGTTTTCTTGATTCCAATAAGGGACTTGGTTTTGGTGGTAAAAATGGAGAGGGATTCAGAATTTGGATTGATAAAAATTTACAAAACTCATATTGTACTCAGAATGATGAATCTTATGAAAATGGCCCTTTGGTTCTTTCTTATGTTAAGAAACTATAAATCAATGTCATTGAGATATGGGCAATTCAACATCCTGCAGATGAAAATGATGAGAATTTTGATTTAAAAATAGATTTGAAAGATCCACTCTTGTAAAAATCAGATAAGGTCTAGTTTGCAAATTCTAATGCTGATTTCTACTGGGTTTAATAATAGAAAACAGAACAGAGAAATTCAGGATTTTATTGGGAAAATAATAATGTGAGTTGATATATTATATATATATTTATAATAAATTGCCGCATAAATTATTTGAATTTAAAAAGTTTTATGAACGAGCTAAGTGAATATCCCTCTATTTAAGTATAATGAACCAATATTTTAGTTTGATATAACTCTTTATAATTCACTCAAAACTAAGGATAGCAGACTGCTCCTCAGATAAATGAAATCAGCTGTTGAAGAATTTAATCATAATAAGCAATTTGACAGTGAAACTTTTACCATCCTATATTATGGTGTGTAATAAGTATTTATCAGTATTATGAGTTTAGTTGCAAAAAGACGACATCTTGGAGTTTTTAGAGAAGGAGATTCTAAAGAGACTTGATGTGTTGGAATTTGAGATTTTGCAGATGAAATTTTTATAGGCAACTTTAGATGATTAAAATAAGAATAGGAAGGACTATTTGTATTAATTGTAAAAAGAAGTATTACTGACATTTGGATTATATGATAAACATGGTTAAATGGGAATAGAAACAATATTATAATTTTATAAAACAAAAATCAAAGAGAATGATGTTAAACAATATTTATAAAATCAAGTTAAGAAAATAATTCGAAAAGAGAACCTTCATAATTACATTAAAAATAGGTTGATCTAAATTGTGTTCAATTCAGAAGATTGTGACCAATAAATTTCAGATTTACTCGTCACTTGTGAAAATACTGCCTTTGTTACTTAATTCATTACAATTCTAGCCTAAAATAGCTTAGAAATATTATAAAATGAAAGCAATTCATTGAAGTAAGTATCTAAGGTACTTGAAAGAGTAAGTGCTCAAAAGCCTAATTTATTTAATTAAAATCTACCAGTTTTTATATAATTTTATGATAGTGAAGTAACTTATGAATTTATCATTAGAGTTATTGTCTTAGAAATGCTATTAATACGATAATCACAAATATTCTAACTGAACATCTAAATCCATCCAAAGTAGAATAAGATGTAGAATTAAAGGAGAGCTAATTAAATCAAAGACTATTTCTTATATAAAAATTGACATCTAGAATAATCGATAAAAATGCTTATGCCAGAGTTCACACTTTAAAAATGTTAAGAGTTGTATGCTCATAGAATCTAATTCCTCCTAATGTTTAACTTATGATGTTTCCATTGGTAATAGCAAGAGTTTAAGATGTTTCTTCAATGGTCAGAAAGGCTGCTTTGGCATTTATTAAATAAATTACAAAGTACAATTTCAAAATATATAGAATTTCACTAGATTTATGAAAAACCTGTTTGTTGATGGGTTACAAATGTAAAATTTCATGAAAATTGCTGACATCAAAGAGTAAAATGAATATTTAGGAAACGAAATTCATAAGACCTTAATAGCTATCGATTAGATATTAGAAGATAAGGCCAATGCATAAAGCGAGGCAGAATTCAAGGAATTGGAAGACGAAGAAAACCTAGTTGTCTCTAATTTGAGAGAAAAGAAAAAATTACAATCAGTTTTCATTTAATATCAAGAATTCATGGAGCTTTTATAAAAGCTATTGCCCAACATAGAATTATTATTAAATAGCAAATGCATCACCGACATCTATAAGGCTATTTCCCTCATTAGTTTTTTATTTAAGCAGAAAATAGAAAACACGGATGTAGGGATTATGAAGATGTTAATTCATTCTAACAATCAATAAATAGTGAATAAATTAGCTAAAAAGTTTTTTATACTCTTCATAGAAAATGATAATGAATAAGTTCCTATTAATAATTTAATTCATTTATTGAAAATTTCATCACCCAAAGAGCAGATCTATCTTGAAGAACTTATTAGATACATGATCAAATAGAAAATGATACCTGAATCTACTATTGAAATGATATGGACCCATTTTATGAGAACTTATTCTACAAATTAACATGATCAATTAAATTAATATTCTAAACTTGTTAGAATTACTTTTGGTTAACAATCCAATCTTTTAACTAGGATGAAATTAGATTAAATTAGCAAAATAATTGATGGATAAAAAAAAGAAATTAATTGGGTTACTGTAATTGAGTTAGCAAAATTAATCTATTTTTTGGAAGATAAAATAATTGTTAAAAAATACTTTTAATAATTCTCATCAATTTTATATTTTTATTTTGGAACACCAAATAATTTATGGTTTGTAGCCTGTTAAGAGATTTTAAATTTGGTTCAATTTTTACCTGTCCCAGAAAGTATCTATGATTACATAATTAAAAAATTCAGCTTCAAAACCTTTGCTATAGGAATGACACCTTATAAAAAGTAAATCTGATTCTTAATTTAATAGTGCTTAAGACTTTCTAGAAGAGGAATCAACTTTAGTTTTTAATAATTAATGCTTACAACTCAGTTAACTATTATTTATTGTTGGCCAGTCTGCTCTTGCTATAATTCTTCATATTGATGAGATTGAGAATCAATTAACACATCTAAGAAATGTAGAGGAAGCCAAAGAAAATGAATTGGATAAAATATAAGGAGGTTGTGAAGAAGAGTACGAATACAATTGTGTTTATCTGTAGAATTTATGCAAATACAGTATATTTTTATAAATATTTAAAGATGTTATCTAAAAAGGATTTTACTAAAATTATGCTCCATTAGTCCTCGACATATTAGCAGAAATAGAAGAGGAAAATGTATAATTGACAATACTACATAAATCTGCTGGTCTTTGTCTGTGCAAATTTATGTGCTTATCTGAATAATTTTGTGAAGAACATATAGAAAAAGTCTTTAGATTAATCTAAAACCCTAATTCAGATGGTGTCTTTAAGAATAATCTAATAGTAGCAATAGGAGATCTATTACACAGATGGCCTAATACAGTCACATCATATTGTAGGTAACTCTTTGATGGATTAAGCAATTAAGACTTTATTGTCAAATAAACATCTTTAAATATGCTATCTCATTTAATATTAAATGATATGATTAAAATCAAACGAGAAATTACTGACATAGCCATCTTATTAACAGATCCTGATGAAAATATTTAATAATCCGCAAAAAGATTCTTTTTCTAATTATAAAAGAAGGATTCAAGAAGAATCTTAAATAGTTTACCGGATATCATATTTAGTATGTCAAATTAGGAGAGTCATGAAAAATACAAAACATTTCTTATTAATACTTTGAAATACTTAGATAAATAGAATGAATAATTAGTTGAAAAGCTGTTGAGAAGATTAAAAGAGAATATTAACGACTTTGAAGTTTATAATATAGTTTTTACTTTGTCCAAACTTTAAATGAAAGAATCATTAGCAAGAAAATTTTATGAATGTTATCCATATTACCAAGAAAGATTAGAAAATCCTTAGATCAAAGAGTATTTCTAAGTTATAATCTAAAAGGTATATTTAAATTTTACGATTAGTTAATGAAATGCGGATTAAATTAAGAAAACAAATAAATTTTATAGGAATTTGAAGAACTGCTGAATAGAGGTGAGACCAAACGTAGAGTGCTAGGATCAAAGAACAAATCATAAAAATCTACTCGATCTCACACAAATTCCCAAAGATCAATTGGATATTCTAACATCCTAGATTAATTGTATACTTAGTCTACTGAATTTTGATTTGAATTAATTTTATTATTATTTTTTCATTTTTGTTTTCATATATTTTAATATGATTCTATTCCATTATGTATTCTTAATAAAATAAAAAAGTATACATGCCTTAAAAATTATATACTATTGATTTAGAAAGATAGATCAATAATCATAAATCAATCCTAACTCATTAAATAAGAAAGTCTTATAATATGTCTTTCATAAATAATAATAAACACAATAACTTCGAAATACACAGTGATGATAGAGTTAATTGAAGTTCTCACAAAAGATCCTTTCAAAATAATTGAATTTAATTTTCTCACTTTTTGGGAACTTTTATGAGATAATCTCATCTCTATTTTAAAGAAATGTTAAACTTAATTTAACTAATTTTACAATATATACAAATTCAGCATTTTCAGTTTGATAGCATTTAATATCCTAAATAAGATGATGGCGGAGGAAAGAATAATTAATATTATAAATAAAACAAATAAATTATAAAATGATAACTCCTCAAGAATAACTTGATATAAGTAAGCTGTTTACCATAATAAGTTATTAAAAAGATAACAAAATCCTTATTAGGAAAATCTTAAACAACCATTAGAACTTTAGGAAAAACATTCAGAGGTTTTGAGTCATTTGATTAAAATAATAAAATTGATAAAGATGAATTCCTAATTGGTTTAAAGCAAAATGGAGTAGTCTTAACAAAATTTTAAACTGACGTAATTCTTATTTACATTTTAGTTTTTGTTAAATTATCTTGATAGGAACAGAGATGGGTCAATAGATATTGCTGAATTTTTTTATTTAATAAGAGTAAAAATAAATTGATAAATAGGGATCTCCAAATGAAAACAGACTACAAGTAATAGTCTAGGCATTCAAAAAATTCGATAAAGATAACTTGGGTTATATTGTGGCAGATGATTTCAAGGGAATATTCAATGCAAAAAATCATCCTAAAGTTACAAGAGGAGAACTGACTGAAGATTAAGCTTTTATTGAGTTATTATAGTATTTTAAGGAGGGAAATAAGTCTGGTCATATAACTTTAAATGTATTAATAAAATATCAAACATAGGAATGGAAAGAATATTATGCTGCAGTTAGTGCTGATATTGAATTAGATGATAATTTTATAGCATTAATCAAAGAAACATGGAGACTAAAATGATTTATTTATAAATAAGTATCACAAATACATTACAAATCTCACAGTTCAGATTCATTATTCTAATGTACCTCATCTTTTTCTTTTGATTATTCTTATTAAACTTGTTATTCTTATTGCTATTATTATTCTTATTCTTGTTATTATTATTATTATTATTGTTATTATTACTATTATTATTGTTATTATAATTCCTATGCTTATTATTATTCTTATTCCTATTCTTATTATTATTCTAATTTTTCTTATTCACATTGTTATTGTTATTATTATTATTATTGCTATTATTGTTATTATTACTATTCATTTTATTATTATTCATATTACTGTTACTATTGTTATTATTATAATAATAATTATTATTATTCATGTTCTTATTTTTATTATTATTATTCATATTGTTGTTGCTATTATAATTATTCTTATTATTCTTATTACTATTCTTATTCTTATTCTAATTGCCCTTGTTATTTATCATTATTTTCATTCTCTTTTTCTTATTACATTTCAACATTAGCGTCAAGGTTCTTGATTTCTAATTAAATGTGATTTTCAGATTCTGAACTTGACTTGTTGTCTAATTTTTCAAGTCTACGTAACCTTTCGTGAGATCTCGATCTTGAACGCGATGACCTAATCAAAAATAAAAAATACTTTTTCTAAGTTTTCTTTGATTTTACACTGACCTTATAAATCAATGGTTTGATTTAAGCTGGATTAATCTCACCTTATGCAATTTTGGCATCATTTTTTATTGGATAAACAATTAAATATATCCAGCCGTTCTAATAATGAGATGTCACTTCATTTATCTATAGTTTTTCAATATTTGAGATTCCCTCTTCCAACCAAATATTATCTTCTGGCTATCTTAAAATTTATTGGTTTTAAGAATTTTAAATTAGAAGCACAGGTTTATCATCTGATGAAAATAATTGAACTTCTAATTCTATTTTATTATGATTTTTAATGTTGATCCCTTTCATATCTTTGAGAGCAATATCCAAATTAAAATTCTTGTCTTTGAATAATGGTTATTCTAAATCATTAGTCAACACCAATTAATATTGGAAATCATTCTAATTATATTATAAAGACTTCAATAAAATATTGTTTTATGTCATTTCTTAGTTTGGTATTGACTCTAAAGAATAAATATTTATTTTTACATCTACTCAAAAAGTCGTCCGCTTGGCCGTTATCAAATTTTTATTCCACTATTTTTTGCAGATTTGTTATTTCATCTAATATGGATGTAATAGTATTTTCCAAGTTCGCATTCTTATTCTTGAAATCCAATAGCATCTGATTTTACTACACAAACATATTTAAAATTTTAAGTTAAAACTCATTGACCACTTGTGAAAATCCTATTTTATGCTTAATAATTTACCTTATTCCAAATGTGCATTATTATTATTTTAGGCTGATTATGCAGAAGATTGTTATAAAGGTTATTATTATGGAGTTTATTATTATTATTATTGTTGCTATTATGGTTAGTGTTATTATTAAGGTTAATGTTGTTATTAAATTGATGGTTGTTGGGGAGGCATTAATTAATTTTGATTCATTTATGGTTGCATTGGAGGCTGCTATTTAAATTAAAAATCAAATGGAGGAGGCATTTAACCTAGAGGTCCTTATGGCATAGGTCCCATTCCAGGTAATTACATTCCGCCTGGTCCCATTGCACTCATACCTCCCATAGCTCCCATCGCTCCCATTCCACCCATTGGAGGAGGTCCCATTGGCCCAGCTCCCATAGGTCCTGGTGGCATTTATCCAGGGCCCATAGGAGGCATAGCAAAACCTGGAGGTAAGCCCATAGGCATTGGTGGCATATTTTGCATACCTTATGGAATACCATTCATATTTAATCCACTTTAATTGGGTGGAATTTGATTCATTTAAAGAGCCTAGTCATGGACGAACTATTCAGGAAATTGATATTTTTGATTTTAAGGTGGTGCCATCATTGGTTAAGGAAAAGGGGGTCCCCAGCAAGGATAATAAGGAGAATTTGGTACTTGGAGCATCCTACCATATGGATCAGGTCCTGCCATTTATGAGAACATTTAGTATAATCTCTACTGTTCATCATTAGGATTCATTTATAAGTTAAATTAAATATTATGTCAAAGAAGATAAATTTGATGCCTCATCAAATAAAATATCTCCTTTATAATTTTCCCAACTTTGGCAATTACTGGTTAACTGTAATTCGCGAGAGTAAACGACGAATTGGGTAAAATTTTATTTTTCATTTTTAATTTTTTTCAATACAGATATTTAAAAAGAAAATAACAAATAGAGGATTTTAATGATTAGAAAATTATTGATTAAAATTAAAGATGAGATTAGAATTTATGAAAATAGCAAATAAATTTTAATCATTAAACTTATCCAATGATCAAGTTTAAGTATATGTATATTTATTCAGTGAAACCCTTTTACATAATTACAGGATAAATAACTTTATATACACATAATAGATCAAGCTTCGTTTTGCATAGCTTAGATTATTGAAATCAAATCATAAATTCCTTTGATTATTTATACAAAATAAAGAGTATCTTTATGTAGAGTGTTAGGGAATATTATTATATTTTACAATTAACAAATTAAAAAATATTTAATGTTTAGAAGAGAATTTTCGGAAAATTATAATTGTTGAATTGGAATGGAAAATGTTTAAACTAAAAGAATTAAAAGCTCTTGGATATGGCAGAGAAATTTATAGTTATTTTATTGTAAAGTGTAGTTACAAAGATTGAAATCTACTTGATAGAGAAATAAGGTTCGAGATTAATTATATAAGAGAATGAAAAAGGAAATACTTTAAGAAAGGAATGCTGTTATAATTACTTAAAAAAAATAAATTCCTTTATTTATTAAGAGATAGAGAAAGAATTAGTATATATATGTTCTTATGAATAAAATTCCATTATAATTTAATGAATAATTAATGAAGAAAGGAATATTCAATATTTATTAAAAATAATGAGAATAAAAGAGAAGAGAAATAATTTGAATTTTTAAGAAAAATATTAAAATAATTATGAATGATTTAAGGAAACAAAGAAGAATTTTTGGTTAAAAAGTTGTGAATAGGTAGTCGAGAAGATTGAGATTATCGATTCTGATTTTTGATTTATATTAAAAAATATAATAATATATTGGAATGGGTTAATGTTAAATGCAAAATGAAAGGTAATTTGTAGTTTATATGATTGATTTCAGGATTTCAATATATTGTCATACTTGGAATAATGAGACTAGCGATCTCTTTGATTATGAGAGTATTGACAATTAGAAACAATAATTTACAATTCAACATTAAGATTCATATATCATTAGTAAAAAGGAGACACTAGAATTAATACATGAAATACCAAAGGAAAATAGGTAACAAAGATCATTTATACATAGTGAAGTTTTACTGTATATAACAGCTTAAAATTCGGTTGTTGCTGGAATATAGTAACAATAAGGAAATTCGACAGCCTTGACAAATACTAAATTTCCATTCAAACTAAAAAAAAATTGGTTGACAGTAAGATCTGTAAACAAATATCCATTAAACGTAAATGACATTTTTAGGCTTGGAAAAATGACTTTTAGAATTTCAAGTCTTAGTTTTAATTCTCAAAATGAAAATGAACTTTCTAGTCGGAGTAAGGCAGATTCTAATGAATAATGCCGAATATGTCTAGGAAATACTTAAAGTTCGAATCCCTTATTGAATCCATGCAAATGTAGTGGATCTCTAAAGTATATTCATTTAGAATGCATGAAAAGATGGTATACTTGAATAAGACTTAGGCTCAAAGAACTTACATCAGCATCAAGATCTTCTGAGAAAAGTGAAACATATCTTTGGAATTTATTAAAATGTGAAATCTGTTAGGAGCCATATAAGGTAATATTTTAGAGTGATGGAGTAACATATCATATGCTGGACCTTTTGAAACCTAAATTTCCATATGTGATGTTAGAGTTTTATTAAAAAAAGAAGGAAACCCAAGTTAAGCAGAGTAATTTAGGAGATCGATTCACTTCAAAATCTGATGGAGTGATTGTTATTAATTTAGGAGAAAAGATGAGTTTAGGAAGAGCCAAAGAAAATTGGGTTAAATTGTGTGAAGCCAGTGTTAGCAGGTTCCATGCAACTTTATAAGTAGAGAAGGTGCAATAATAAAGTTCTCTATTTTTGTATGATAACAATTCAAAATTTGGCACTCTTGTCTAAATAAAAGAAGATTTGTAAATTTATTAAGAACTCGAAATATAAGTTGGCAAATCTCTATTTAAATTGTAAACCAGCAATATGGCTTGTTGAGTAAATTATATATCTATAATATATATTAAATCATATGAAAAAACAGCATTTTGATTTTTAAGAGTATATTACCCGCATAGAAAGTTTACTAGATATTGATGTAAGATTTTAGACATAAATAGCATAAATGCTAATTACTCGATGTGGCATTTTTATGTTACTAAGCAGGAGCTTCTAACAATGATTCAAAAATTATTAGAAAATCATATTCCCTTATTTGTTCCAATAATCAGGAATACAAAAATAATAAGAAAACATTAGAAGGATTATAATTAGATTATGATAAATATATTAATGGAACCAAAAATATAGATGCCCTAATTGATGATTTGTTTATAGAATTTAATTCTGGGCTTTAGGAAATCAAGAATTCATAGATTGACATATAAAATGGAACTTCAAATGACTATGCAACACTAATAACCAAAAATAAAAAATTAGATTATGAGAGCTACACTATATAGCAAAAGAAGGGAGATGAAAAAAAAAATAATAAATAAAAAATCATAATAACTGAAATAGAAAATCTTAACTAATTTCAATAAAATGAGAGGCAGAATAATGCTGAATAGCAAGATTATATTTTGAATCATAATCTGATTGATACTCATACTTTAAATAATTTAAATTTAGTTAAAGTTCCTCCTATTCTTAAAATGGAAGAAATCTGCAAATTGTCAATAGAATAATCGAAACAAATTTAGCAACAGTAATATAATGAGTTTAGAAAATAAGAATAGTCCAAATCAATTTTTTTTCAATCGAAAAGTTAGAGAAGCTAAATTATGTAAAAAGCAAAATGTACTATTTGTTTAGAAAATATATAATCAAACTAATATATTCTTACTGCTTGCTAGCATATATATCATAAATAGTGTTTAAATAATTTAATCGAAGCGTAAGTTGATTTACCAATAAGATGTCCTAATGTAGAATGTAGATTAGAAATATTAAGAGATGATTTAGAATAAATAACAACAAAGTAAACTATGGATAAATTGGACAAATTTGCTTTCAATTAATATTTGATTTCACATCCAAACATTTTTCAATGTCCAACTTAAAACTGTTAAGGAATTTATGAAATAGAAGGACCAATACAGGTATGCATGATATGCCAATAAATATTTTGTACAAGATGCAAGAGGCAATTTCATGATGGAGTTTGTGGAGAATAAAGTTTTGTTGGCTTAGCTCGGGAATAAAGTTATAAGTAATGCTCAATGTGTAACAGATGGATAGAGAAAATGTATGGGTGCAATCATATATCTTGTCCTTGTGGACATGAATTTTGTTATGCATGTGGTAAATAATGGATAAAGGGAATGGAATGTAGATGCATAGAGACTCAATAAAATGAATTACTTTAAACTCAATAAGAAATATATAGGCAACCGGTATAATACTAATATCCTGTGTAATAATAATAGTTTGAGTAATAATAATAGTTTGAGTAAGAATAATAGATTGTGTAAGAATAATAGCAGTTCTAATAATAGTAACGGAGATAAAATCGTTAAACTAATCAATAAAATTACACTAGATAAACATAGCAAATTAGAAATTTATACGATACACTATCATATTATTTTAAAATTGATCAAAATTATATTTAAAACACATAAAGTTATGAATTTCTCAAAAATTATGGTTTAACATTTTTAGGACGACTTAAGAGAAGATGATTCATTTATAATACATTTTAATGAAATCAAGAAGAAATTTATATATAAGAATTAGAATATTGGCCTAAAATATTAATGCAAATATTCAATTAACATCAAACTACTTCTTATTATTGATTTTCAAGTTTTTCTGGTTAATTTTCATTGACTTCTAAGGCTTATTGGTTCTACGTCAATTAGTCTTAATCTTCTGATAATTATTTTACTGCTTATTCTTCGACTTCGAAATTCTCAATTGCAGGAACTACTGTTTAAGTCTCTTAAATTTCTTCTTATTCAACTGTTTACTTTTATAGTTAATCGTCTTATTATTTCTATTCACTGTTATCCTAAGTCTTAGGTACATTTTGTTATTATTGTTAAAATTATTCATCAGTTTATTGTTCATTTTTTAGTTAAGTTTCTTCAAGTAATTTCCCTTTCTTTACAATCTTTTTATCATCAGATTTCTTTTCTGCTACTTTCTGCTCAGGTTATTTAGTGTTATTTTTTTAAGTATTTTTTGTATCTGTCTTTTTAGTGTCTTTTTTATCCTCCTTTTTTTCGACTTAAATTGGTTAGGTGGTTGGCTAAGCAGTTTTAGGTTTAGGTGGTTATTTTTCAACCTTTTTTTCATCTTTTTATTAAGGTGCCTATTTGATTGGTTGTTCTTTAGTTTCTTTAGTTTCTTTGGTTTCTTTAATATGTTATAATTATTTTTATTATGGTTGGACAATTGATTTAGGTTTAGGTTAGGGTGGCTATTATTAGGTTTGCTACTATTATTTTGTTTTATTTTGATTTCCCTCTTTCGGAGATTTTGGTTAGTCTATTAAAAGATGGTTTAAGTTTTAATACTTTTTTCAATATCAATAGGTGCTGTTGTCTTTTCAACAATTGTGCTCTGACTTAAAGGTTTTGGAGCTGTTGTAGCTTTTGGATCCTTTCCTTTTACAGGAACAGAGTTTTTTGTAACTGCAGCAGTAGATGGTCGGTCGATCTTTTTTGCCTCTTATCCTAAGGTGGGAATATACTAATTTCAAAATACCATTATTTTATTGATTATCCTTTTTAGGATCTTATTTGACAACTTCTATTAAATATTACTTATTCTTACTCTTTTCTTCCACCTTAATGGGTTTTAGGTTTCCTATTATAGTTTTCAATTCGCTCATTTGGTCAAATAGATTTTTGATTTGTAACTCATTTGATTGATCTTTTTCTTTTAAAACTTCAATTCTCTCTAAAACTGGTTTAAGTAATTCTTCAAAAATAGTTTGCACTTCTGGAGCCACTTGTTGCATGAAAATTCAAAAATAAATTATTATAATATTTTCTTTCTAGAATCCCTCTAAAATATAAAAAATGCTTAAGATTTTATTGTATGCCTTTTACTTTGCATATAAGGCCAATAAAACTTATATGTACCCAAAGAGTCATGCAATCTTAATGGTACTGTTTGTTATGTTAATAAATCACAAACTTTAGTTATCATTTTGATTTAAATTACTACTCTAATAAGATCTTTAATATATCCTCACTTCTACTTATAATTTTGAATATATATAAGTTTTTTATATTAATAAATTTAATATTTATTTTATATGAATAGTTCCTTCAAATATAAAATCATTATGCATCCATTTTTTTTGAAATTTGTTAATTAGTCATTATACCTCTATTATTAGAATGTTCATTAAAATTAATCTGCGATTATGAATTTTTAATAAACAATTGAGCTTTTTAAGGGTTTTATTATTTATTCATAATGGTAAATTATGGGAATTATTGTTATGTATTTGAATCCTGTACCGGTGGTTGCTGTTTTTTAGAATTATTCAAAAATATTTTCTATTAATCTTTGTCCTAATTTTTGTTATTAGGTTGATTTGGGTTCGTAAATCTTCCTTATACAAAATTAGAAACTTATTATATTGTACCATTTGGTTGTTAACACTAATTTTATATTAATACATTGAAAGAGCTTATAATATTTTAATCCAAATTCTATTAAGGTTTATTGTTATTTTAATTTACAAAATCACCTTAATTCTTTTAAATACTTATTTTGCTATCAACATTATTATTATTATTATTATGATTATTTGATTATCCATCTTAACTCTACACTTTATTATTATTAGATGGTAAAGTAAGAAACTTTGGTTAATTTTTTATCAAACATTTCTAATCATGTACGGATTTGCATATATACGGTACATACGTTGCACATAATTCACATTGATATGTTTTTTAGTCACCATCCATTTTAGTTTTTTATTATTAATAAAAATAAAGAAAATTTTGTTTTGGGATTTATATGACTAAATATCTAACATTTAATTAAGTACGTATACTGATAGATTTTGTTGATGCAATTCTTAATTTATAAAAGAATTTTTATTTTTGAGTCCTTTATTACCAAATAACACTTAAGTGGGTAGAAATTTAAATGAATATGAAACTTGATAAACTAATAATCGTTTTTTTTTAAATTTAATTAGAGGTAAAACATTTAAATATTTTTCAATGACATGCTTATTGACAGTTCTCAAGTTTTCCTTATTTCACATTCGTAACTTCATCAAATGAATCGAGAGTTTAGTATGCTCTACATATAGGGCATTACAGCAAACCATAAGAAGATTTCGAGATTTCCATCATTTTTTCTATATCATACTAACAATAGGTATGACCACATTTTAAAGGATATAGCTATTCTGATGACTCTAAACAAATTGGGCATTGTTCCTCTTCAAATATTTTTTCAGCAGGTTTATCCAAAATATAATAACCCATAATTTCCTCATTCGTATGTATGATTCCATTTCTTCTAACTAATTATGGCATTTCTAAATTTTCAAAATCAAATTCATCATCAAATTCAAAAGCATCTTGTTATTCTTCTACAATAGTGATTTCAGCCATTTATGTTAGGAATTATGAGAATTTTTATTTTATGATTAATCTAATCTATTTTATAAATAATATTTAATAATTGTGCTTAAAATGGGATTCAACAGATTCTATATAGAAATAAATTTCAAATTAAAATTCTTTATGGAAGTGCCATTCTTATCTAATTCCACTTTAGAACTCATAACAAAGGAAATTAACCTATATTTAAAGAATTTTTAGTTATTAACGGTCTTATTATATACTTTTTTTAAATTTATTCTTAAAATACTTGACAAAAATGGATATCATTTGTTTCTAACAAAAATGCTGATTCTCATCTATGTTACTTAAATAATTGGCTATTTGTATTAATTTTATTTGTTTTCTAATACTCAGATTAAGTTGGTATCTGTATGATGTTAATATGTAGAAATAGAATATAATAAAATGAGCGATTCATTTATATTAATGCGCTATAAGCAAGTGTACTTCTTATTACTCTAAAAAACCTAAAATTAATTGATTCACAAAATTCATTAAAATTTAAGGAACTTAATAAAATTAATTTGGAAAATAAAAATTATAAAAAAAGAAGTTAAAATATACTCTAATTATTAAGAAGATAACTAACTGTCTAAGATAATTAATATTGTGTAATCTAATAATTTCCTCTTTATAACAAATAAAATTGTTAATTTTACTCATATGAATTGTATAAAAGGATGAAATTTAAATGAAACTAATGAATCATTCTATAAAAATTTCTATTATTCTCATCAACACTATATGGCTAAAATATACTATAAATTATACATTAATATCTTAAACACTTGACTAAAAATCTTAGGATATAATAAGATTTTTATTTTAATGGAGATCAAAACGAAGAAAATAATGTAAATAGATGATTCTATAAAGATTAGAAATGCTGATGTCCAAAATTCACAAGAAATAAAACAAAGAAATATGTGATAAATTCATAATTATAGATTAGTCCAATTATATAAAGGATGGATAGATGAATTTATCGCAGATTAAAATTCTAAAATGCATTTTTCAGGGAATTTTTGCTCTCTAAATATTTATTAATATAATGTTTGAAATGTGATTTGAAATAAAATAATAAGTAAGAGAATCTTTAGAATGAATGAAAATACAATATATTATTTAAGCTAATTAGTTTGCTTTTTATTTTAATCTATTTACGATATAAAGTTTATTAATTGACCATTAGCCCTTGAGGAATCTAGAAATGTCGTTGATACATAAATTTATGAAAAAATTTCATAAATATTGAAATTGCAATTCAGTATAATAATATAATCCAACTTATTATTATTTATTAATGTAAAGCAAATACGAATAGAATGATGACGAGATCTTGTGTTAAAATGATGACGATGGTAACGGTGAAATAATAAATTTTGAATAATTCGATGAGGATGAATAGAATGTCATTACACCTGTTGAAAAGAGTAAATAGTAAATACAATAAACTTTTGGAGATTAATTTTAAGTATAGAAGGAAAAAGAAGATGAAGAATAGGTGATTGAAGATATAGTGCAATTTATGCAGGATGAAGAACAAGACAATGTAGCAAATTTTGGTAGTATGCATCGCGATGAAGACTTTTAGAGTTGGAAGGATGAGAATAAATAAAATGATTAAAATGAATAAGTTCAATAAACAAATTAGATTGATGCAATGACTGAAAGATAAGAATAGTAAGCTTAAATTATATATTAACCTGGCATGATCATTGATATGAAGGAGTTCCTACAAAAGCCTATCGATCAATGTAAATACATATTTTGAATATTTTATTAGAACATTTGATCTAGTTGACATTGGTTAAGGATAAAAGTGGCACAAATAAATTTCATCCTAAATTCCTATTGTATTTGAGTGGTTAATAGAGAGAATTTCTGTGTTCTGCAAAACGATAGGCTTTCAGTTAGTAAATTCATTATGTTTTATCAATCCTCTAAGACAAATTTGATAGGAAACACAATTCTTGTTTAGGTAAGATAAAGGGATAGGGTGGAATATTTAAATTATTTGATACTGGTGACAATCCTAAAGATGCAAAGTTCTTGGACAAAGTGAGGAAGGAACTGTGTTTAATCAATTTTCAGAATTCAAAATAGACTGGATCATTTAGATAGAGTGTGATCATCCCGAAGATTAAAGATGGATAGGCCTGCGAATTTAAACCATTGAATGATACAGATGGGTTATTGAAAGCCTACTATTCATTGCAATATAAGGATCAAATATAGCATTTTATGAATAAGAATCCAATATATAATAAGGTGAAGATGAAATATTAATTGTAATTTAATGACAGAGTAACTATGCCCTCAGCAAAGAATTGTATAATTTATGATATCATTTGCACAGATAAAAATAAGTTTGTATTACAATTTGGAAAATGTGCAAAAAAGACTTATTCAGTTGATATTTGTCACCCATTATCTATTTTATAAGGATTTGCAATATGCATCTCATAATTTGAGAGAAAAGATTGAAATTCCATAATGAATAAATTAATTACTTAAATATATTACGTAATTTTTCAAATCATTTATAAATATGAGAAATGTATTTGTGATCTTAGCACTTATGTTTTGTGTTGCCAATACAATAGATATGGGAGAAGAACTCATGAAAAGAGAAATATTAACTAAAATAGTTGAGTATGCTGGCATAGAAATGCCTCATGAGTATTAATTTAGGAGTTATGCATAGATTACATTTACTTTGTTTGCCTTGCAAATTAATGATGAAGTAAGTTCAAAAGTTTTCATCAACAATTCTCTTATCGATTATTCGTAAAGAATGGACTTTACTTTGTCCCAAATTCAAAGATCCAGCTTTTTGTGAAGGAATAAATTAAACATTTATTGATTAATTCTCTGTGCATTTTTTCAAGTATTTTGCTTATTAACAATACATAGCAACTACTTGTCCCCTTCAAATGCATGTTAGAATCTAGGAGCTTGCAAATTACAGCAAGAAAGATAAACAATTCAAGATTATATTAATGAAGTTATGCAAGACAAGCTCTCAAAAGAAGAACAAAGGTAATGGTAAGTGTTGGCAGAAGAAAACGTAATAAATCAAGAAGATTTTACAGTCGCATAATTCGCAGATCTACATATTGATGTTGAATATTCGGTTGGAGCTAATGCATTTTGTGGAGCTCCATTTTGTTGCAGAGAAGAGAATGGAAAACCAAAGGATCCAAGCAAAGGAGCTTAATATTGGGGAACATATGCAGATTGCGATTTACCATTTAGAACAGTTTAAGATCTCATAAAATTTACAGGGGAGAAAGTAAAGCCTGATTTCATCATATGGACAGGAGATAGTACGTCACATGACATCTGGCACTAATAGAAATGGAATCAAACATTACCTACAAAAATGATTACTGAAGAAATCAAGAAGCAAATACCAAATTCATAATTGTATGCGATTTATGGAAATCATGAAGGTTACCCAGCTGATCAATATGATATGATAGGAGAAGCGACATAATGGTTAAGAGATGAAGTGGCTGATATGTGGAAAGAATACCTATCACAAGAATCATACTATTAATTAAGAAGAAATGGCTACTATTCTTAAGTAGAGGAATCAAGAAATCTCAAATTCATTGCCTTGAATTCTTAAGCTTGTGATTTACTCAACTTCCATTTAATGGATGGCATCACAGATCCAAGAGGAATGCTCAAATGGCTCATATCTGAACTCAAAGATTCAGAAGCCAAACATTAATTTGCTGTGATCTTCGCTCATATCCCACCTGGAGATACTTTTTGTAATTCCTAATGGGGTGATAGATTCAGTGTCGTCATTGAGAGATTTGAACATGTAGTTACTGGAATCTTTTATGGTATTATTATTTGCTATAAATCTAGGACATACTCATTAAGATCATGTTTAGCATATTAGATCTAAAATTGATGGCAGATATGTAAAGACTTTGTTTATTGCTCCTTCTGGAACTACATTTTCATACTAAAATCCATCATTTAGAGTCTTTTAATTTGATGGCAAGAATGATCAAGTTAAAGATTATGTTTAATACAGATTAGATCTAGCCAAGGCAAATAAAGATGGCCAAAATGCTATTTTGAATTGGGAAGTAGCATATCACTTTTTAGATTATTATGGGTTAGAAAGTGCTTCCTTAGTTCACGTTTCGTCTCTCCCCTATAGATTAGCACATGATGATGAATTATTGAAGAAGTATATCTACAGTTATTCTACAGGAAGTGATATCTTATATAAGAAACATCTTAAGTAAATTCATTATTTATATCATAGAAATCTCAAAAATTTATTCCTTAAAAAAAGTACTAAGAGTTTTTTCATTTGTGGAGCAGAAACTTCAACATTAGATGATTGGTACGATTGCATTGGGTTCTTTGAGAAATTTAAGGAATCCTCATTCCTTACTTTTAAATTATTAGAATAATTTATTGGTAAATGGCTTAAAGAATGAACAAATCAATTATATTTACAATAAACAAAAGTCAAATTTAACAGCTTTTCATACCTTTATATTATTCTCTTAATTATTTAATTTTGTTCTATTATTACTCAATTACTTCATTATCGAAATGCAGAGGAGTGTATCTAAATTTGTATTCAGTTGATAATCGTTCTGTTTAATATGCTTTGTTTAATAATTCTTAAGGAATTTTATTTTAAATTCTTAAATTCGATAGTTCTAATTTAGGCACAAAAATTTGCTGGCAAGGTTCTGTTTTAACAGTTTTACTTTCTCTCAACTTAAAGTCTTGTTATAATTTCATCTTGACAAACATAGGCTATTTTTTGATGATGATATCTTAAGTTTAGTAATACCCAAGGGGAGGTATTGTATTCATACTAAGATTCTTACCTAGTTTAGGAGAATAGTTAATCTGTGTCTAAGTTTTATGTTAGACAATGCCAGCATTCAGTTACAATTTTTGATTAAGAGAAATTAATTGCTTCTACTCCACATATTCTGTTCTAATATTTAAGTTGAATTTCTTTTCAACTTTCGAAATGTTTGTCAGATTAGCCCAATATGTATTGTGATTGATAGTATAGACATCTTTGAGGAAGTTCACCTTGGTCTTGCTTTTTTGGCTTCTATTACTACTAATTGTATCCCTAATCCTAGTATCAATTAAGTTTTTAGATCTTAAACTTCGATAGGTATTGGGCAGTTTACCCATGCTATTTCGTTCTTTGACAAAGGGAATGAAATCCTATTCAACAGGAGAAAATTTCTATTCCTTCTCTTGCAATTATCTCAATTTATGCATATTTATAATTTACTTATTCTAAATGAAACAAAATAATAACTCATAAAATAACATCCCATTATAGAATGATACTCATTTATTTTCAAAATTAACTCTCTTATAGAAAGGGTTTGTGGATATAATTTATTATAAAACAATAACAACTTCACAATAAAAGACACTTTGATGATCTTAATTCAATTAATGCGATTACAAGACGATAGATCCATCCTTATGGATTTAAGATCTTACCCAAAGTATTGCTTAAGATCATCTGCTTCACAATTGTACTGTAAAATGGATTCCTTAAGATGTAGCAGATCTTGATTATTTATATAGTTATACTATGGCTTCTTTTGTTCTGATTTTGAGTTCCTCTTTCTAACTTTTTCGATATATTTTAATTTGGAATTCTATTACAAATCTTAGGACATCAATTAAGAATGAAACAATGTATGGAGTATAGCTATCTCCTCCATGCTTGAGAATCAATGTACAATAGATTAATGGACGGATGAGATGCAAGACTTCTCCAATTTTAATCTAATTGTGGCAAATTACAAAATTACTCTTATTTAATTTAGTTTGGAATCATAATCTTTCTACTTCACATCGTTTGGAATAGGGAGCATTGTTAAAAGAGAAGCTTATTTGTCTTGAATCACATCGTAATATCCAAGGTTGAATTTAGGAATAGGGTCTTTGATTGATTTGAGTTCATCTTTGACAGATTTTTCATTGACAACTTAGGGATTATATTCTAAGGCACTCAAATTTTCCTGGAATTGCAAGGCAGCTTCATCTTCCTGCTAATCTGTTTCGGAATAGTTGTTATTTTCTGAAATCATTAGACCACACTTATCCACCAATTACCATTTTCTAAGTTTTACAATCAATTTCAATATTTCCAAGCCTAAGAAATATTTATAAATTCGTTCTTTATTAGATACAAATCAATACTTTCTGATGATTTACCTAAGTACTCAGCAAGGAATTCCACAGCTTAAATAAAACTGAGAGCCTTAGGAATATGTTATTTTTATATAAATTACATTAATTTATAGATATTAATATCATACTAACCCAAAACACTTTAAAGAATTTTAAAAGCAGATTTCTGACAATTTATCCTAATCTATTTTCAATAATTCAGACATCACCTCTAGTACTTAGATTATTTTGCAAGGTTCATTTCTACTCTTAATTAATTGTCCTTCTTTCCACTTTTCAGTTTTTTGAGCCTAGAATTAAGTTTTAACAAGTTTGCTAGAAGCGTGGGTATTTCTAATTTCACAATATGGTGAGTCAGTCTCTAACAGTAATTTATCCAAAGGGATTTGTTTTGCAACATCAATATTTTCCTAAGACTTTAAAGAACAACCATTGACTCCTACATAGAGATCCAAGTGTAAGATCTTCTACAACTCATCCAAAGGTCCTGTAAATGAATGCACAACTCCACCAACAATTCGATGTCTATTCTTCTATACAATATTGTAAAAATCATCTCCTGTATTCCTATTATGGAGGTACATTGGTAATTTATATTTTTCAGCCAATTCAAAATGAGGTTCAAAAGCAATCATCTATTCTTCCTTTGTTGACCATTCCAATCTATCATAATCTAATCCACATTCACCAATGGCCACTAATTTTTTTTCTTTAAGTGCCAATTCTAATTGGTCTCTCAATTCTTCCATATATCCTTAAGAGTTTTAATTAAGCTCAGCAGCACGACAGGGATGTATACCTGCTGTAGTATAATAATGTGGACTCAGTTGACATAATTCTCTTGCCTTTTTCAAATCACCCAAGCATCCACTCGCGATTAATAGATGCTCACAACCAATGTCAGTGGCTCTTTTCATTACATCTTTATAATCAGGTTAATGGTATTTCTTATGATGATACATTCCATAAAATTAATCATCTGTAAGGTTGGCAGCAATATCAAAGAATCTGAACTTAGACTTTATTTACATTAAAATATTTATTTATGAATTAAAGATAATGAGTAAAGAAAAAGAAATGTGCTTAAATCAAAATCAAATCCCTATATCTTGAACTCATAAAATAATTACATGTTACTACTTCATTTGAAGTAAAAGTCTTTGGTTTTAGAATTATAAATGGAAAATTTATTAAATAGTGTATAATTCCTAATGTTGAATATTAAAAACAGCAACTTTATTTTTAACGAAAAGCAGGCTTAACCATAAGAGATGGATAAAAACAAAGGAGAAATGTAACTCTTGCGTTGAAAGAATTTGATAACATAAGAATTGAAATTCAAAACTAAGAAATTTTTACTTAATTTTACAAAAAAAACAAAATTTATAAACTATGATAAAAACAATTAAAACTAGTACAGATTCAAACTTAGAGTTAGAGATTGAAATAGAAATCATTAAATTTACAACCCTCAAAAATTAAACATATTGTTGATTAGTATCAATTATATACATAAAAATAAATTTAACAAATTGAAACCAAAATTTTGACCAATAATTAGAAGCCTAGAAATTAATACAAAATATAAGATAAAAATAAATGAAAAAACTATCATAATTGAAAATAAAATATATTTGATATATTAATTAATAGAATAGACAGGTAATAGATGAAATTTAACTTAACCTCTAATAAATGAGGGCTATTATTAATTATCTAAAATAGTTTTTCTTATCTCTGATACATCTATGATAAAGAGTGCATGATTTAAGGATATTAGGAACTAAACTTATTGGTAAATGAATATGAAATGAAATTAAGAGACTAAAAATTGCAGTGCCTAATTAAACAGTAGTAATTTAATTCAAAATTATATTTTAGAATTACATTACATCATCAGCCTAAATTATGAACTAAACAACGAGAAGAACTTCAATACGTTTTTATGATAATTATATATAATATTATAATAAATGTACAACGATAATACAATTTATATCGTTGAATAATTGATTCAAGATGCGAATTCAGACTTAACTATTTTATTGTCACTAGAAACATTCATGAAATATGTTAGAGCATTAGATGCAATAGCCATTGAATTCTTAATAAAAAATGCCCATTAATTATTGAGGATACTATTTACAAATTACGATCATATTCACAAATCTCAATATATTCTATACTCAGATCTTATTTCGAAAGTGTGGGAAATAATAGATCTTAATACTGAATAGATTTTATAATAAATAGAGGTACGACTACTTTAATAATATTTAGAATAATTCAACATATGTATATGAGTTACTAAACTATTAAAATGTCCCAGATGCATAATGGGCTTAGGCACATAAGTTCTTATAGTTTATCAAGTAACAATCTTGGTCTTTAATTCCCAAAGCCTTGTTCGAGAAAGAATTTTTACTCATCAAATTTTTACCTCATTTACATAATAAGAGTGTGGCCTTAATAATTTTGCTGTTTTTTGAAAATTAATATCATGATCAACAACTCATGTTTCTCTAATAGGGTTTCACATAATTTCATGAATTCGATCCCTGCACTGCTATAAATTTTACTTTTTTAATACATGAGATTATCACAAGAATAGCTACTTAGGAATTAATAAATTTCCTATTGTCAAGAAAGGTAATAGCAAAATCGCTAGAGATTTTAGACGATTGCAGATTGAGTTTTATGTATAAATATTTTGTTGACTAATATTAATAGAGTAAGAAAGAACGCAGCCCATATATTATCATTAATATCGAATTTTTATTCTTTGGATTTGCAAAATCTGTATTTAGACGAGCCCAGTAGTGAGAGTATAATAGAGACCTTTAGGTAGACTGACTTTTATAAGACATTTGACATTTAAATCATTAAGAATATTTTGAATGATGCTTTATTAAATAATTGCAGATTAGGATTGTTAGCAGTGAAACTAGTTGAAGTATGTGATTGCACTATCATTAGATTGTAGATAATTTAGTGAGAATTTCAGACATAGAGTTATGGAATAAGATAGATAAATCAAATGTGATGGAGATTATCTTAAATTTAGTAAAAAAGTTTAAAAATTCAGATATTTTTATCTCATATGTGAATAATATGATCATTTTCATATTAGATAGAGCAATAAGTGATTTTCATCCTTTTTGGTGCGTATAGATTTTTACTAAGTATAAATTGCATGCGCAGTAGATTATGTTTTTTAATAGACAGATAATAATCTTCTAATAATAATTGTAGGTTAAACTGATAAGGGATAGCGATTTCTTACCATATTATAATGAATTAATGTAGATAGAGAACATTCTTAAAAGATCCCAGTTTTGGAAAGCATCAAAAGAACAAATAGAATTATATGAGGAAAGACATAAATATAGACTGGGAGAGGATTCTGAGACTCCTTCAATTGATTATCCTATTATCGTCTCTGCTATTGATGATGAATGTATTGATGAAATAATTGAGCCTAAGGATAATATTTTCATTGATTGCTTGAATCGACAATCTCCAATTGATAGTTTAAACAATAATGAGGACTCAGATGAAGATGATAAATTGATTGGAGCCTTCTCGGGTATGGATACTTTAAATAAATTGAAAAATGTATTTCATAAAATGGATTTGAAAGATCAAGAGGATGACTAATAGATTCAGGAGAACTAATAATAGTAATAAGGAAAGAGAATTCGTAACCTATCTAATTCATTAAATAATTAATTTTAATAAGGACAACGGGATATCATAAGTCGATCTTTGAATAGTGATCACGATTCTCTGTAAAAATTATCATTGAGTTCATCAACTAATCTTAAATAAATGACAAAGAGTTTTGATTCATTTACAATTGAAGTTTTGGGTAATACAAAAGTAGTAAAAAATAATCAAATCTTAAAGGTGGATGAGATCGATAATACAAATAATATTTAGAATGAATGAAATATTTATAAAATTATATTTAAAATGTAATAACCAAATGAATAATTTGATATACAAAACCATTATGTAGTATTTGTTTTCTAAAAATTTACTCATAGGATGTCCATCAATAGGAACATATGAAAAAATTGAAAGAGAAATTAGTTGAATTGAAAGAGGAAATAATGTAGATGCCCAAAGGTATTTATTTGTTTAAGAAACAGATCCTGAGCTATTCAAAAACCACTAGTTGCCATTAGCGAGGGTTAAGAAGATTATGAAATCAGATGAAGATGTCAGAGTATTGTTTTCTATTTATTTTGTTAGATGATAGCCTAAGAAACCCCAGTTCTATTTGCAAAAGCATGCGAAATTTTTATAATTGAATTAACACACAGAGCATGGCAATTCACTGAAGATGGCAAAAGAAGAACACTCTAAAAGACTGACATCGCAACATGTATTTACAACACAGAGATCTTTGACTTTTTGATGGATATCATTCCTAAAGATGAGATTAAGTCTAATCAAGTTCCTATCAAAAAACCTTAGGGACAAGATGGGTATTTCTCTAATGTTAGCCAACATGTAATTCACATATACATTTTAGCTTATACAATAAGTATAAATGAGTTAGTAGAGACAAGGACAACAGTTTCCATTAACTAATTTCAGCCAATATTTAGGTAGCGGTTAAAGATGACATATTATTTGAGTGTTTACCATTATATTATATTAAATGTTTAAACCAAAGAAGGGATAACAATAACAACAATAATAGCCATTTTACTTGAGTTGGTTCACAAATTAAGGGTATTATGAAGGATGTACATTAGTTTAGGGAAAATCTAAAGAGAGGAGGAACAGCTCCTTAATAGTCTCGAAAAGAACGATTATAATTAAAAAGTCCCTACTAGCAACCATTGACAACTGTAATTCATATGGCTCCCAATCCCTACAATAGGATTATGTAAGATATCTCTCTATGAATTGCAGGCAAGCACCCAAAACGAATAGCAACATCCAGCAAATCTCTAAGATATATGCCCAAAAGTCTCAATTATCTAAAAGGAAAAGTCAAGAGTATGAGCGACAACGTTATGATTTGAAGTCGTAGTCTTAACAATCTCGAGCCTTTACTTAATAGGGCATTAGACCACTTAGATTGAATGATGGCCGACCTCTGACCCAATAAAATCTAATCGAAAACAAACTCTGTTGTGATAATTTAGGGAGTGATGAGGAATAATAAGAACAATTGACTCCAAGAGATGAAAAAGAGGATATTGATTTAGATAATATTGGAGCAAACCAATTCATTAATGATTGTTTCTCAAATGAATCAAATGAAGCAGATAGTGAAGATCACCAGAATTTTCAATTGCCAATTTAGAATGATGACTAAATGTATCAGAGTATTATCTAAGTCATAGTTAAAATAAGTCTTTGATTAAGGAAGAACCAATAACAAGTCTGAGAAATAACCATAATCAAATAAATAGGCCTTAGACTTCTGAAGGTGGAAGAAGAAAGAGATTTATGAATTCCTTAAATTAGGCAGACTAGAATTATGAGAAGAAAAAAGAGACTGAATGTGAATTATTGGAATATGAAGCAAATATCATCTTAGAGGAAGAATAAGACAATTAAGAAATCGTTGATACAAATCTCAAAGCATCTCCAAAGGTAAGTAAGTCATAGCCATAAATATAGGAGTTGATCTCCATTCGGTCAGGATATAGAAGAAAATAAAATGATTTAAATGAATTATAGGAAACCAATAATGAAGAACGACCTCCATCCAGACACAAAACTCCTCCAAAAGCTACTGGACTGGAATTGCCATTGGAAAATTGTGCAAATAATGTCCAGAGAGATAGTGTTGACATTCCCATCAAAAATATGTATGCATAAATAAATGATGAAAGTAATTAACTTTATTGATTATTATTTTAAGAGATTTAAGAAGAAAATGATGGCGAATTTGATCTAGATTTTTTTAAAATGAACAATAAGATGAACTTCAAAAAGTTTCAATAACATGATTTCCAAGGATATCATACTGATGATGCAAATAAGTTGAATTAGTAAAGACATCCTAAATCAGCAAATCTTAAATAGAATTAGTTACGTTCCCCACTTAATTCTCAAATTACTTCAGCTCATTTAAGAAATGAAGCTTAAATAGTTATAAAATATAATAATAGTTCTGCCATTTAAAGAAGTGATGAACCTATTAAAGTTCCATTTCAAACCTCATTAGGATAGGATTTTTTAAGATTGTTTGCCAACAATCAAATGGAATGAGAGTGGTAATTATAAATCATAATTAAATTTTGTTATTCATATAAAAAAAGAAGGATTCTCAATTTTTTATTTTTTCACTTCTACATTTAATAGATTATCCATGAGATTTGGAAGAAATGAATTGTAGTATTAGTCTTTTTTAAATTGGTTTGAAATGGTAATGGTCTCTATATATAAAATCAATCGATCCTATTTTGATTTTATAAATATGTGCTGGTTTTGTATGTTTTCGGTTCCTCTTAACTTTATTAATTCTTTTGCTATTGAATAATAAAATTACTACGCTCATTGATTGATTAAAAGAGTTTATGATTATAAATAATTTAATAAGTTTTTATTCTCAACGTCCTTGTTCCTTCCCATATATATATGAGTATGTCCTTTATGGTATACCTATTCCTAAAATGCCTGGATTGATATTCTGAGAATTTAGAAATTAAATTAAAGCTAACATCATAACCCAATATTACGAGCAATTTAGAAGTTATTAAGATTTTGTTCATTCAAATCGCTAGACACAGGAGATAATTATCGACTATTTTTTTTAGGCTTCTCCTTTTTCTTATCCTCTGGATTACATCCATGACATCCGCAATACTGACACCCATGTGGAGGAAGAGGTTTCTTTCTGACAGCCCTTGGAACCTGGCATAAACATGACTATATAAATTGAATAATATCTAAACTTTAGCTTCTTTCCCTTTTTTAGAGAATGCCTTCATGCATTTCTTGCAACATCCATTCACAGTTTTAAAATCCGAAGATTCATCTGAACTTGAATCCGAAGATGATTTCCTCTTCCTTTTTATTTTTTTTTATTTCTTCTTCTCATCCTCGATAGAGCATCCCGTGCAATGACAAGACAAACATCCTTGTTCACCAATTTAAATTCTCCTCTATGAAGCAGGTACAATACAAACACAAGTCTTAGGTTTAATAGAACCTTTGTCAGATTTAGTACATTATTAACAACACTAAGTAAAATTAATTAATATTACATATTTCCATCTACTTTTTTTCTTTTCTTATTGTTGTGATAATGAAGATTCATCAGCTAAAATAATTTTAAATGGATTTACTTATTTAAGATGATGGATCTCTTATAATTATCTCTTCATCATCACTAACCGATGAGTATTAATTACTAATTTCATCATACACAGGGGATTTATCCTATTGAAATTCTTGCTGAATTAGTCTTAATAATTCTTGATCATTGAATCCATTATTATTGCTTGTCATTAGATTATTTATATATTAATTTATCAATCCTTATAATAAGATTAAAGAATAACTTACTATAAAAATAAGGAGAACATTTAATAATATCTTAGTGGAATTATCAACATAAAATGAAATTGTATTTATGTGGCTCATATTCTTTAGATGAATGAAAATTGAATATCTTCAAGACATTTCTAATTTGTTGTGTACTCAACTCTGTCTCCCTTGAATTTGGCATTCTTGAAACCAACAAATTTCAATCCTTCAGGTATTTGCATAGACTTTATTTAAAAATCAAACTACCCATAAAATACTGAATTTATACTTTGTTTAATTCTTCAATATTATCACAAATCTATCCTTATTCACCTTAATAGTTGCATTCACTAAATATAGTAATACACTCTTTTATGGGTGAATAAAGCAACATAACATCCCTAAACCCCCATGAAGCAATCTCCGCAGTTGCTTATAAGGTGGATGTGATGGTCAATTTGAATTCATCTTTATTATGTTATATGACTTAATCTATAAACATAATTCTTTCCTTCCATGGACTTTTTGGATCCCCACATATATTTGATTGACCTGGGTCATTCCAACCCAAGAGTTGACTCCATATCAATTTATCATCCCCTAGAATAATCAACTCTTCTCCATCCCATCTGTCTATCTTGTACATAGTGATTCGTAATCTCAAGAAATTATGTGCTGGAATATTGGAGTAAACTTTTGAAACTATTGATTTCTGAATATTATAATCTAATTTACTTTAGCCAATATTTTGTAGCCTCCAAAAATGCTGACATCCTTACCACATTAAGTGATAGGTGAAGTTTCGACTTCAGATTGAATAGGATCGATGTTTTCGATCTACCATTCCTTGATCTTTTTAAAACTCTAAGGTTCATTGAATTCTTTAGTTAAAATAAACCAATCATCTTTATTGACACATTTCCCTTCAATTAATTAATGCGTTTCTTCACATTTTAAACATTCGCTATCTCCTGATCCAAAGCAACTCTTACAGAATTTTGGACATTCGGCTGCAAAAGCAAAGAAATCTCTTACACCCCATGATTGATCTTCAGGATCTAAAATATTGTTAAAAAATTAGTACCTTACTTTAAAGATGAAGTGAATTTCACTGTCATTTCATTCTTTTTATGCTTTTAGATTATTTCTATGTTCACCAATTTCTACCCACACCCTGGTTTGGAACTAAATACTATAAATAATAGGGATTACTCTCCACATATGCTTAATCCATCCAGTTTTTAGAATGTCTGCTTGTACACTTACTCATCGTCAATATACACTTAGAATTGATCGTTATCCCATAATCCAAACTTAAAATTATATGATATTGCGATACCTTCCATAAAGTGAATTTGATCATTACTTTTTAATGAGGAGGTAGATTTTTTGTTTATTTAATTAAAACGGCCTTACTTCCAATATTGTTGGGACCTCCAAACATTACAATTCCTGAGCATTAAAATGATTTTTATTTGCCATCTTGTAAATTCCATCCTTCCAATGAAGTGTCAGTATGAAACCAACTAAGATCAACTTACTTCCAATATTTGCACTCATTGGCTTTATCATTATGGCATATTCCACATTGGGAAGGACATTCCTTAAAAGAGATTTTTATATTTCGTATGCCCCACGCCTATTTATCTGCTTTCTAAACTTAGGTACTAGCTACGACGATAGTAGCTGTTGGGGAATTATGAGCTACCTCAAATTCGACGTCATAAACTTTATCACTGTTAGGAATTTTCGGACCACCACATATTTGTTTTCCTCCTTCTGTGAAACCCCATTTCATTTCCCAAGGCACGCCATCCACAAACACTTAAATTTTATCATTTTCCCAATCGCCTATTCTACATAACTTTTGGGTAGTACTTCCATAATTGTATTATAAATTTAAGTCTATAATGTGGAGGAATCTTTATCATCTTTGTTATTGTAGTTTGGGAACCGAAAGACCTCAATCCTCCTAAAATTTATATTGGCCCGCATTTCGTTACAACATCAAATGTAGCTTCATATTGATTTTGGATTACCCATCCTATGCTTGCTGACATTAAACTGTACCATTTAGATCGTCGATATTTTCACTTCTGAATGCCTCATATGTAGGTAACCATTGAGTTACTCCAAGATTTAGATTGGACATAACCAATAACACTCCTAAAGCCAAGTAGATACCCGACATTAAAAAAACGAATATATAATAATTATTATACAAATTATTCATTTTAATTTTTTTCAGTGACTAAGAAACCTAGTATTGGATTCTTACCCTTAAAATCTAAGTTTCTAAATTCAAAATTCTTAAAGCGAAGCAATTTTTAAGTAACGCTTCTCTTTTTCAAATTTTGTAAATTTAAATTCAGATAATCCCTATTCAGAAAAAAGAACTAACAGGAACTACCCTAATTTCAATCTATATTTCAATTTTGTAAATTAAATTTGTTAGCCTTATCATCTTTGATAATATTAAAAATACTTTGAAAAAATATTAAGAAATTATTTGATAAAATTTATTTCCTTTTATTTCATTAAAAAAATATGTCAATAACAAAATAAGAATCAATTGCGACATTCTATTCACCTAAATTTGAATAATAGTGTTACCTTTGCCAACATGGATTACATGGCGCAGAACAATAGGCTCATTCGAGTGGAATCATTGTAGGAGAACCATAAGGTATTCAATTTCATAATTTATATAAATGTAGTTGTCTACTCAACCCCTGAGGTTATAGTTTCTCAAACTGTAGGACAACCAATACCAGTAAAAAGAGGATTCACTTAAAACAACCAAAACAACATTTAAAACACTACTCAATAGATTGAAATTTTACAACCAAACCAAATGCAATATAATTCACAACTCATTTAAACTCAACAAATTTAACACAACCAACTTAAGCCCATTGAGTATAACAACAGAATAACATAATAAATACCTATAGAGCAAAAAGTCATTGATAAAGCAACAATTAATAAATCACAATAAATTTCGACTTTTTATTCCGGAAAATATGAAGAGTAATGCTATCTCTGTTAACATGGTTTGCATGGCAAAGAAGTAGTGACCACACAAAATAATGGTATTGCTACATCTTTATTTCCTTAGTTGTTTATTAAGCACCAGAGGTAGTCATGTCCTAAACTGTTGGCTAACCCTTGACTGCAAGAAATACCACAACTGTACAAAACTTTTCTTAAATCATTAATACTCCTCCTAGAAATGAGTACTTATATTCTCAATAGATTCAACAATCACCAATTTAAAATATTCAATTAAGTGTGCCATAAGCCTAATAAATAATATCTAACACTACTTAACAATTATAATAGTCTCCTGTACAAAATTTATAAATCAGTGCTCAGTAACCACAAATCATTCCTTAAGTGTCATAATAAAATTATGTTTTCCAATAGATACCCCAAGTGTAAAATTACCAAGTGATTACAAGCCCTTAATAAATTGTATAGGAGTCTGTAACAACTATTCAAGAATAGTAATTAAGCCCATAAGAATAAGTTGAAAACTATTGGAGATACAAAGTGTATGAACTTCAAGAGAGAGTCTATGAATTAATGAATTAGATAAGCCTTCAAAAATAAGGAAGCCTTTAACATCAACGAACTGGGTCTTAAGTTAAGAAAAGCACAGAAGATTCATTCAAAGTAAAAGTCATATAAATTGCATTAGGTTGAATAAGCTAAATAAGAGATTTTGTAATTAGAAAACTAACTCAAAATCAAACAAAAATCAAGTATAGATATAAGAAATAAACTTAATTTGATGATCTACAGATAAGACCCCACTGACGAAGCCACTAAATATAAAGAATAAGAACTGTAATAATTAAGACAAAAATATAATACTTTGAACTTTAAACATTAGAGTAATATGGAAGACATTGCCATGACTTAAGCCATTATAGAAGCCATCAAAAGTGGAAAGGGGTATAAATTGGTTTCTGTGAGGGAATAACAATAAACATCATCGTATAATTAATCGTAATAGTACCAAGGGTAACAATAATATAATTAAGTAAAATGAATATTTAACATATATTAAAATATATTTTTTAATTTATTATTATATTAATTATTAAATTAACCTGTATTTTTGTGAAATATAAATAAAAATTATGATAAATAAAAAATCCAGTATATAAACTTTGAAAATTGTTGATATAATTAGAATGTAAACTTGAATTTGTCAAATTATTTTTTTTCACTTTGGAATGGGACATTAATAAGATTAATAATTTATAAATTTTGAAATACTTATATTAAATTCATTATTTTTATTATTCCTTGCAGTAATTTAGCAACTCGTTAGCTGTTTCTTTCAGTTTTTCTATATTCTTAATAGACCATGGTAATCTTTTAACACTATATGCCTAAAATTAATTGTAATGGAACATGATACTTTTCTGTTTGAAGAGATAAATTCCCAAGATTTTTCGGCTAAGGCTTTAATTTTTTTATTCCTATCATTCTCAATGATCGTATCAAGATTATCTAAAAGTAGGTTAGAATAATACCTAAAAAGGTCTTGTACTAATCTTAAAATTATTTAGATTAGAATAATTCATGCAAAAAATGGTTATTCATGGTTTTAATTTTGCTATTTTTTCTAAAAGGTAAGGATATCTATTTTAGTTTTTCTGCCTGGTAAGATTACTAAAAGAGCTTGGAAGCAGCTTTCAGATTCAATTCTAAAAAGTGTAAAAGATAGAATTACTTGATTTTGTATTTTTTTCTTGGATTTAATGGAAGATTTCTCGGAATGCTTTTCTAAGACAAAATTTGATTAATTCTTCTCTACTCTTTTATTATGACCTAATTTTCTTGTTCAAAGTCTCTAAAATCTTGATGACTTTCACACATTTTTTTTCTTTCAACTTCTACATAATTTTTTTGACTTTGGATGAATCTGCAAATATCAAATGTATCATTTGCTCTAGATTATCAAGAGTTATATCCTCATAGTTCATTTCTTCGATTTATTACTGTATAGTTTAAATTTGACTAAAGTATTGTTAGGGTTGTTTGGGTTGTGGTGTTTCCTTTATAATTTAAGCTAGATATATATTGAAAGGCCTTACATTGATCACATTTGATATCAAAATTGATAGGTGGTTGAGGAAAATTTAAGTTGGAAGTTAAAATTGGAGAACCTAAATTATGAATTGGACTCATCAATGGATTCTAAAAATTCATCATTAAAAGAAATTGCGAATTTGTTGCCCAATATGGAAGGGGATACATACCAAATAAAGGAGGGGATTAAGCACCATCTGAATGATTCATATATTAATTTAAAATTCTTTGATATCGTCACAATAAAAGATGAAATCGAATTAATATGAATAAATAAGAAGATTAGTCCAATCTAAGAAAAATATTTTGAGGTTTTAGGATGTTATAATCTACTATTTATTATACTGTTAATATCATATAATTTATTTTTTATCTATGTAAAGAAACAACAAAAGTCAATATATATGTAGTATACAGATTTTCATACCAATGAGAAGAATATGAAGTCATTATGAAATGCTATATTATTGAAAGAAATTAGAGGATCTTTTACATATTCCTGTATCTCTAATATCTTAATGGAAAAGAATTTGAACACTGTATATAATTTCTAGATGTTGTAATGGAAGAAATTGTGATCATATTAAAAGCATACAGTTTGGTGCTTCTATAACTATGAATCGATTGCAATAACTGTAGTACTTTTAGATTCTGTTGCTTACTTTTTTGAGTAGTTGACTAATATCCAGAATAACAGTTTAGATTCGAATTTTACTGAAACCTACAATATTGAATTGTCGAATTAACCTCAATTTTCTGTTAAGTTAAAGTTCGTACTTTTAGGCATGTTATGGTAAGACTGATTTATTGTGTAAGATTATATTTTAAATAATGAAAATATATATTAACTTTTGTAATAATGTTTCATCACAAAGATTAAGAACAGATAATGAGAGGTTTACAGATAAGAATATTTATGTGATTGCCTTGTATTATATTATTAATAGTATTAAAATTCATTTATTTCTTATTTTACATCTATTGATTATGGTATTGTAAGGTTGTTAGTGAGATTAATCTAAATCACTTTCTGAATTCTTTGATTATTAACGAAATATCGAAACTTTATTTCCTCTGATCTCTAAGTTCTTACAAGAATAGAGGGATTAGGCTTTTGATCTTGGTTGGCTGGATGGTCTTTATAATTCAATCCTCTTATTCCAAATAGGTGACCTCTCTTTCAATTCATTCCCCTGATTATTATGAATATCGTTAATTCCTGAGAAGGGGATTTTTTCAAAAACATTTAGGCCATTTTTCTAAAATGTTGAGAACTTCAATTCACAAATTTACGAATTAAAAGAGTGGCCAGATTTTTTTTATTCGCTTAAACTAAATTATTATGATTGCTTATATACTCTTAGTATGAACTGATCAAACTTGGGTATGAAAGTTCATTCAAATATTCATTAAAGAAATCATGCCTTAAAATTTGAGAAGCAGATGGTCTTAATTTTGGATTTAATCTTAACATTTAAGATATTAAATCTTTGCAGCTTTATGGTACTTTAATTGAATCATCGAATTTATAATCAACTACTAAGTTCTTCTTTAAGATTCCAGATTTCTAAGGGTCTTTAAAAGGATGTGTATTATAAATTCTTAAATTAAAGGTTTATAATATATATACAGTTAATAATATATGACTCCGAGACTGAATATATCACATTTTTCGTTGTACATCTTAGCGCCTTCTTTATACATCAATATTTCTGGAGCAACATATCCAGTAGTTCCACATCTGTAATATAATTATTTTTAATCCTTTATATAGGTTGCTAAACCAAAATCAGCAATTAAAACATCAGCAGTATTAGTTTTACATAATATATTATGAGGCTTCAAATCTCTATGCATAATTCCTTTTTAGTGCATATAATCTACACATAAAGCCAATTGGCGAGCAATAATTCTGGCATCTCTAATACTTTTGCATTATCCTTATTTTAGTAATTCCCCTCCTTAAATTAATTCCAAAACAAGATTTATATGTTCTTTTAAATTTATAAATTATTTACTGTTGGTCTCGAAAACTTAGTGAAAAGATATTATATTGGGGTGATTCAAATCTTTCATTATCTAAATTTCATTTTTTAGTGCTTGCTCTTATTCTTATTTCTTCTATTTAATTGAATAATTCTTCTAAACTCTCTTGATAGCATAGTATTGCTTATTGTAATTACTTCTGGCTATATAAACCTGAATGTGATAACTTAAAATACTTACTTTTGCATTTGAGCCAAAGCCAATTTGTTTTAATATACTATATTAAGTATGAAAATCAGTTAGAATACAATGCTATTAGAGTATTTCTTTAAGATTATCATAATCTGTCTTTTTATCAGTATAGAGGTCAAGAATAAATCCACAATATATCAGTTGTAAATGATATCTATATGTAGTTTCTAGTATGTTGCAATGCAAATAAACGCAATCTAATTTCCTGAACCCTTTCATTTTCTGAATTATAACATATTTTACCTCATCTCCATACAATAAATAATCTCCTGATACAGAATATAGTCTTGGTATCCATTTTTTTAATAACTTTCCCCTTTTATATAAAGTAGTGCAGTTATCACTTGAGGTTTAGAAATTTTCATGCCTACTAAGTAATAAATCAAAATTTCTATCCCAAAAGGCTTTTTGTTATTTTTAAGGAGAATTAAAAAAATAATTAGAAGCTTATTCCATTGTTTAAATTATTATTAATGGGTAAAATAAACTATTATAAAATATTGGTAAAGATCATTCATCTTCATCTTTTTTTATAGATCTTTTTCTCCTTGTGCTTGTTTATTTCTTAATTACTAATGATTCTTCACTCATATCATCCGAATCTGATTCTAATTCCATGAAATCATCTTCTTTTCTCTTCTTAGTTTACCTTTTCTATTATTATTATTATTATTTTAATTTATTTCCACCTTTATTTTCCTTTAATTCCTTATCAACACCACCTTCATTTTATCCTTATTTCACATTCTTTTTCTTTGTGACCTTCTCCCTCCTTCTATTTTCAAATGTTTCCTTATCATGATGTTCTACCTTCATCTCATAATCTTCAATTAAAGGTTTTGCATCTTAAGGCAAAGTTCTTTTCAACTAAATTATAGATTTCACTGAATACTACCTTTTTAATTAAAATCATAAATTAATTGTAGACAAATTGGTCTCTCAATTATTCTCTGTATTCTTCCCAACCATCCAATAGTTTCTATAGAGAGTTTTAGGACAAATTTATGTGATTAAACAGTATAGATATATTCTTAACTTCGTATTAATCTAAAAGTACATAAGGTTAAATAAATACTTGTGCTAGTTCCTAAGATAGTAATTAATTTATCAACAATGGATTCAATCTGAGATTTGTCTATATATTAAGAGATTTATGAAAGAATGTTCTCATTTTGATCTTAAACATTTGAGATGATATCAGGAATAGCATTAGTAATGGCTCTTTGTTCTTTTTTCTGTAACTCATTCAAAAAGTATCTTGCCATAGCTGGTATTTAAGGATGAGGATCAGTCAATAAAATTGGAATATGAGACAATGATGTTTTGCTCTTGACCATATCATTCAAAATCAAATGTGTCAATACAAGAAGTGTCACTCTTCGAACTGCAGCACTTGTATCAGCTAAATTTGAGTATATTTATTTATGGAACTTTTAAATTGAATTAGGCCATCTATGTAACAAATCTCCAATACTAATAATTACATTATTCTTCATAACCTAATCAACAAGAGGAGATCTAAATACTAATACATTCTTACTTCATTATATTGAACAAAATCTAAATATTCTCTCTGCAATAGGATTCTGATAGACACATAAATTTACACATTGTGATTAAACTCACTTGCACAATAGGTGGTTATTATTTGGTGGCATTTTCTTCAGTCTCCATTTAATTTAGACAATCTGACAATATTTGCTTTACCATTGGAGAAAAAACTGATAGTAAATTCAATTAAATCAATTTTAGATCTTGAATTTGGTCAACTATGCCATGCAATTTTTCAAATTCTCCTTCTATTCCTCCTTGAATTTTATCTATTTCTTGCTCTTTTCCAATTTGTTTTTCTCTTTCATTTTTCAAATTCTTTAATGAGTTGTGTGTTGCATCAATGAAGATGAGTAATTATAAAGACACAGAACCAGCTATATAGATGGCATGAGCCAAGTGAATTTCTTCCATTTACTTTATCTCCTCTGCTTCTAAATCCATTTTAGTAGATTAAAATCCCAAATCCTATAAAAGAGTTTCAAAAATCAATTCTGGATTCTCTGCATTTGGTACTAATTATATAATTGAATCACAGGCACAAAAGTAGTTCATATCCGATGAATTTTAATATTTAATCAATAAAATAATTAATAGATCTATGGATTTATTAAAGTTAATTTAATTCTTACCATGAGTTCTATCTAATTTAGACAATATGGTTGCAAGTTCCTTAATAATGATCCAATCGGGATCTTTTTTACTATATTTTTACAACTGATTATAAATTTAGGCAACCTTCTCTAAATTAAGTAAGGAAGAATTCCTAGTCAACATAATTCTAACAAAAATGAGCATTGAACGTTAATCAATTTCTTAATTACCGAAATACTCCCAAAGAGTATGGAAGATTTTTGATGGAAATTTATAGTTAGGAGCCAATTCAGTTTCATAAGATAAGATTATCTTTTCTAATGAAATAAGTTCTTTTAGATTTGATTTACTAATTAGATCAATGATTTATAGAATAATTTGTCTAGTTTTTTTGGTATCTCTTAGGAATAATTTCCAAAACTTCTTGATTACTTCTTATTATATAGTTTTATCTTATGACCATACAAGCAAGATCATTCTTCTTAATCCTAAATTTGCTGACTCATAATTGTACTTCTATAGATAAGAAAATAGTTTGATAGAATGAATGACATCTGCTTAATTTTTACTTTAGCATAATTACAAAACTTGAGTAATTACTGTTTTCATCCCTTCCAAAAACTTTTGATATTCTTCTAAATATTCTTAGATCTTAATCTTTTCCTGTGCCTTCTTCTTAATAAATTTAATGGATTCATTAACTTCTTCTTATGAGATTTATCCTTTTTAAAATTGTTTATCAATATCCTCGAAATCTTTATGGATGTTTTATAATTCTTCCTTATTTCTACCTATTTGATCTTCAATATCGGCAGAAGACCAGAAATTTTATCTTCCTTAACTCTGGACATACAAGAATCTATAATAGCGCACAATTGATTTCAATAATTGTAGAGAGGACTTTCTAACATAGCCAGAGATATCTCTCAGCCTGGAGGATGAAATTGCGAAAATAGTTTATAGATGTTGTTTTGGTACACAATTGGAATTCAACAGTTAGGACAAGCAATGAAGCACATTTGATCTACACAAGGCTGTCTTATCCATATGACGATCCAAGAGCTATTTGATCAGGTTGTTGGCATTAGTTAACTAGAATTCATCGCTATCTTAATCTTTGGATTCCTTGATCAGATATTCGATGACATTTGTTATTAATTCTGACAATCCATTTCTTATATGGTAGTTCTCATTATCATATAAACCAATGAAAGCCGAGAGTTATTGATAATACACCTTAGGCATGTCCTTAGAGGTTTAAGACAGGAGTTCTTTGAGATTTTTCACTGCCAGACTCTCAGTTTGATTAGTAGATTTCTCAGTAATGTAATTGACAAGTAGAATAATTTGATCTACGGTGTACTACTTCAATCTGTCATTCTTGCTGCATCCCAATAGAAATTTGGAGATGTTCAGGACAACACTCTCTTATTCATACATCAAATGAACTATCCTGTTTTTGAGGTTTAGATCATAGGTCTGCCACATTGCAATTGCTTAAACCAAAACATCGATCCACAATTCTCTTATTTGAGCGTCCTTAATTTCCACAGCCATCTTAACTAGATCAAATATGTATCTGCTGCCTTCTCTACCGAAATCATGGAAGGCGTTCAGATTAAATAATTATTACAGAGTCTTTAATGCTCTTCTCACTTATTAACCTTATAGTTGCTTCTGTTGCAATAAATTGAGTAATAAGAAGAGAGTCATCTTAAATGCCTGAGCATGATCAGGGTATAATTTTTGAATTTGAAATGAAAGGATCTCAACCAATTATAATTATACTTTTTGATTCGGATGTGCATCTAGATGTCTAGGGTTAGTGCAAATGATTACTCGACTAAATAGTAGAGGAAATCAAAGTATTAAGGGTCTTCAATTAGAGTTGCGAGTTGATTGAAACCATCTTCGAATTAATTGAGGCGCATCAAAATTAGTCTTTCATCCATATGGCTCACTTGATTTTTGGATTTCACTCTATAATTTCCTGAAAAGTGGTTGTCCCGCAATTCCGCATAGGTTCCAGGGAAATGAAAATTCATTTAATTTAAATATACAATATGGGGGGAAACTTAGAATATTAATATTAAACATATAAAAAAGATGTCAAATGAAATAGCAAATAATAAGTCGATAGGCCAATATATCTTTAGTATTTCATATATTTGATAGTTTTCAGGTAAGACTTTGGGACAAGGCACCTTTGGAAAAGTCAAATTGGCCACCCACATCTTGACAGGAGAGAAAGTTGCAATTAAAATCCTGGAAAAGTAGAAGATCAGCGATTAATCAGACATTGAACGTGTAACCAGAGAAATTCAAATCCTGAAGAAAGTTCGCCATCCAAATTTAGTCTAATTGTATGAGGTAATATTTTTGAGTTCTAACCAGATAATAGAGACACCCAAACAGTTGTTTTTAGTTATGGAATACGTGAATGGGGGGGAACTCTTTGATTATATCGTCCAAAACCAACGCATTAAAGATGTCGAAGCAATCAGATTTTACAGTTAATTAATTTCAGGCATTGAATATCTCCACAAACTGCAAATAGTTCATAGGGATCTCAAGCCTGAAAATCTTATTCTTGAAGGGAGAGGCAAAATTAAAATAATAGATTTCGGCTTATCTAACTTTTATCATCAAGATGAATTATTAAAGACAGCATGTGGATCACCTTGTTATGCCGCTCCAGAAATGATAGCAGGGAAGAAATACAATGGACTCCATATTGATATCTGGAGCTCCGGTGTAATCCTATTTGCTATGATGGCAGGCTATCTTCCTTTTGAAGATCCCAATACGTCTTAGTTATACAAGAAAATAATGGCAGGTGAATTTAAATTCCCCAAGTACATATCTGGAGAGGCAAAGGATTTAATAAAGAATATATTGAATGTTGATCCTTAAAAAAGGTATACAATTGCAGACATTCGTAAACATAATTGGTTTAGTTTTTGTATAAATTCAATTTTATAAAGTTTTATTAAGACAATTAAAAAATACCATCTGGCCTCATTGTTGGTTAACATAGAATACCAATAGATCCTGAAATAGTTAAATAGATGATTTCTTTAGGTATTTCTAGTGAATATGCTGAAAAATGTATCGAAACAAATAGACACAATCATGTAACAACTACATATTATCTTTTATTAAAAAAATATATATTGGGCGGAAATAAATCAATTGCAGGTAATTATATGTTATATTAAATCCCTAGATATAAGCTCTGAATAATTTGAAGCTTAAAGAATATCTACTAGATAATCTACTTATACTGATAGGAAATTAATTAATTAAATAAATCCTTTGCCATTAATATAACGAAAGTGTACTAATATACATTAATCATCATTCTAGCAAGACACACATAGTAAAGGGAAGATTCACCTGTAGACACAAAGCCAAGATTAAACAATTCTCTCAATACTCAAAATACAATATTATAATAGTAATCCCCTACAGTAGTAATGAATCAATCTGTGGATGTGAAGAGAAAAGTGACTTTAGATTTTTAGAAGACAACACTTTTGGAATCTAGTTTATTATAATAATCTAATGATGTTAAGGTTTTGAAATTGAAGACTCCTGCTTGTAGGAATTATATATTGGCTGAGTATTATGGTAGATATCCAAAGCGATCTAGAAATTCAGACAGATAAAAATCAATGGATTAAGAGTAAACATACTTTAGAACATTTCACAAAGGAAGTCCTATTCCAAAAAGATGAGTTGTTATTCTGTTAATTCTAATTTTTCTTATTATATATAAAATGGCATTATTAGGTAAAACCCTGAAAGGTCGTACGACCAAGCCTGGAGGTACAGAGTAGAAGAGAAATATCAAAATAAGACAGATAACTAAGTCTTAGCAGGAATTCGAAGAGAGTCAAAAGTAGGCCTAAGTAAGAGTGTGTCCTATAACTAGTTTAAAAAAGAGTAACTGCGGAGTAAAATTAGGGAGGAGTAGAAGATTGTTAATTTCAATACGAAGAAACTAATGGCTTATTGGAGAAGGACAATGAGGGCTGTAAAAACGGAATAATTGAAACAAGATATCGAATTATACTCATAAAACAATAAAAGAGAATTAGATTCAAAAGAAGCATTCATTCAAATGCTTGATAAGAATTTAGATGAGGCTGAGGATCAATATCAAATTGCATTAAGGAACCATCTTATTCATTTGGAAAATTTCCATTTATTATAGGAGAGTAGAAACAGGGCTTTGTTGGAGGAGTTTGAAAGAGATATCAAAATACTGTAAGAAGAATTTTAGATTGAATTTGATGATATGACTAAGACTCATAAATAGTAGGTTAAAGAGTTGGAAGACATGATTAAAACAGTCGAAGAGGAGGAGAAGAGGAAGGCAGAGTTAGCTAAGAATTAACATTAAACAAATAGAGAGGAGACAAAGAATAAGGATGTTGAAGACACTAGTCAGATGAAATAATAGTTAGAAGATAAACAAACTAAATTTTATAATGATTTAGAGTAGATGCACTAAAAATATCAATCTGATACTGCAAAGAAAACAGAAGATCACACTAAATATTATGATGCCAATAAAGATATGTCAAAAAAGATAGAGAGATTGGTTAGATCGATAGCTAGTAAAAAAGCAAAGATTGATCTAACCAAATATAAAATCTTATAACATACTAAGGAATGCAATGCTAGGAATTAGGCTTTGAAAAAGGAAAAAGAAAACATTGCCAAGAATTACTAAGATTTAAAATAGAAAATGAACAAATTTAGAGAGGAATAGTAAAGATTGTTGAAAGAATTAGTAAATAATAGTCGAAATGCTGTTTTGAAATTGACAGAATATAAGGAGTTGGGTGAGAAAATTTTAAAAACAGCTGAGTTATGTAGGAGATTGGAAACAGAAAGAGAGAAAGTACTGCCATTTTATGAGGATACAGTGGATATGGATTAAATCCCAGAGAATTTAAAGAATGATTTTGAAGCCATACAAAAGGAGGAATATGAAGAATTTGCTTATCTAAACAATTTCTATAAGAGATACAACAAGGTATATAAATAACATTCAATTTAAGGTTTTGCTGGATATCTTAGCTATTCAGAAACAAAAAGAGGCCTTATAGAATGAGAGCAATTAACTACAATCATTACTAAAATAATATTTGGATGGTTTGTCATGCAATGATGATGTGCTATCAAATCCAAATCCATTATTTGTTAAAAACTTCAATATAGACTTAGGAGAGAAGCAAGTGACAGGAGATTTGTAGCAAACAGTAATTGAGGGTGTGTTTAATGTAAGAAGCACTTAAATGCAATTATAAGGATAAAGAGTGGGACCATTTTAATGATATTATAATTATTAATAATATATATGAATTAAAAATTAGACATCTTAAAATAAGTCAAAATTCCCCGTTCTATAAGTACAACCAACTAGAAGGCTACTATGAAGAAATTGAACAATTAATCTATGCAAACAATTGTTGATAAATTGCCTCCAATTCATCCGGAACCTTTACAACGTATACAGACAGAGTTGTAGGAGGAACATTAATGTGTGAAATACATAACTGTCAAGTTTGATTAATTGTCAAATATTATAGAACTCTAGCAGGGTAGACGAATAGAAAGAGATTGAAGATAAATTAAGACAGTCTAATAATTAAGAAGTACTTATGTAATCAGATTGATTGGCATTTGTTTGGAGTGTTTGATGGTCATGGATAAAATGGCCATTTTATTTCTAAATTAATTTCATAATTGATGCCTAAAGTATTAGAAAATAAATTACTTGAAAATAGAACCAGCAATGCTAATGATATAAAATAAATTTTAATTAATACATTTCAACACATCGAAAATGAATTAGTAAAAATCTAATTTAATTTAGGTAGATAATTCAAATATCGCTTGTAATTTTAGTGGATCCACAGCAATAGTAACATATTTTATGGGTTCAAAAATATTCTGTGCCAACGTAGGTGATTCAAGAGCAGTCTTCTTTTATAGATCAGGAGATGCATGGTTCAATAGAGCCTTATCATTTGATCACAAGCCTAACAAATCCATTGAACTAAAGAGAATTTTGGGTTAAGGAGGAAGAGTGGAATAAAGTTTTTTTGACGGTAAAAGATAAGGTGCTTATCGAGTTTGGTTGCCACATGAAGATATCCCAGGTTTGGCAATGTCAAGATCAATTGGGGATTTGGTAGCAAAACAAGTAGGAGTGATAGCAGATCCTGAAATATTAAGGTATAAGATTCCAAATAACGGGTTTGTATTGATTGGCAGTGATGGTTTATGGGACAAAATGGATTATGAAAGTATTTAAAAGATACTTCATAATTATTATCCTCCATTAAATTAAATAGATGTAGAGTCTGCGATTTAGAGAATACTTGGAGAAACTTATACAAAGTGGGATCAATTAGAAGCAGCAAGAGATGATATTACAATTATACTCATTTATGTAGAAACTTGATTAACTTTATAAATATATTTATATTTTATGAAAGCCAATCTGCCAAAAGAGTTTAGGGTGCAAATTGTTTTTAATAATGACATCCTAAATGAGTTAGAAGCTGAAAGACCTTCCGAAGAAATGATAGATAGATATCGTAATCTATTTGAAAGCAACAAGATCAAATTAAAAGCTTCAATGGTTATGGAAAAAAGGGGTCGTGGCAGACCTCCAAAATAGAAATCACCTATTATAGATGAATCCATTGAAGATGAAATTTCTAATGGCGAAGATGATGTGCCTGATGATGAATTTGAAGAGGAAATGGATCTTGAAAATGATGTTAACTTATCTGTCTCTTCAAAAGAAAAGAAGTTTACTAAAAGACAAATGCATATGTATAGTTTGGGCAATTTGGATGGAAGTGAATTCCTATAATTGCCTTCGAAAAATTCGAAATCTAAGAAAGACTTGGCTTTCACAGAAGAAGAGATGATATCCAAAAGTTAGAAAGAACTACAAAGAAAAGAAAAATTACAGAAGCAACAAGAAGAACAAAAGTAAATGACTGTCGATAAAATCTTGAATGAAATAGGAAGAAAATAAAAGCAAAGACAATAATAAGAAGACAAAAAAACAGAAGACACTCACAAATATAGATCTCTACCTCAAAATGATATCATCATCAAATACAAATCTAATAGCGAAGGTACATTTATCATAATGCCAAAATATATGAACTCATCTTTACCTAATCCCTCAAAAATGATAGTTGAAGATGATAAATATTGCTCAAATTGTTCTAATCTAGCTAGATATCGTATTCCAAAAATGTAATAGAAAGCATGCAGTCTTGAATGTTATAAATTAATAAAACAATAATGATCAACCTTTTTTGTGTATCAATCTTCTTTTTCTTTTTTGTTTGTCTATTCCTTCGTTTCCTTCTCATTCTACTCATCCGATTAATTTTCATTCTCTTCAACTTATTTAATATTTTCCTTCTCTTCCTTCTTTTAAATTGTTCTAAACTTTAACATTTCTCTCACTCCTTCAGAAACCAAAATTACATAAAACACATATGACACAAACACCTAAAAGAATGTAAAATTTGGATTTCCTGTAAAAGAATGTGTCCAAGTTAGTTATAAGCCACCACCTAAGAATAATATTAAGCATCCTGCATGAACAATAACTATTGTTGGCAATGAATTGAATAGCCAATCATATCTTTAGAATAAAAGTATAAATATTATTATAAGATCTGATATGGCTATATACTGAAAGTATAAGAAACTACACTAAATATTAAGTGTCAATAATTACAAACAAAGAAACTCCAATCATAAATCCAAGATACTCTTTCTCTCTCTTAGCGTATTTCACAAACAAATTATACAAGGGTAGAATATAGCAAGCAGGCAACAACATAAAAAATGCATGATATAAAGATTTATACTTTGAGAATAACTAAAATATACTATTAAACATACTCCTGAAAATAATGCCCATAAAAATCCTATTGTTGGCTTATGATCTTTAGGGAAATAATAATCTATGTAGGTTTTTTCTATAAATTACCAATCCCCAGTTATTTTATATGAGTTGTATAATAATAAGCAAATAGTTGCAATGCTCACTAATAAAAATATTATCAATTTAAAAGCAAATTTTGAGGTTTTCGAAGAATCTCTTCTAAAGATTACAGAAATTGCAGCTAGCACAATAAAATATTATGGGTTTAAATATAGTAAAATTCCAAATAAAATAGGGGATAGAATTTTCATTTTAAGTGCTGATAATATGGTTAACAACAAAAATATGTGGTCAAATACATTTGTATTCTTTAAAATAAGATTCGCAAACTACTTTATAGAACATTTTTACAGTGATTGGATTCAAATGATAAAATAGTGAAATCGACATCCTATATCCCTACTTTGCCCCAAATAATTATACAATCAAAAAGCACACTAAAATGTCAGCTATTAGAAATATGATATCGTTATCAATCAAATTCAATCCATAAACAATCAAAGGTTTCTAAAATATTCCATCCGTATTATATGGATTGTAGTTATTAGCTATAAGATATTTTGCTTCCCTAATATTAGAATATTGCGTATATGGATTTGAGAAATAAGGTAGCCAAGTCAAATCTACATCCCACTTTCCAAAATACCAAAGCAAACACTTTAATATTAAAATAATTCTATACATTAAATAAAGTAATAATTTATCATTTATTTTACTAACACTTCTTATTTTCTTCTTATTGTTGATTTTTATATTTTTATGGTTTCAATCGAGCTGATTTCTGACTTAGAACTTTAATTGCAAAGTTTCTGATAGTAATTTATAGGAATCCACTTAAGTTTGATAAATTTCAAAAAATATATTATATATTTTAACATAAATAAAAAATGTCTATTAGATGTGATCTTTCAATCATAAAGAAATCTTTTTAATTTCTCAACTATCAGTTTTATCATTATTTTCTTGAAATTTTATTCGTTAACTAAATTGAATTTGCAATAAAACTAATTTGCTTTATCACCATATTACTTAATTAATTATAATTATATCCTTTATTTTATTTTATTTATTTTAAGTAATTACCATTCAATTTTATCCAAATAATTTTAAGAGACATCAATCTATATGATATATCAAAAAAATTAGTTAAAATTTACAAATTTAATAAGCTAAGTAATTTTATTCATATTTATCCAAAAGCAACTAAAAATTTTTCAATTTAAAAATTAATTCTATACATTTTAAAGTAGTTAGAAAATTTTACTAATTTTGTGCCAATACATTTTTAATAATCGACAATGCTATCATCTATTATTCATTCCATATATTATCTTATTTAACCTAAGCAACCCTCATATCTGAATTACACATCTATGAATTATCATTTTATTTAGCTTTTTAAAATGAATTTATTTTATATATCGGTCCTTCTGCTTGGCTTATTTTCATTCTTTGATGTTAAATCTTTTTTATTAAAATAGATTGCAGTTGGAACTAAAGAACTAGGATAAAACAAAAATTGATCACTTTTGAAATCACTATTACAACTTTAGCATAACTACCTAATTGTCATTAAAATTATAGAATCTAATCTGCCCAAAGATTTTTTCAAATATCTAAAAAATAGATTGAGAAAATCTTATATCTATACAATAGTACATTATATATTTATGATATTTTTACATGATAAATCAACTAGAAACATTAATAATATTAAATAAATAAAGAATCATGATAAAAATTTAACTCTCTTTCCAAGACTTGATGATTTTTTTTGTCGAGTTATTAATCTTCTTAATTCTGTGAATTGCTCATCAACATTATATTCCTATTTTTGATTTAATTTTACCATAATCTATTTATAACGATCCTAAATGCTGGGCTTCTTGTTTCTTAGCATAAAAGTGCGATTGGGATTTTGTGGAATGAGATGTCGAAGAGTAAGAGTCTATAAACTCTTTTAATTGATTGGTTCAGTTTATTATTAAGCAATGATTTAAGATCTGATTCTGCATGAGATAGTATGGGCTATATCTCTCTTAGGGGATTGTTGTTTTGGTAAGAGCTTGTAATAATTTAATTTGGGTTTCAAGGGTTTCAAGTAATATTCAAGAGAATTCTCAGTCAATTCCAAATCTGAATAATTAATATTTACTCTCCTTAATTTTTGACCAACACTCTCTGAGACTCTCATTTTATAAATTATTATATAAATTATGTTAACTTAAAGCTAATAGCACTAGTTTGATTTTAAAACCAGATAAACTTCTCACATAGGTACTTATACTCTACTCCTCAATTAATTCATAAATCTTTATAATTCAACCAAATTATAGATTATTGTTATTTAGATTTTAATTCGTTAAAACCACCAAGACATCCTTAAGGAGAAAATTAACTGGAATTGCATAGGTATATAAATTGAAATAGTAAAGAACCTAGAAGCCTCTCCTATAAAAAAGATATAAAATGACCGCAGATGAGACAGATTAGAGAAATCATAAAATTTCATTACCATCATTAGTAAACATGAGAAAGGCAGAATTTAATTCTATGGAGAATAGTAATTATGGAATTAAATTAGTCGAATAACCGATCTCAATACTCAATTAAGGGAATGGGTAACGAATTCCAAATCGGTTACCTAAACTGGAAAATAGAAATGAAATTTCTAAATCTAAATATGAAATTTAATTGAACCAAACTCCAAGAGATGAGGAGCAGAAGAAACAAAAGCAGAAACAAAAGAAAACGTCATTTACACCTGAATAAAGAATATCTGAAAGTCCTGAAAAGAATATCACTTATCATAAAAAGAAAGGAGGAGCAAAATAATGGCAAGGATTTAAATTTGTTCATAAAACTAAAGCTGGTTGCTAAGTCAATAAATAAACAAAGACAAATCAAGATGCAGCCATTGTCTTTCCATCTAATATTGAGAGGTACAAATGAGCAGTAATTTAGAAAAGTTAAAATTGTGGGTTAATTGGAATTTGTGATGGCCACGGAGTAAATGGACATTTTGTCTCAGATATTATCAAATAAAGATTACCAAGTATATGAAGTGACTCAAATTAGTCTATTTGGAGTTCTAATTATAATCATAAAATCCAGATATGGAAGAATGCTTTAAAAATGCCTTTGAATTAACAAATTCAGAGATTCTTTAAAGTTCATTTGATACAGCACTCTCTGGGTCGACTACAGTCATAGCTATGATTCAATAAAACTAATTATGGACAGCCAATGTTGGGGATTCCAGAGCTATATTGTGTAGAAATTGCAATGGTTGGAGATCAATACCAATAACAAGAGATCATAAACCATCAGATGAGTCTGAAAAGCAAAGAATTCTTTAAGCTGGTGGGAGGATTCAAACTTCAAGAGGTGATCTAAAAATAATGAGATATTATATAGATTTCTTTGGAAATAATGTGGGTCCAGAAAGAGTTTGGCTCTCTTACATTGATGCTCCTGGTTTGGCCATGACTAGAAGTATGGGAGATAAAATAGGAGCATAGGCTGGAGTCAGTAGCATTCCTGAAGTATTTCAATTCACCTTGTCACAAAATGATAAATTCCTAGTTATTGCTTCTGATGGAGTATGGGAGTATTTATCAAATGAGGAAGTAAGGATAGCATTATCTACTCACAATAGGTCATGAATATCGTGGTTCCTTATTATGAGAAGGGAGAACTTGACTAGGCAGGGGAGAAATTAATGATGGAAGCGATTAACTCTTGGAAGTTGAACAGTCCTGGAAGAGATGATATAACTTTTATTATTGTATAATTAAATAATTGAATTTCGTAATTATGTGTGGTAAAATTAATTTATTAATTGATTATTGACATGTCTTTACATTTCCAATACCTAGGCTAAGGATTGAGCAGCCAAAAAACTATGGAATTATTACAAAAGCATTGTTCGTCTAAGTACAATTGTGAAATTTAACTCAAGTCATCATAACAAAATTGCTGATTTCGGTGCTGTTTTTGATGAATTATTGGAGTCAGAGAAATACAAAGATTTAATAGTATCCACTCTAGAGATTATCAATTTGTCATCAGATAAAACTTGTATTCAGCAAATCATATTTTAGTATTACAACCAATCTATTCTGCAATTCAATATTGGATGACTAAACTTGAGTCGAAGGAATAATAAATCATCGTTGATCTCTTTCTAAAGCACATCGAATAGATTAATGAAGAAGCCATTTTTAAAACGAAAATGTAACTCTGCATCACTATTCAAAAGTGTAGCACAATTGTTCAATGCATTGAGTTCATCATCATTGTCATAGAATCTGTTTTTGAAATTACTTGAATGTGCAAAGAAATGGAATACTTAGTAACTAATTATATCACCCATTATTTCAAACCTTAAGGAATTCTTGAATTTATGGACTCTCAGTGGCCCTGAAGTCTTGAAAATATTAAATGCAATCTCAGATTTGATAGATCCTCAAGAGTATATAACATCATTAATACTTGTAGCTAACAATATGTTATACTAATTTCTGAATACATTTTGAGAAACATCAGCACTTCTTAAGAATAATACATTAAGACATTTATTAGCTTCTAAAACATCAATGTACTGAGTTCATTTTTAATATGTTAAGCAATCCTACTTAAAATTATGTGAAATCACTTAATGCTCTAATTTTTAGGTTATTGAAAAAACACAATTGGGCTAGCTTATAAAACTAGTGCTTGCAGGTGATTTATCAGGAGCATCAGCCTTTTTAGTGAAGGAAGAAGGTTATTTCAAATCATTAAGTATGAATATAAAGTGAGATTAGATCTAAATGTTGAGCAATATTTGAATTAGACAAGGATTGCCAAATTTATTTAATTATCAAGTTAAAAATAGAGTTACTCCTATTAAGAAATAGCTGATGCTTTGAATGTATGAATTGAATATATATTAATTGTAGATCAAATTAGAAGAGGTGGAGATTTGGGTTATTCATGCAATTCAATCGTAAAATGTTTCAGCTTAAATTGATTAATCTTAATAAAGAATTTTCATCTTGTAATGAAATATAATATGTTAGAGATAACTTTAAAAAATTGTTAGCCAAAGATGATTGGTAAAACTTGCATAAAAAATTATCAGCTTTGTTAACCAAACTTAAAAGTGTTCAAATATAATGAGAATGGTATAAAATAAGTTTTAATAAAATAATTTAATAAATTTTCAATATTTCTTTTTCTACACTTCCTACACCATTTTGAGTTGTTTTCTATTCTAAAACATTCCTTGATCAATTTATTACATCTATTGACCTAATTAATCAAATTGGGCATTCAATCCCTCTTACTAATAATTGTTCACTTCCATCTAAAACATTTATTTCTTTCCGAAATTTTAGTAATTAGCTCTTTTACTTGCATTTTTAGCTTAATCAATATCAAGAATGGCTTAAGCAGATACTTTTGCCATTTTTTAATCAGTTAGAATATTTTACTTCATTTTTTCTAACATATCTTCAGCTTCTTCGTTTTTGAATTAATCACATTTCATTCTAGCTTATTCAATGGCTTCTGTGGCTTAAACACGTAAGAATTCTCTGGTGACATCTGCATTCGGATCATTTTCACCAATTTATTCCTCTTCATTATATAATTTGAGCTATAAGGATGAAACCTTTTAGTATGTTTGTTTTGAAAATGTGTTATTGAATTATAAATAAACTTGAACAACTTAAGGAACTCTTTATTCGTCTAGGATTTAGTCTGTAAAAGGAGGGAGTGCGATTTCAAAAACATAATCTTTTCTAGAATCTGAAGCAATCTAAGGAACATTAATCTAATAGAATCTGCCTTATTCAAATGATTTCCACATATCACCATATGTTTTTTGGATTTATACATCTTGATAGGGTATTTGTGGGGCACATTTAATGTCAATTTAAACCTTCTCTGCCAAAGCTGAAGATAATCTACCTAAAGCATCTGCAAAGAATTCATCTAACAATTTCACATTTTCAATATAATAAAAACTTCCTTGTCCTACTTTGCAAATTTTGGACATCAAATCAGCATCATGATCATTTCCATAGCCAAATGAATGGATAGTTACTACATCACTAATCCTATCCTTTTATTTTTGGATACGCTCAGCTGCTCCAGAGTCTTAACCATCAGACAATAGAAATATGGAAGTGACTTAATTCTTCATTTTTCTTTATTGGATTTGCTAAAATGCAATGTCAGTACCTGCTGCAATATTAGTTGATCCTCCAGCAGATATAGCAGCTATAGCACCTTTAAAATATTTTTTATTTCCTTCCGTCAAGGTCTTTAATGGAGTGTGTCTTTTTGCTCCTCCATCAAATACTATGAGACATAATCTATCCTTTTCACTAAGGAAATTCAATAATTATACAAGAGATTATTGGACACTTTCAATTTTTTATCCACTCATACTTCCACTTTTATCAATAACACATATTAAATCAATGCCTGCCTCAATTGAAGAATTGTTTTTGGCATATTATTCAATATCTTTAGTAATGATGCTTACCATCGCTGGTATAATTTATTTTTCTGACTTTTTTAGTTTGCAATAATCATATTATGCTTCAACTTTTAGCTCAATCATATCTTCAATATTCACTGGCAATCCACCTTGTTTTTAATATTGCTATAAGATATCGTCATCATCATCATATTATGATTTAGGTTCGTATTTATATTAATACTGAGGATCACCTCCAAATAAATTACTAAAATAATCCTTAACTTATCCAAATAGCCCTTAACTTGATTGCTATTATTATTATTATTGAGATACTTGTTATTTGACATTATTTTTGGAAATGTTCACCCTATTAATATTGTTTGGATATTATTAGTTTTATGGGATTTGCTAGATAAACTACTACTATTGTTGTTATTATTAAATTTATTATTATTATTAAACAGGGACTTATTGTCCAAAGAGAGATGCTTCATATTATTGATAAGAGCCTTATAATTATGCCCTCTATTAATCTTTAAGTTCTGCTCTCAAAGCATTTGTCATAGAACTTGGCTGCATAGCTTTTGGCTCCTTAGGGATATATACTTCTCTAACTCCTCCTTACACATGTTAATTCAAGTAAGTATCTTATTAAAATCTAAATATTGTATTTTTTCATACTAATCGGCAATATTCATCTGATTTTGAGGGTCTTATGTTCTGGTTTCAACTGCTTCATTGGAACTAATCTAAAATTAATCGTTCTAGTTATCCATAGGTATTTAAATTTTTTAATTTATCTATTGAGCATGATTATTTTTTTATCAATTTAAACACAAGATCTTTTATTTATCTGAGAAATTCTGTTTTAAACAACTATGATAATGTAAAATTTAATATAGAAAGATATTTTGTTTATGAATTTAATTTGATAAGTTTATATTGCAGAAAAAATACATAATAAGTAATAAAAAATGAATATCTCATTTATTCTATACCAAATCCGATTTCCATGTTCACAATGAAATAATCATGTACTCTCATTAAATAAATATTGGAGAATTTAAATAAATATACTTATCTATATCACTAAATTCTAAACAGTCATCAATGCTTTCCAATATCAATTTATAGAACGGTGACATCTTCTTCAACTGGTAAACAGTTTATTAATTTGCTTATCACTTTAGGAGTAGTCCTAATTCATTTCATCCTGTTTGATATTTAAGATTTTGTTTTAGCATCCACTTGTTTCTTTGGTTTCATATTTTAATTACACTTCTAGAAGCCATAGTCTTAATAAGTAATGGTTTTGCCATTCTTAACGAGAAGCGAGTCTTATCGAAATGTATTAAATCTAAAATCCTTTAGATGGTTTCGATAAACTTGATTACACAAGAGCACATGAAGGAGGGTCTTAACACATTTAAGGAATTATAGTCAATTGGTTAATGATTGCAAGATCGATGAAAAGTATAAATCCCTTTGATATATAATAGTCTTCCTTATTATAGGTAATCTCATCGTTATTTTAATTGAGATCCTTTCATTTTGAATATTAAATTTGTAGAAATATTAGCTAAATATTTTATTCTTTTTATAGATTATATCAAATACACATATATAATTTGATATAAATTTACTCTTTCATATTTTGTTCATTGCTAATCTTCAAACAACTTTTACAAATTGTTAATTTCATACTCTTAAAATTTACTATACTTATTATAATACTCTTGTTGAAGATAATCAGAATGTTGCCCATTCCATTTTACTTCAGTGAATTACATAAAATCAAAAATGCTCTCCTAATTTATTACAGATAGTGATTTCTTTTAGCAATATCCCTATAATTGATGCTTTATGAAAGTTTTAACTGTTTCAATTACTGAATCATCGAAAATTAATTTATAATTATGTAACAAATTTTTAAAAATGCTCCGAAGTTAAGCTTAAGGAGCTTTTAAATCAGGCTCATAAACGAATTCTCTATTTCATTTATAAATCAATATATACTTTTCAGAATTATCCTCAACTAGGTATCTAGCTAATAAAATACTGTTTTAAATATTAAAAGGATCTTCTTTAAGCCTTTTTTCAATTTCATTAATAGATATTTCACTTTCATTTGAAAATAAGATCTAAAAACTCTAAATTTATTATACATTTTCAGCATCTTGTAAAGAAACTCTTTTTTTTCTCAAAGTTAACTTGAGTTCCAGGATTGTTTGTTCGATTTGCGATTTCCTCACTTATTTAACAATTAATTGGTCACTAGGAGTTGCTGTTGGAGAGAGCGGAAGTTATGTTGCGGATTGAAAAAGTGAATCCTCACCATAAATAAAAGGGGATGTTTGTATTTTTTTTTTCTAGAATTAGGACAAATACCTAATTTATTTAAGATATATTTACTTATCCATTTATTTTTGTTTTTCCAATATGCCATTATAATCTAATTATAGTCTTTCGAATCTTTCAATTAAAATCCTTTTTTCATTTTCTAAATTTGATATTTTATGAATTGATTCTTGATTTAATTGGGTTAAAGCATTTTATGTTTCTTAAATTATTGTTTAACTTTGATCCAACTTATATGTTAAAAGTTAGATTTCATCTTTTTTAACATTAAGTTCATTCATCAATAGATTTTCAGTTTTTGATGGATTTCTTTAAAGGTTCATTTCTGACAGTGGATCTCTATCTCTGAATCTTTAAATTTATTATTCTTTTAATTTTAAAACTGATTATAATTATTTAAATTTGGCTTTAATGAGAATGTATTCAGATCGAGTTTTCTCTAAATCTAGAATATAGCGTTTTTGAGATTCTAGTTTTTGCAATAAAGTAACATTATCTTATATTAATTCAATTTAGTCTCCCTCAAACTTAGAGGATTATTAATATTTGAGCAGTTAAATTTGCAAATCTTAGATTTATCTTTTCAGTTCTGCTTGCACTTTATATTATATACATTCCTTGAGTGTTTGAATTTCTTAATCTTGTTATTTTATTTTTAGAAAACTTTATGAAAGCATTCTTCTTTAATCATTTGAACTCATAACATTAATATTATTTTCGAGTTAAGTAATTGCTCCTATTAATGATTAATTTTCAATTGATAATTTTTTTGATCTAAGCTTTTCATGATAAAGTTGTTCATATAATGTCTCTTTGTCAAGGCAAATATTTTTTGGAATTATAACTTTCTTAATCTTAGTCGAATTTGAATCATTGATTGAATTGAGAGTCTTAATCCTTCTTTAAGAATCATTTTTTAAGAGGTGCTAGTAATTATTATTAGTAACATGCGAACTCATATTATTAATTTAATATTAAAATGAATTTTAATTAACAATAACGATTTCATAAGAAACCATATTCCTAATTTGATCTCCACACTGATAGGCCTTCCAAGATGCCGTCCTTTATGAAGTCATCTGGAATTAATTCAAACTTTAAGGAGAATCAGGATCCTATTCAATATTCAAATATTTCTATAATCAAGGAAATTCAGGACATTGAAAAAATGTATTAAGACAAAATTGAGTCCCTAAAAAAACTCAATGCGAAGTTGATGTCAACTATTGAATTTATGGAAAAAACTCTTGAATAATAAAAGAGTATGCTATAAGAAAAATAACAAATTGTAAATATTTGATATCGATATAATTAAGATTATGAAACAACAAAATGAACTTTCTTAATATCGCTAGATCCTTTCGCAAAATACTCAAGTCAATATTAAGAACTTAAAAACAGAAATCGAAGATGAGAAAATTAAAACAGAAAGATTACATTATGAATTAAAGGATTTTAAATATAAGTTTGAAAAAGAAAAACCATTGGTGCATTTATTCAAAAAGATTGAATAAACTTAAGAAGAATATAATGAATAAAATAAACTATTTATGAAAGAAGTCCTGCAGCTACTAGACAAACCTCGAAGTCAATCATTTTATCGATAACCCTCTAAGTAGCATATAAAGAAATCCTCATTTTATAATTGATTCTATTATATAATAATTAATTAAATTTTATATTAATGAAATAGATTTAAAAGAGAAAAAATAATGCCAAATAGTAAGAAAAGAAAAAGTTTGATTCCTCTCAATTAATCAAGCTGATGACGGCCTAAAAGTAAAAATAATAAAAAGGTTCTAAAGATGTTGAAAATCTTATTGGAATGAGCTTTTATAAAATTCCAATATAAAAATTTTCACCAGAAATAAATCAGTATCTCCAAAAATACAAGAAAGAAAGTAAGAATATGCATAATTTCAAAGCAACTGTAAGCTTTATTTAATGCAATCTTTCTTCTCTAGAAGGGTTGAAATTTGATGGCAAATAAGTTAAACATTTGAGAGCAGATTACAACAGTTTGAAAGGAGATTCACTATAATTTATAGCATAGAATTTCCCCAATTTGCTTACTTTAAATCTGAAGCATAACTAAATAGCAAATTTAGAAGTATAATAATAAAATATATTTTAGGATTTGGTGCATTTACAACGATTAAAAAATTTAGAATACCTAAATCTATCATTTAATCCAGTTAAACAGTTTTAAGATTATAAATCAACTATTTTTTAATATTTACCTGAATTGTAAAATTTAGATAATGATGCGGATGTTGATGATTCTATGTAAGACACAAGTGAAGACCTTATGGTATGTTTCAGTCTAAATAGTAGCTCTATAGCTCAGAAGAGGAAAGTGAATCCAGTTTTGATGATTATGAAGAAAGCAGCGATGAAGATTAAAAAAAAAAAAATAAACGAAAAAAGGTCAAGAAATGATATATTTTAATTTGATCAAGTTTCAATTGCATATAAAATTTAATGAAGCCTCCATAGATTTCTTAATCATGAATAAACCTATAAATTTTGTTTATAAACACAAAAAATCTTGAAATCTCAAAAAGTGAAATGATTAATATATAATAGGAATTCTTAGTATTTCTTTTTGAAAATTCTATAATTTTTTTATTTTCTTTTTCGCATTATATATTTCTTTACATATAAATCAAATATGTTACAAAAATGTACTAAATTTTCTTGATGATTTACTATAGCAATAGAAATTTAAGAGTATTCTAGTTAGATTCCGAAGATTCTTTGCATGATCGACTCTTCTTGATCTTTAAGAATCTCTATATATTTTGAATATAAACGGCACAAAGGGACACTTTTAATTGTAAGGGGAGTTTAATTGAAATTACTATTCTTCATCTATTAAAAAGAGAGCTATTGAACACAAGCTGAGATATGTATAGCAAAAAATAAGCCTTCGGGAATAATAATATAATTATAAATTAATTTTACAAGGTATTGTTAATGGGAATATGTGGAGGATAAGGGAATAAGAGACTCACTAAACTAAATCTCGAATAAACAAAGGATTAGACTGGAACTACTTCAAATAACGAGAACCCAGGATCTTCAAAGTAGTCTAAGTTCGTAAAGCAATTAACAGATTTCAAAGTCGATCCATCTATATTTGTTACATTGAAGAAGGGAGATCTATTGAAAAATTACAAAATAGATTAGGTTTTAGGGGAAGGTATTAAAATCATATATGTCTTATAAAGGAACTTATGGGAAAGTAAATCTGGTGACTTAGAAAGCAACAGGACTTTAAAGAGCAATGAAAATAGATCAGGAAGGATAAAATAGTAATTGAGTGGAAGGATAACATGATTTAGGAAGTGTCTATACTAAAAGAACTGGATCATCCTAATATTGTAAACATTTACGAGTTGTATGAGGATGAAAGTTTTTTTTATATTATTACAGAGTAAGCAGTATTATTTCAATAGATTTTAAGATATTTGAGTGGAGGCGAATTATTCGAGAAAATAAATGAGATTGATCATTTCAATGAGACGATTGCTGCAGGATATATGAGAAAGATACTAGAAGCTGTAAATTATTGTCATACTCGTAATATTGTACATAGGTATTATTCTAACAATTATAATCCCAAGAGATCTTAAGCCTGAAAATATCTTATTTGAATCTAAGAAGGCACATTCTAGTCTAAAGATTATTGATTTTGGGACAGCAAAGTAAATTGACGATTAAAGCAAATTATCTTAAAGAATAGGAACTGTAATATTATAAACTATCTCATATATAGCCATATTATATTGCCCCAGAGGTAATAAACAAAAGATATGATTAAAAATGTGATGTATGGTCTTGCGGCGTAATATTATTTATCATGCTTTGTGGTTATCCACCTTTTAATGGATAAAATTAACAAGAATTATATTAAAGAATATAGAGTGGTATTTTTTCATTTGATGGTAACATAATTTATTACATTAAAAGAACCTGAATGGGAAGATATTTCTGCAGATGCAAAAAATCTAATTAAGAAAATGTTGGTAACCGATCCTGAAAAAAGAATATCAGCTTCTGAAGCTTTGAGACATGACTGGATGCTTATCAATTAAAAAGATAAAAAACTTAATTCAAAATCCCTGGAAAAACTAGCTAAGTTTCATGTAAATTAGACTATTTATCTAAGAGTTAAAGCAAATTGAAAGCAGCTATAATGCAACTAATTACAACTTAAGTTATGTCCAATCAAGAGAAAAAGAAAATTTAAACTTAGTTTAAAAAAATTGATGTTAATAAAGATGGTACTTTGAGTCGAGAAGAACTACTTAAATGTTACAGGGAAATATATGATGATGAAATGAAGTGCTAAGAAATTGTTGAAAATCTATTTTAGTAAGCAGATGTTAATGGATCTAATTAAATTGATTACACTGAATTCATAGTTGCCTTTGCAAAAAAAGAATAATTAACAGCTTAGAATAAATTAGAAAAAGCATTCAGACTTTTTGATAAGGATGGAAATGGATCAATCAGTAAATAGGAATTATAAGAAATAATGGGAGGAGCATAATTAAGTGAAGGTGAATGGAATAATGTTTTTAATGAATTAGATCTAAATGGAGATGGGATTGTGAATTTTTAAGAATTTACAGAAATGCTTATCAAAAATGCTAATGAATAAGAATGATATATTTTATTTTCCTATATTAATATACTCATTTGTATTAGTATTTAGACTTTTTGCCATATTAATTTAGTAGGTTATCTAATTTTTACTATGAACTATTTGGAAACATATAATCATTAGTTGAAGTTGAATCTCTTGTTGTTGCCGACTAAAACTTGCTTAAAAACTCTAGTTTTTTGGGTATTTATGTGGTTGTCTCTATCTAAATTCCTCTATTAACTGCTGAATTCTTATTCTGAATGTTGACTTATATAAATATTTCTAAAGATTACCCGCATCTGCCAAGGCTTTCTTTTTTTACTAATTCTCAAGATTAGTGGCTTATCTAGATTCAATAGAATTCAGCATTGTTTTACCGTCAGAAAACTATTGTAATCTTTTGATCTGAAGATTTATTCCATGATTTAATATATCAAAATTAGTTTTCCTTTATTATTATAATGTGTATTATTTAGATTTCTGCAATAAATCCTATGACTTTTCATTATCTATATATTTCTTTCTTATTTTTTAATACTCATTCGATAAGTATTCACTATCATTACACTTATTAGTTTTAGTAACTGAGGAATCTGAGACATCTGTTTTACTTAAAAAATAAAAGTTAAAATTCATACACTCTTCTGCCATTCCAGTCACTTGGTAGTTCTTCTTATTTATTATTTAATTCTTTTTCATATTGAAGTAGTTATTTGACAAATCCATCATTAGGGTAAATTTACCATCTTTTTCTTTGCAATTGTTGCAAGGCCTATTTAAAAGTGATATTATGCTTTTTCATTAAATAAGCAGCAATTATTGAAGCACTCCTGGATATACCTGCCATGCAATGAACTAATACATTCCCTGATTGTCTAGCTTTTTCAATAAATTAAAAAGATGGATTAAAATATCGATAAATATTCTCATTTTCACAATCATCCAAAATATAATGTTCATATTGTTTCATTCTTGAACTAACAATGTATGGTATTTTAGAGATACAAACCGATAAAATAGCTGTGATTCTATGTTTCTTAAGGAGGCTAATGTCATCTTATTTATTAAGTCTCGTTACTTGCACTCTCGATATTTCCCAGGAAAAGAGAACCCACGTACCCGCAATCAATAATGCATGTGATATCTTCCATTATTCTTCCTTAAGTCTGCATTTATTTCCGTTTTTCAGGTGATGATTGATACATCAAATAGTAGTTAACAATAATTAATAAATTCAACTAAAATTAATACTAAAGGTGTTGTTTAATTTTGATCAATTATTTATTATGAATAATTTAATTTAGAAATTATCACATTAAAGCCTTCCGTTCAAGATTTCAGATAAATTTGCCACAATTATAATAGCTATTAAATTCCTTTAAGTTTTGGCTATCATACAACCAACTTATGATCAAATTTAAGAACCTTCTCTACTATTTACTACAAATGTCTTAAAATCAATACTAATCATACCTTACTCATCTAATTTTTCTTTAATGCTTTTATGTCTCATCCTATTAGTACTGAAAGAGGTCACTCTTGCAATATTCTGTACAATTGAAAATTCCACATACAAAATAGTTAATAAGTATGGATTAAAACTTATCTTTTATGAAATAATATTCTTCCAATAGACAACTGCTATACCAGAATTATATCTTTTAATTGGATTGCTTAATTAAAGTAATAAGAAGGTTGCCTTCCAATCTTTTAAATTTGCATATGTTGCACCTATTTGCATCTTTATTATTATTATTGTTTCAATAATTGCATTCTTTAGAGTATACTTTTTAAGAGCCTAAAATATCATTTCCGATACTAAAATATTTCCTAAATTTACATATTTCACCATTTTAAGATTCGTTCTTAAAATATGTGTGATCATAATTTCATTTGAATCATCATATTCTGCTAATCTACTCAAACTATGTTTAGGAATGGGAGTATTTATTGTTTGTTTAATTGAATTGTATATTGAAACGACATTTGAACCCTCAATTAATAGATAATTAACTATTATTATAGGTTGTCTAAAGTTAACTACGTTTGTGTAATTAATCTGTTACATATTTTCACCTAATAAAGAAGATTAAATGCAAATATTTTACATTTTATTTGGAATTCCTATCATCTTTGTTATCATTAGAATTATCAATCATAGAAAGAGATTAGATATTTTGATTTATTAATCCTATAAATATCCCATAATTATTTAAATTGAGGAACTTTATGAATTAATGTTTCGATTGAACTCTAATAAGACATCTGTAAAGCTGATGATAGAATAATTTCAAATATATAGTAGACATGGTTAGCAATGCAAATCTTGTAACACAGAATACAATTATTCCATCCCTAAACTGATTTAATGTCTAATTTAAAACAAATTCAGGTAAAACAAATAATCAAAAGAATCTGAAAATTTGATGATCTTGTATGTTAATTTCTTATCTAACACTATGAATCAACCTTTAATGGCATATGTTGAAGTGAAGAAATTTGAATTCAGAAAAAAACGCTTCTCAATTTACTACAAATTCATTAGAAATCAATTCGCACTGAAATTAAAGGAGAAAATAGAAGACAAACAATCTCATTCAACTGTGAAGTCTAATTAAACCTCGTTTTAATAGATAGAAATTAAAGAGATCATTTAAAGTTTCCATTTAGAAGAAGAATATCTAAGAAAATACATTTTGCTTTTAAATTAAAAAATAAAGATTTGGCAATTATAAATCAAGGGTGTTGAGAATATAGGAGAACTCATCTAGGTTGTGAGCGATTATGGATAAATGTTGTAAAGTGTAATGAATGAATTCTTTTAGGATTTTCATCAAAGTTTAAACTTGAAGAAGAGTGAATAGAAAAATGTTATCCACTTAAAGCTGATGGCTATATTATATTCTTTGATATTGAACAACACCGAGCAAGCACAAGTGTATGAATAATAAATTGTGACTATTTGTGCAAATGAAAGTAACCTCCCTCTTGATACAATATGTAATGCTAGTCTCCTCGATGATAAAGTGTGCTTATTGACTATCAGTATGGTCAAGAACAAAGGCAAGATTTTGAATGCAAATAAAAAGCAATTAGCCAAGCACTTTGGTTTTTCATACGATGATTACCATTTAATTTCGCATATAAATGATTTAATGCCTCCTTTTTTAATAGATGTACATAATCATTTATTAGAACTTTATTTAGAGAGTGCATAATCCTAACTTTTTCGATAATTCATTTATATCACCACTGTTTAATAGGATGGACTACTATAAGCTAAATAGTTGAAATTAGACAACAATTTCAGCTATGAAGACGATTATGTAATTACAGGGTGCATCTCAAAAGTAAAGGAGGGGTCTGAATTCATCATTTTTGATTCGAGTGGTAAAATCTTGAGCGCCACTGAATCTATCTATCATTTAATGATTTAAGGGATCGATCAAGAGGCCACTCATGCAATTTAAACATTAAATTAATGTTACATCTTTTTCTTTTTTCCTGAAATTCTGAAAATCTTTACAAATCACAAAATAACCAATAAAAGTTATCATAATCTTGAAATCGAAGACTAAACTACTTTGATAACTAGATTCAACATATCGGATTTCATCCTTAAATACTAAAAAATCTATAGTTCAACTTCTCATTATAAATATTTATAATATGAACATAGAGGTAGTTAACATTTTTAGAAATCAAAGACTAGTGGACTTCAATCAGAATGTTAAAGTTCATTCAATAGAACTGTACCTAAAGTAGCATAGAAATAAGAACTATAGATTTTAACCATAACCTATCAGAAATAAATAGAAGATGTCATGAAAAAACTAAATGAAGGTGGAGAAGCCACATATTCAGTTAAATTTATCCTTACTTTCAAAGTTGTGGGTCCAGAATCCTTTCATAAATCATTTTTCCTTATGGAAATTGTCGATTTTAGAAGTAAGGAATAACTCTTGTCAAAAAGAAGGAAAGTAAGTGTAATGAAATTGCATTAAAATTATATTCCAAAGACATCTTCCAGATTTAAATAAGATTCATTTCGTGATGACTCCAAGAGACTAGATTAATCATCTGAACAATTCATATAGTCTTTTGCATAGGTTCATAATTAGGAGGATCTGTTAGATCATGAAGATTATTCTTGTAAATAAAAAGATTTAAGTGTCGATGAAAATTAATAATCTGAAGGATCCAAGACATCTCTTGATTCTTCGAAATCAAATACTAACAAAGAGTGTCATATCTTTATTAATTCTAGTAAAATAATAAAACCATTAAAAGTAGTCATTGCTTTAAGTGCCTTAATAGTCGCAGTTTAATTGATTTATACAATTGCAAGTTTAATCATCATCTAAGATAGCACCAGTTAAATTGTCTAAAGTAATAAAAACATTAATGCTCCTCTCATTTTTAATAGATAATTTTTCCAAATATTCTCACTTTAATGGATACTTCTCCTACAGAAATTACAGATTATTGATTGCAGTACTTATCTTCTAAACCAGACTGATTACAAGCTAAAAAATATCTCAGAATCCACTTTCGAAGAATTAAATAAGTTATATTCCTCTTTTATTGAAGTTGAAGACTCTGGGCTATTGGAAAACATTAATTATAGATCTGTTGGAGAAGATAGACAAATTGTAGGATATACATACTTTATATTAAATTTAGAGAGGACCATAAAGGAGTTATTTCATTAAAGCAAAGAGCTAGAAATTGAATATCATCATATTACAACTTTGATGACCTTAAGGATTAATTTATATAATGTGTTTTACATGAGTAAGACTCTAATTTCATCATATGAAGAATTATATGGTAACACTTTGGATAATCAAAGCTTAAAAATTGTTGTAATTACTTTAACTATTATGATAATATTTCTCTTTGAAATTATAATACAGTTTTGCTTTTGGAAATCATGTTCAATTTATTAAAGATAACTTATTTTAATGATAGGAAGATTAAAAGAGAAGGAAGCTAGAGAGTAAATTTTGAAATCATAGGGAATAAAGGAAATATTAGAAAATAAAGAAAATATCTATAATTGGAGACAGATAAATTACTCGTCCTATGAATTCAATAATAATCAAAATAATGAATTGAGATCTTAAAGGGGATCTCAGTAAACAACAAAGATATTAAATAGATAACCAATTGTTTTAAATACAAGAATATAGGACACATCAATGAATAGGAAATTAATTATTTTAGTTCTACTTTTAACATATATCATTTTAATTGTTTTTATTATCTGTGGATATATCTTATTTAGAAAAGAAATATAATAAATGATCCCTTTTTAAAGAATGACTCTGCAATTTATTACTTTTTCAACCAATTTAGATGCAATGATTGGATCTGGTATGATAACTAAATCGCTGCCTTCGATTTACAAAAGATTGACCTAATAAAGCATAATTACTGAGGAAATGATTGCAAAACTTTAGGATGCAAATAATTAAGTATTTCAATTATTCGAAGAAAGTGAAGTCAATTTTGATGCAAACTTAATTAGTATTTTCGAATAAATTACTCTTTCAAATTAAATTAGCGATAGTGATAAGACTACTTTAGAAAGCATATACAAATATGATATCTGTTTAAAATTAATAGACTATGTGCCATTTTGTAGATATCCTGAGGTAAATTAAACTTTTATTAACTTATACTCAATTCCTAATTAGACAGATGATATTTCAAACTTCTATGAAAATGGTATAAAGGGAATTGCTAGTTAGATAAGCTCAATAATTAAACAATACTTCGATTATGAGATAAGTTAACAGCAACATATGAGCGACATAAACGGGAATGAGTAATTTATGAATTCAAAGGAATTCAACACAGCCTTTTTGTAACACTTTCTATTCACAACAAAGACAATTGACATTTTCATAAATATTATCCAATACAGCAACCAACACTTTGCTGAAGATAATTTAATTACAATCTAATTGTACTATTGCATAACTGGATCAATAATAATGTTATTGTATATAATCGTTTACACAAAATGGATTTAGATAAATTATTATTAGTTTAGATTCATAAAGTTTGGATTGTCCCTCCTACCATCAACCATTTTGAATGACCCTTACATTATGAATTCTATAAAATAGCTTAATTGATTTTATTTATATTTAATCCATTTTTTTTATAAATCAAGATTTTATATAAGATATAATTCATAATATTGAGCATTGCTCTAAGTAAATAGAAATAGTTATGTATATCTCAAATTAAAGTTGTCATACTCCTTACTTTCATGATCTATCAGACCATATCAGTAGTCCTTTAGTTTGATATGATATATTAATTGTATTGATAACATAAATTTGAATTTGAACATAGAATTTTGAATGGATTTGATAAGTCTATGAACCATAATAATTATACTGAATATATACTATAAACTGATCATTTTTTAGCCGCAGCTTCTTTAGCAGCAGCATCCTTAGCTTCTTTGGCTGCAGCTACTTCTTTTTATAATTCTTGATTTGCTTATTTGACTTTTTTTTTAAGAGACTTTTCCTTTCTCTTTTTTTAAGTCTTCTCCACGGTTACTTTTTTCTTTTAATACAACATTACTCCTTCCAATGTTTCCTCACCTTCATCATCTGGTTTTCTATAGATCAATAAATCATCATCTTTTTTTGATCTTTAGAATTCAGCTTCTTCAAAGAATTTCTATTAAGGATAACAATGATATTCTTACATCATCTTCATCTCTGGCCAGAGTTGCAACATTCCAATGGATTAGTTTCTTGTATCTTTCATGCAATAATATTCCTTATGGGAATGTATTTTATAAATCTCCCAATTTATACGGTCTGTATGTCTTAAGATTCTTAGCATCAACAAAGAATTTAGTGGGATAAGTGGCATTATATGAATTTATCCAAACTCCTTCAATATGTACATCATAATCTGTTCCCCTTACTAATGCTGCATTAGAGTTATTAGGCAATATAGCAATTGGTACGTACAATAGATTTGGTCTGCCTACTATGTATCTTCTCAGAGTTACTTTGAAAGGCCAACCACTTTCTATCAATTAAACTTATCAATGTTACTAGGATCTTTAATGATTTCACCCAGAGTGCAACGGATGTCTCCATCATGTCCAGGAATTCTGATGTAAATTGGAGCTACATTTGCACAAATCCTTCTTTTCACTGCTGCCACTTAATAGTAATCTAAAACTATATCAATATCCTCAAATTCATCTCTTCCTTCAATCACAACCGCCACTTCATGTTATTTCCATAGACCAATTATATGATCATCCAACGATCTAACTCTCTTTGCAGGTAGGACCACCTTAAATATTTATTAATGATAACTTTTTTAAAGTCCAATAAAAATTTGTCTGTATATGCTTTCTTAAATCCTTTGACCATCTGATCTAAAAGGACATCATCAAGATGTTTATTAGCATGCGGACTCTTGCTCGATGTGAAAATTGGTATATTATATTAGGCTTAGGAGCAAAATGCACTCAATATTCTTCGCCCCAAAAACATTTAATTTAATTATGAGTTTTTACACTTTTATTGGAATTGAGTATTTAGATGCACATTAAATGCATTTTTATAGATAAAGCAGTATTATGCCAGAGAGAGAAAGCTGATGATTTGGAATTGTGATGTATTAGCATAAATTGAACCATTTAAGAGATCATCTGATCTTGAATACAGCATAAGATAATTGCATAGCAGTCTATAAAACATTGACACTTTAATGACTCAATTTCCCTTAGTTTTCTTGTTTAATTCAAGCAAAATACTTTTGATGTTAAAGTAGATAGTAGATTTAGAAAATATTTGGTTGCCTTGATCTGTAGATTTTTTGTTTTAATATGCAAGAGTATTAATAATTATTGTGATGAACATAATTCATATTGTCTTATTTTGGTTATGAATGAAAATGGTTCTATTGAATTAAAATTGAAAGGATTTATGGGAGATTTCAATTAAGCTCTAAAACTAATTTATTTTTAAAATTAATACTAGATTTAAATATGGATAAGCACTTATATAAGTATTTAATAAATAGAATCTTATAGGATTAGAGTAGTAGATAAAGAAGAATAGAATATTGTTATAATGAAATAATATCAATCAGAATGCTTGAATCTATAAAATAATAATACTTAAACTACATATTAATCTTAACTTAAATTTGTATATTTATAATTGAGTGTTTTGTTATTAAAGTTACCGATCAACTTTCTTACCTATTAGAATTATTTGTAAATTATTTTTTGAACATAAATATGAATATTTAATAAGCAAGAAATTAAATTTAATAATAATTAGGTGTGTACTTGAATGAGACTTCGTTAAAGACTATCAAAGAGTTCCAAGAGGCGAAGAAGAATAAAAAGCAAGCTGATCCAATCATTTAAATAAAGAAATAAACTCCAGAGTGTTTTCAGATACCATAATAAGATGAAGTAGTAATTAATTTGGACGAGTTCAAATTTGAACCTCACGTAAAATAAAAGAGTTGGCAAACTCAATTGTTGGAAGCATAATAAAAATAGTAACCCATTTATCATCAGATATATGGATATTGTTTAGAATAATTTAAATTTGATTCGATTATGGAAAGATTATAACTTTTGCGAAAATCGCTTTTTAAAAAGAAAATGCCAAATGGTGACATACAAAAAATAGAAGAATTCATTCCGTTTTATACTCTTAGAAGAATGGCAATGTAACTACCTACTGATGCTTCTGAGATGAATAGTATGTTGCAAGATCACTTCGTTACAGAGGCTTTCTTGAAGGAAATTAGATACTTTTTGAAATAAGTAATAATTATTAATAATTCGAGTAAAACATAGACAAAGGTTTAATATTTTATCACCCTAAAATGTATGAATAGAGTGATGACTAATTAGAATAGTTGTTAGCTGAATTCGTTGAATTAGACAAATAAGGATCAAGTGGATTGGAGGAGGAAATAAAAGTGTTTCCTTCTACCTAATTAAAATGCTGATTAAATAATAAAATTTATAATAGTTTCATTCTTATTTAAATTAATTATTAACTTATTTATAAATTGTCAGCGTCTACTGCAACTAATTGTTTCTAGTCTTACAATCTTCTATTTATTTCAAAAGGTTCTGGCACAACTGTGCATTATCATCCAATAGTAAGCTTTTATGCCTTCTTTATTAACAAATCTCCACTTAAGTTAATTAAATTTCTTTTAGTTTTCCGATACGTCCCTCTTGTTTAAATAGCTTCAGAATTACTTTTGCCGTAGAGAATTTAATATTATTCTTTGTCGCAGCCTCTTTAATCGATAGTCCTTCCACTAAAATATCGACCAGGAGTGATATTCTCTAGTCAGTATTAATACATTAGTATTTCCTATCGATGAGGTCGAAAGTGTTCTAATTCATTATTTTAAATATTGTGATTTTTTTTGGTGTGATTCACCATCTTATATCGATAGAATTATTGGGGGATTAATTAATGCTCTTCTTTATTTTAACTGAGATATGTAAGTTAAATGCTAAGATTTGAAAATATAAATATTGTGTTTATAAAATGATAATGTAGACAAATTGTTGAAGGATTCTTTTACCAATAGTTGATTAATCTTGTCAAATCAAAATTACAATAAAATCAACATCAACATCAATAATTGAAGATGGATAATTGCTAAATTGGACTACTTTGATGACTTTACTAACATTGATAAAAATAAATGGATACAGAAATCACAACCATGGGATTGGATTGGCATATCTCTATTCCTTTTTATTTAGGACTATTTTAACAACCTAGCTAAAAGAATAACAATTAGCTTAGAATACATTATTTTACAAAATATCCAACCCTTTATGATCTTAAAATGCTGTTAATCTCTTCCTTTATTATAAAGAAAGTATATAAAAATAGATACACAAAGTTTATTGTTCTAGAAAATAAATTATTTTTTTTGAACAAATCCTAAGTTTCTAATTAAAATTAATTAAGATCAAAAAAATGAATATATCAAATAATAGTACTTATTAATTCACATTGTAAATCTATTTTAATCACTTTACTCTAGATCTTGACAGCTTCCTATTAGGGAATTCATAAATTGATAACTGTAAATATTCAATTTTTATAAACATTTAACTTAAATTTTAACGAAAGAGTAACATTAGAAATGAATAATTTTATAAATGAATTAATATTATGAATTGTTCAATATTTTACATAATAAAGAAATCGAGAATTATCAATAGTAATTTAATGAATCAAATAAGATATATATGCTATCATTATGGCTCTTATTACATGGCATCAGGAGATGGATTTATCATTCTGAATAATTAGTTTACAGGAATCTGATTGTTGATATCGAAGTAGGAATCAGGCTCAAACTCAATTGTCGGTTCTTAAGCAACTTGAATTGATCTTCTTGTGTTTTTGGGAGCCTATTTTAAAATTTGAATTTCAAACTTAATATATTGCCTATGCTTGCTATTACTGTGACCAAGTAAACATCTCTTTCTTTTATTGCATTTAGCTTTTCTTTTATTCATCTTATCTTTTCTTGAAATCCTCATATTCTTAATAATCATCCTCTGGTTTCAAAGTGATAGTTGTTGGTTTACGTATAATCATTAAATTTAAATAATGAAATTTTGATTTTCATCAATGAGTATTGCTTAATTCCAAGAAGGGTGAAGAAAAGGATGGACAATAACTAGAAATTGATATTTAATTGAGATCTACTTAAACTATTAATATAACATAAGAAAATAAATAATATGAAAGAAGTTGATTAGATTGAAGTACCTACCGTATTTGGACTAATCATATATAAAAATGAAATATGCGATATGTATTCATCCAAAAAAGGATACTTATAGGTCTTAGAGTAAGAATTTTTGCTACTTAATTTAGTTGATAATTAAACAAGCTATTAAATTTTGTCTGGATAGTGTAAATAATAAATGTTAGTCATTATTGATAATCACTCAAAATTTCAAGGCTTTTTACTTCCTAAACTATTTCTTCTTATTGATTGCTTTCTAAATATGCCATATCATTAATGTTATCCTCATCCTATGGCTTAGAACTTAGCATATCCTCTTCATTCACCTCTTGAATCTCATTCTATTGTTAGTACTTTGAAGTCAATTTCTCTTGAGGACAACTACTGATTATCTCAAACTATTTGTCTTCTTCATCAGCAGGGAAAAATTAATTAATTAAGACTTCATCATTTGGATTAAAATTCTCAATGACCTATTAATTACTCTATTACTCATTCAGATCTCTAATAAAGCTATCCTATTATTAGACTTCATTTGAGCTTTTATGATGTGATTACCTTGAAAAAGGATTTGTTACAAAGTCTATAGATACTCTCATACTTTGAGAATTCTATTCACTATTATCAGTAACATTGTTATTTGACATAGTATTTTAAAATATCTAAATAAACATACTGAATACTTCTAATAGAAAATAGGATGTTATCTATTAATCCCAATTAAAATTCATGGCCTATATAAATTTTATAATATCGTCCCTTCCAACCTTTTTGTATTTGTATTAAATCCAATACTATCGTACACGGTCTTTTTTAGATTAAAGAGACTATACGCTACTTATTGGAATACCTTATTGATTAATTATTGTGCCTTTTACTCATCCAGACCCTCTAAGGAGTGATAACTTAATTGAGTAATAAATTGTTAAGATAATGTCTATGTCCCAGTTAGCTTATCCACAACTTATTGTGATTCACTTTCGCTTAATTAAAATGGTTCTCTATTTTATCATAATAAGTATTCTTACTATTGCAACAGCGAAATAAACTCTTGTTTGTTTTTTGCCTTTTTTAATGTCTCAATTGCATCATTAAATTGACTCATGGTGACTCTCTTCTGATGCAATTTCAATATAACCAGATCTTTTGGAAATTTGATAACAGTGTCCTTTGGCTGAGTATTATTATTGTTGTTCCCTTTGATGGATTGATAGAGCAATTACAAATTATCATACTTTTATTAGATTGTTTACTATTTTTAAACTAGTTGTTATTATTTAATAGAGTGATTTTTTAATTGAATTTTCATTTCTTTGATAGTTTAATCCCTTTTCGAAATGATATCTAGTGACTCATTGTTTTATTATTATAATTTAAATAGTTATTCGTGACAAACATCTAATTGAGATTCTAATTGTTACACTTATTCTAATTTGCTTTTTTGGTATTAAATTTGATCTTAGGCCATTTACAACATATGCTTCATCATAAGGGTTTATTCGAAATACACTTTTTTTTCAACCTACAATTCAATTAACATCAGTACCTCCAATTCCTATAATTTGCAAACTTTACTATTCCTCTTTAAAATTTCCATTTCCTTCATTTTATCCTCCAATTCTGAGCTCTTATCCTTGACTTGCTTCCTTAGTGAAATAATCTGAAGATCTTGATTGTTCGATTTCTTTTGAGTAGTTAAATCCTCTATCAAGTTCTCATACTTTTAGAATTCTCTCTAAATTATAGACAATAGAACGTACTTCATTGTGTTGCACTTTGGTTCTCAGTCGGGTGTTCTCATCTTTAAGATTGTTAACTTATTGCTTTGATTATTACAAATCATAAAACAATTATTCATAGGAATTTGGACGCTTGGACTACTCCTCATGAGCCAAAAATGATAACATATTCTTCTAACTTGTGGGAATAATAAAAGAGCAGATTACCTTAATGGCATAGACGTAGACACTTAAGAAACATCAAAGTTTTAAGGGTTTCTTTTACTACTATTATTTAATTTGCCTAATCCAGATGTTTACAATTTGAGAATTCTGAATGATTGATTTTTGCTAAGCTCTTCCATAGTATTTATGGTTTATTTCGATTTACGGTTATCAGACGTATAAGATTGATATTCATTCATTATTTGGATGTCTTTTTATCAATTTTGATTTCTCAATTAAAAAAATAATCAAAACTTATAAATGTAATGTTATTAAACTCTTAAAATAAATTCTCAATTCTCATTATAGATCTTCATTTCTCTGATAGTTCCAATCGTCACACATAGTTTATAAAGAATAAATGAAATACTTTATTTTCTTGGCTAATTAGTAATATAGATATTGTTATTATTTAAATGCTTTGGATGAATGACAGTATTATTTTAACAAATGGGATTATTGTGATAAATATACATAAGAGATAATGAACTATCGATAGAAGCATATATATATTTTATAATTGATCAATATAAAAAATAATGTAATATTAGATTTAAATCATTGACATATAGTCCTATGAAAATAAATAGTATTACAATGTTAGAATTACGAATAACTATTATACTTGCTATCGTGACGTGAGGGTGCGCTTTTCAGATCTCAATTAACTGTCTCGAAACCTTCAGGCTGATAATTATCAACTTCATGTAAGAGTTTATAGTGAAATATTATAAGTTGCCTTTATTTCCAGAGAAATCCATTTTCAATTCATGGTTTCAGAGCAGCGAAAGTAAGGAAGAATTGCAAGAGTATCTTAAATCTATTTAGACCTACTTGTCTCATATTAATAAGTACGAAAAAGATATTTATACTTAAAGAATCATAATCTACAAGCCTGATGCTATAAATAATTTTGTATGCAACACTTTTGACCCTGAAAGACTGAAGTGTTTGACTTTTGGCAAATTAACCAAGGAAATTCTCTATAGCAATTATATAAAATCTGCTTAAATTAAAAAGAGCTAATTCAATAAGGTGTTTAGAGTAAGCGTTAGCTAAGTGGCCTTAACGGTGCATCAATATCTGATTCCTCAATGTGACGTTGCTAAAGTTGAATACGAGCATTTCAAGCGATCGCAGTTGCTCATTTCAGATTTCACCTACATTGTCAAGTGTTTGGAAATAGGCCACATCCATAAGAATAAGCCCTTCTTCAATAAGAAGATCAAGAAGACGATCTACAATAGATTTATCAAAATCGAAGACTTGCAGTATGATACGATATACGCAGTTGAGGAATGGGTGGAATAACCCATGAATGAGCTAATTTAATTGAGAGCTTAAACTCATAATTTGTTTCAGTTAGAAGTAATTGTGGAAGCCATTATAACTTTGGTGACAGTGGCTTAATATTTATAATTCTTATAGATATTCTAGAAATAGTTCTCTGTAAGTTATTTGTTTTATGATGAAAAAAAAGGATTTAAAGTTGGTGGATTATCTCCTATTCTTGCCTACAAAAAGAAATACCGCATTTAATATGATAAAGAAAGGAATGATTATTAAGCTCTACAAGCACCTGAAAGTAATTCATAAGCAAATCAATTCGGTTTCAAAAGCAATTTAAATCTTTCAGTCAAGACCGATGTTTGGTAAATTGGGATGGTAATTTTGTCAATGGCTTCACTCACATTGCCGATGGATTTGATTTCACAAGATGCTATTGAAAATAAATTGAAATTTGTTTCATTACAATATGGGTATGTAATTTTTAAAATTAGGGAAATGTTAGGGAGTTTAATCAGGAATATGCTGTTACGTAATCCCATTGAGAGATGTTCTCTTATTGATGTCGGTTGTGCTGCCCAAAATCTGCTGCCCATGAAATTGGAATACTTAAAGTATGAAGAGAAAACCGAAAGAATTTAAGTTTATATGTTAATTTAAATAGATTACTTCGCTTTCACAACAATAACTTGAAGAATTGGACAAGTCTTTTAAAGAGAAGAAAAGAAGAAAATACATCATTCAAATGAGTGTCAGCAAACCTATTGTCTAATAAATGTTCTTGTTTTATTTGGAAAGAATCAAAAGAGAAAATGTGACTCAATTATACATCAATCTATCTCACTAACAGATTCCTGATGAGTTCATTGATAAAATGATGTTAATAATCATTGAATATAAGAATCTATAGTAACTTATATTCAATACGAAAGAATGCTCTATTAATGATGTTGCTTGTTTAAATATTATTAATCAAGCTAATCTAATAACTCAATTAAAACAATTAACACTGGGAATAAGCGGAATTTCAATTAATTAGATTCCTTTAACAAAATTTCGAGTGGTTGTGTATAACCAATGAAAATATAAATAAATATTAATTTATTAAATGAGGGCCATCTTGTTCAGATTCAGTACCTATTCAAAATTTGCAGAGAAACTGTAAAATACCAAATTTGCTACCATTTACAATTATGAAACTCAAGTTAAGCCTGCCCTAAGTATCTATGAATCCATGGGATTTAATGAATAAATGATCTTCAGAATTTTCAAGAACAGAGGTCTTTCTCTTGTCAAGGGCAATACTGCTAATGACATTGAATAATTGAGCGAACTATTCAAATCTAGATTGAATGCAGAAGCGAAGTAATTCTTCCTCACATTAATTAAGATAAATGCGAACCATCCTCTTTAAAGATCCATAAATATTGAGTCATCCTATTGATAAAATGAATAATTACTTAGACCTTTTTGAAAAGCAACTACAAATGAGCAAAGAAGACATTTTATCCATGTTGACAGCATACCCTCTATTAATGAGAAACTTTGAAGTTAATTATGAAAATTTCAGGAATGTCTTCAATACCTATGCTCATGTGAGTGACAAACAATTTGGATAAGTATTGGTCAACACTCCATTCCTATTTTCATTCAATCTTGAAAGAATACCACCTAATTTTAGAGTTATGTATAACAGGGAATATAAAACTAAGGAAATCTAGGAATTGGTAATTATTATATCAGTATGATTTATTAGATTCAAAAAACTTCAGAGTTTCTAGCCCTTAAAAATCATGATCTAGATAGATTATTAAATCATTATGATGTTCTAATTCCAAATAAAGAAGTCTAACATCAATTGCTAATTAATAATCATAAATTATTACTCTTAACACCAGCTTATATGTTGAGTCCGAAGATCAATTTATTCAAAGAAATTGGGTTATCAATTAACTAGGTAGGACAGCTCTTGTAGATGTGTCCAAATTTATTCTTAAAGAGTGTTTAAACATTGAAATTGAAATTGAAGTTTTTTGAAAAGCATATGAATGTTAAAATCAAGGATGCTCCATATTTTCCTCACATTTTAGAGTTTGATTATTGGACAGTGTTACGTCCCAGGTAAACATTCCATTCCTAATAGGATTGGTGATTTTGAATAATCTAGAGAATGTAATGGATAATCTAAAAATGAGTCAAGAAGATTTCATTAAGAAGTATGATTGCGAATAGAAATACCAAGAATTATTGAATGAAGCACCAACTAAAAAGAAAGTTGATGCAGACTTCATGATAAGAAAATACCATAGATATTGTCATGACAGAATATAATTATTACATTGAGGTATCATATCTAATTGTTATTTATTTGACAATTCTATGGAGGATTCAATCATTTATAAAGTGTTGTCTTTCGTCTATTTTAATTATTATTAATTTTATTTATGGATAAATAATTACTTCTTACACCTTTTGAGAAAATCGCTCATGATGCTGTTGGCCATAAATGTTAAACGCATTTAGATGCCTATAATATTTGTATATAAAAAAATAAACATAATAATGCTTTGAAACAGTGTATAGAATTGATGGATCAATTTAGATATTGCACTCTTCTGAATGCAAAGTTGGCCTAATAGGAATAGAAGACTAAAGAAGTATGATTTATTTGAATGTTTAATTTTGTTAATTATTGATATTTAATGTTTTCAATATAAATAGGCTTAATAACAGCACTATTCTTTTAGAATTCAATCTAAACTAATAGAATCCGCAGTCATCCAAATTAAACATTTACGGTAAATGAGGAATCTCTGGAATTCTAATTTTCTACTTAAGAGGCTCATGTGAAATTACTAAGGTTAATTAGAAATTGAATTTCATAGCAATCCTGCAATATATGACATTATTGTTTATAGAAATGATTCAAATTCATTAGGTGCTTACATTGAAACACCCTTCCTTAGTTTGGACAATCAATACCTGGATGATTAATAATTAGACAATGGTAAAATCTATATTCTATTCTTAGATTGCATAGGTTTGCCTAAACATCCTAAGTTGACTGAAATATTTAGTGTTAATTTATTGGATAATACTGAAGATATTTACTATACAGACCTCTTGATTTTGGGATAACAATAGAAGTATGCAGTATTCTTTTATTAAGAATATTTTTATTGACAGATGAACTAGAATTAAAGCAGGCCATACTGCTGTTTAATTAATCCCAATCCCCACAATGGAATATACAAATTAAAAATATTTCTTACAATCTTTAAACCTTGATTTCTGAGCAAGTCAACTACACAAATGCCTATTTTGCACACTTCCAGAGTGATCAAGATCGCTGTCTGATTCTATCGAACTATGGAGGATTTTGGTTGAATACTAATTCTGAAATAGAGAAGCCCAATTTAAATCTAGAACCAGTGATAAACAAAAGATAAGATCTCAATAAAGTAAGTCTTTTCGAAGAATATCTTGCTATTGCAAATGGCATTGCTGGAGTCGATCTCTATTAATATATCAATAAGCAGCTAATCTATTTACTCACAATCTCAGCAGAACAATTAAATTAAACAGCAGTCAACATTATATCTGTAAAACTATCTTAAGAAAGGATAAGCATCTTAGATGAGCATACAGGATTGTACATCTTTAAAATACAAAATGGACAACTATCCTTAGATCTCACAATATCCTAATCAAGATGTGTTGCCTTTGATCATTATTAGAACACTTACTTGGTTGTGGCTGAAACTCCAAATAATATAGAGTACATGATGGAGATATTCCTCCTACCTGACTCAAAGGAATACTATATAAATAGAATATATGTTGATGATTTCTCTTTTAGAGATATTTAAATTGATGAAGACTATGCAATCATTATTGGCGAAGATGTCCATTTGGTACTTAGACATTCCATTTTCAATGGTTTCATGAGGAATAACACAGATTTAGTAAAAACATTCTTTGAAGATGAATTAATTAGATTCCAATATTTTGATATGAATGAATCCATTAGGACCTAATTTATGGAAACATCCTATTATATAGGTCTCTCTAAAGGATCTTTGCATATTTGGAAATTTAATGATTACAACCCAGTTATTATTTGTAAATTCTAATATGGAAGAGAGTAAAATTACACCCTCAAAGCCAATACTTCAAGATGTGAAGGACATCAGATTACAGATTTATTTGAATAATGTCAAATCACATAATAATTATCAATCTAAGCTTCAGGACCTCTTTTGGAATCGGATTCAAATTACCTGATTATTGGGGTTTGTGTTTCAGTTGCAGTAATTAATATCATTAATATTTTAGGTAATTCTCGTAATCATCGTCTTCATTTTGTGTAGAAAAGGTAGAGCACTAGCTAAGAGAATATAAGAATTAAAGTAACAAGCTGAAGAAATGAAAAAATATGGGGCATTTTAAGAATAAGAACAACAATCTGCTGAACATTGAACATTTAATTGTTAGCAATTATAGATTTTATGTTTTAAGAATTTTAACAGATTTATTTATAAGTTCTTAAAGTTAAATTTGATCTAATCATTTATATCAATGACTAGATTATTCAAAGCCCAATTAAATTGAAAATTTTTTTCAGCAAATTATTAATAAAACATTTCCATGTATATTGATTATTATTGATGTAAAAGTTACTTCAATTTATAATAGAATTATGTCAATCTTGAAATATCTATTTATTGAATACTCTTCGAAATATTGTTTGCTTTCATTATAAATTAAAATTAAAATTCTAGTTAAATTATTTGACTAAAATTTTAACTCAGTTTTGTATTTAATTTAAATTCTCTATAGTAATTCCCCACTCTAAATATAGACTACAAGCTATTCATATATGATCAAATAAGAATTATGATGTTAATTTTAATTTGCACTGATTTAATGATCTGTTATTATGAAAATACAATTATAAAGAAGTTCGGATAAATGTGAAACAATAGTATATAGATTTTTATTAAATTTATTAATTAGCACGTATAAGTAAAATAAATTATCTGATCATTCAATTAAAGATTTTAATATGCTTAATAAACTATTTTATTTTTCCAATAATAACTTTAATAAAATAAATAATTACATCATCGGAATCTGAAATAGTATGACATTTAACTGCTTAATTAAATTAGCGCATTCTTGTAAATTCTGCCTAAAATAAATTTTATTTGCTGCTGTGTCCTTCATTAGTAACAATGACGAACGCATTGAATAAAGGATAATACAATTCTAAATTAAACATAATAAACACCTTTAAAAATTTCTAAAGGGTTTAAGTGGTTGAGTATCCATATGTGGAATTTATGAATTATATTTCCAAAAGTAAGAGTGTGAACATAGCAATCTTATTTAAAAACTAATTAGCCTGAGTATGTTTACTCTTCGGTAGTGCTCTCAGTGAGATTATCTGACATTTCTGCTAAATTTAATCATATTAAACTTACAGGAATCTAAAATAGACTACAACTTTTTTATATTCATAGAAAAATCTTCACAAATCAACAATAGAAAGTGAGATTTATATATAGTGATCTTTTCAAGAAGAATGATGGGCTCGGAATGAAATGGATCAAATGAAAAATCTTAGTTTATAATGAATCCTTCAAGTTATGGGAAAGGCTACTAGTGTTCCAAAGACATTTATCGACTTTGGTCTTCTTTGGCCAATTTCTATCGGATAATCATAACTTATATTAAACTTATATGTATTCTTGCTCAGATTCAGCATGAACTCCATTCCTTCTTTATCTTCTCCTACTTTCACATAATATCATTTATTTTAAATTTTTTTTAACTTTAATACCTCAAAAATATTGTCTGTCAATGTAAATTGAAGTACCAGTTGTATATCAATTCGAATGTTTTCGTAAAGGGAAGAATGGAAATAAGAAATACTTGGGAATATTAAGACAAGATAGGTTGGATTTATGTAAGGTATCGTTCGTTGAAGACATTGATATTTTAGGATAATCATCCAAATTTCAAGTATTCTTTGCCAATTTAACTCTAAACGCACATAAAGTGGGAAGTGGAGGAGGACAATTTAGATGGGAAGAAGCATTACAAAATAGTCTCATTCAAATTTCAATAAGTGCTCAAATTTATTCTAACATTCATTAGGTTAAAAAAATAAATGAAAACCAAGTTGCCAAAATAACAACATTTTGCAGCGATGATAAAACTCTAGCCGTTTTAAAAGAGCACTTGAGAAATAAGATCATCTTTTAAAGAATTCAAGATTTTTACACTCCCCTCCAAACTTTAGGCAAGGGAGCATCTTCCAGAGTCTTATTGGTGAGACACAAGAACACAGAAAATTATTATGCAGCAAAATGCGTTGACAAATCCTACATAAACGAAACTGAAAATGGACTAGTATTAGTTTAAACATAAAATAGGAATCAATGTTTTAAGAGATAGCCATTAACAATGAACTAGATCATCCTTCCTTTATAAAATTGCATGCAGTTTATGAAGGAGATAACACATTCTATATGGTTATGGATTTATTGGAAGGGAAAAGCTTGCATGAAGAATTAAACAATCATAAAAATGGGTTCCCAGAAGATACAGTAAGGAACATTATGTGGGTAATAAATCCATTAGATTGTATAGTAAATCCTGACTGGAATAGAATACATGCATGAAAAATAAATTATGCATAGAGATTTGAAACCAGAAAACATAATGTTATTGAGAAAAGATGACTTGAATTCTCTTAAAATTGTTGATTTTGGTTTAGCTACATACTGCAATGCAAATAAGTAAAAATAATAATTAAATAAGAAGATATTTATTTCCTAAATGTGGTACTCCTGGATACGTTGCACCTGAGATAGCTAATCTTGTTGACAAAACTTTAAAATATGATAAAGTTTGTGATATATTTAGTGCTGGAGTGATATTTTTTAAATTGTAAGTTTAATCTTTATTTCAGAATAACTGGAAAGGACCTCTTCCCAGGAGTTGGATTTAATTTAGTATTGAAGTTAAATAAGTAGTGTAAAATTGATTTAACTCCCTTGCAAATGAAAAAAATTGATCCATAACTCAATGTATTTTATAAATACAATTTTAGAATCTAATCCAGAAAATGCTTGAAAAGGAGCCAACTCAAAGAATAACCTCATCTCAATGTTTATAGGATCCATTCTTTATTCCTTGTTATCAAGAGAGTGGCATCCAAGGGCCTGCTAAATTAACAACCTTTCAAAAGAAGCAAATGTTTTCAACTTGTGGAAAAGCTTTCACTACTGAATTTTAAAATGAAAACCAAAAGGGAAGTCCCTAAGATAGAATTGAAAATAAAGGATCCTTTGTTACATAAGAAAATACATATAGACCAATTTAATAAAACCAATAGAAAATTATCTAAAAATTTAATACTACTGAATTTGATCATATTGATCCCACTTAAAGTCCATCAATGGATAATGTAAAAAAACGATTTTAAAAAGGGGATCCTATAGAAGAAGAGGATGAAAAATGAAAATAAAAACAATTTTTTCATCATTATATTTTATAATCCAATCTCGTTTTATTGCTTTATAAAATTTTACTCATTATCTAATTATACCTTCTTATAAAGATTGTAATACTTCAAATTTTATAATAATATTAAAATTTATTTATTTTTTCACATAAATAGATTCAATTCATCAATTTCTTTAACAAATACAAACTAGTTTTGTCATTCAAAAGATCCTCTGATAACATGACTAGGCCTAGAATACATCTTTTATATCTTCTTTATGAGTATCTAATTTGAATACTAGATATTATCAAGTAAATAACCAAGATGAATATACCAAAACAAATGTAAAAAATGAATAAACTATCCATAGTCTTTGTTATTAGATTTGATGATATGTAGTTTACTTCTTCATAAAATTGATTGAAACCTTCAGAAATATTAAGTGGAAATTACACTATGAGATTATTATAGTCTTTAAAGTAGTAAAAAGGGCCAGATGGATTTTAATCGTAAATAGATTTTGAGATTTCCAAATCAAAATTATTTTTCAATAATGAATCCAATTTGCTAATAAAACCAATGATACCTGTTCTCAAAACATCAGAATTATTTTCATATCCATAAAATTGCCCATATTCCTTTTCAAATTTTGATTAAGTTAGATTTGTATTACAAAACTTTATTGATTCTTGCAAATAATTACAAAAATCGCCCTAGTAAAGATCATAAAGAATTTCTTTATCTTTTTAATCTATTTGATTTGTCAAAATGATGGTAGAAAATAAGGTTATAACTTTTTTCGAATATGTTTAAGATAAATTGTGAAAACTCTAAGGAACTTAATCATCTTAAAATAATGTATTTATATTTCCTAATTCAGCATCATGTATGTCTTGAATAATATTTAACAATTCTTGTTATCCTTTCATTATAGATGCAAAAGAAATTAAATAACTTAATTGGGCTTGAAATTTAACATACGTTTTAATTAACTATTCTATAGGTTAGTATGTTTAGTCACTTAATTTGGTTTGCAAATATCCAAAGCCCACTAAGAATGCTATTAATAGGTAGCTAATAATGCTCACACTCAATTTTGGTATAATACTTATTTATTTATTGGAGATCTTTTCATACAGTGTTTATGTTTATCTTTGTTTGATTGAATTTTAAGATTGAGGTATAAAGTCCTTTAAATTAGAAGTTTTTAATGATAATAGGCTTTATTTGAGAGTATTGATCATGTTTCCTTTTTCTTATATGGCTGACTTTATAAAACACAGCTTCTAATCAATTAATTGATAAGCTTAGTCTTCATTTATTTTAGTTATTATTTATATAATACATTTCTGTCTTTTTTCAAATTTAAACCAATTATTGATATTTATTAGGAAAGGGATAATAAATAAGATAAGTTAGACAGCAAGTATGCTATTCCAAAATTCCATAATATTAGTTTAGTAAGTTGCCAATTAGATACTAAATGTGTCTAAAATATCGATGCTGATATTGTATGCCTATACTATGTTCATTCTAAAGAAGAGAATAGACTTAATAAACTGAATTTGATCTGCTGAATATGTAATTAAAGGTATCATATTTTCTCTAATTTTTTCTGAAAAAGTAGCAATACTAGTAAGTTGTATTCTGCTTTATAATATATCTAAAGAATATGAAATTTCATGTTTTATTGCATCGATCTTGATTAATTCAGTGTGTAAAAAATCATATTCCTCTCTAATCTAAGATAACTTATAATCTAATTAGGTAATAAAAGCATTTTATAAAAATTATGAAGTCTCCAAATTTTAAAAAATTAATTTATGAAATCCCAATTAAAATGCATCATTGTATACCTTAGCCATTAATTAAGGAGCATAAATGTATTGTGTTAATTTAATTTTAGTCTAGCCATCATTTTGACTTTAATAGATTTGCAAAATTAAAAATATAATGATCAGTAAAATTACAATAAATTTGTAAAAGTATATTTTTATAAACGGCACACTACTAGTTTATTTTAACAATACTTGATGAAGGAGGAAAGCAGCTTTTAATTCTGTTCCAAACTCACTTCCTTCAATTAATGATTTAGTTTTTTATGGTTCCATCTTTCTCTTGGAATCACTGATTGTTTCAACTTTTTCATTTTTTGATGATATCTCATTAAAGTGTAGTTCTAATTGATATTAGATTATTTCATCTTTTAATTGAACTTTCTTTATCAATCCTTTTGCAGGAAAGATTACATCACTTTCTGTCTAAAAATTAAGATCAAATAAATACTGCATGAATATTCATTATTGAATTTAAATAGTTTTGATAAAAAACATCTAATATATTAAAGTTTAATGTATCCTACTCTATATTCTAATATTTCGAATTCAGTAACTGCATTTAATCAGATCTCTCTGAATAAATATTGTCCACGTAATAAGAGGATTTTAACAAATTGGTTTCTTGTCTTATAAAGCTTTTGAATGACATATCTATTTTTTATATCTTAGATCTTTATATAAAATTTATATCAAATATCTGAGAAGAGTTCTAACTTGAAAGCAATTCAAATAATTTTGGACAATAATACTATATCAAATTATAGAACTACATTTATTAGAAGATTTCTGGCCAATAATTCTTTAAATGCTAACTCATACCTGTAATTTATCCAGAATTATCAAATACAATAAAAACTTTATTTTTATTAACTTTTTTTATTAATGATAATAAAATAAAATCTGAGAAATCATTACTTAATATAAAGTGAATTTATAGACATTAAATATATTCGTTTTCTTGTTTTTATAGTACTTATAATTAAGATTATTAGCTATTTGACAAGATATGCACTCTATTAATAAAACCTTCTAAAAATTCATTATGAATTGACTTAATTGCTTTTGGCATAAGCTATTCAATAGTTTCTAATTTAGTATTCTTACTGGAAAAACCAAAAAACTAGTTTGTTTGACTGTTAGAATTTAATATAGAGCCTCTTTTATTAATTATACTTACTGGTACTATAATAGAGTCTTCTTTAGAAATTTCTGTGTAACTAATAGTTTTGCTGTCTGTTGTCAATAATTAATTCAAAATTTTATTTAATTTAATCCCTTATATAAGATTTTACATTATTTAAATATTGAAATTAATGGAAATCTTTAGAAAGAGAGAATTATCTCTGTTTTTATAAATGTTGTTTTTCTTTAACCATAATTTTATTCCCTAAATGGTTTCAGATATGCCGATAATATGCTTCTCTATTTCATTAAAAGATTAAGCTCCCTATATTAGATACTTAAGAAATTCTATTTATTTTTAAAAAACCTCTAAAGTCTTTTTTTCATATTCTGCTTCAATTAGTTTATTCATATTTAAATTTTCAATTGTTTTTGTAAATTGATTGAATTGCACCATTTCTTTTTAAACTTTATACTTCAAAAATGCACTAATCTACTTATAAAAATAGGATTAATTAGTTTGGGTGCTCTCAAACTTATAAAGAAGATTTAATGCTAAGTAATATCTTTATGAATGTTTGACTAAAAAGTCAAATAATATTAATATATTGTCCTCCTTTTAAAATATAGATTAATATTTAGGTGAGATAAGGTTGGATGTATAATTATTAATCTCATCTTGCAAGCAGATCTCAAATAGGTTTTATATATAATTGTTATCAAGATTGCAACTTAATGCACAAACAAATATTTTTTTTTCGACCATTTTTTGATGAATTAAGTATTGTAAACTACTGGAGTAAAATATCTAAGCGAAGTTAATTTAAGTAAATAAATGGTATATGAGAGTGGATGAATAAAGCAATATATTAAAAATAGATGTTTCATTTATTTATGTACTTATTCCAACAAGGAGAAATATAGAAATAAATAAATTGCATAATATTAGACTTTAATTAGATTTATCTTAATCATTTTATTCAAATATATTTTGATGTTGTTTCAATATCATTCTCATTATAGTTAACAGTTAAAATACGATTTATCCAGTGTTTGTTTTTAATATTGTAAATACTAAAACTCTAAATATATCCAGAAGATGTATGATAAATAAAACAGGAGAATAAAAATGATAAATTGGAACATTCAATCTGTTAAAATTGCATTAAATGTCTCTCTAAAAATATGTAATCAAACCTAACAACACCAAAAATATTGCAAATGTAAAACATCCTATCACAAAATACCCTACATTTTCTGAGTGGTAAAACAAAAATTCAATATAAATAGCTATAAGTGGGAGCTTGAGTACTTTATTCAAAATGGTTAAAGTGTAGTTTATACAATATCTGATAGCATCTTTCTAATGACACATTACAGAAAAAAGCAAAGCAATGTATGATAAAAAGGAGAAGAAGATGATAAAAACATCAAATGAATATTAACTGTCAGCTTAATCTAAAAATAGAGTATAGTTAGTAAATTATGAAATTGCTTTAAGCATTTTGTCCTCATATTATAATTATCCCCAGCCATGTTTTGGTAAAGATAGAGCAATATTTTATGTAAATTCGATACCAACAAATAGCTTCACAAATTTCATATTGCTTCTCATCTAAAGTGAAAGAAACTAAACCAAATTTAAAAAAGTAAATCTCATAAATTTACAATTTTGATAATAATTCTTCATAACTTTACATCAAATTTAGATATAAAGATTTGCTAATGTAAACATAAAAATATGAGAAATATTTATATTATAATTACTTAATTTACATAAAATTTGCCAAATATATGGTGTTATATTATTCGTGATTACATTATCGATATATAATATATAAAATCTATATCATTTATTTTTGAATTTGCCAATTCAAATACTATAATTATTATCTATTTATTTACCTAAATTTTTAATTAAAATATTGAATAATTAAAATTAGATGAAAATAATGACATAATCTAAATATATTAATTGTAAATTACAGGCTTAACAAATTTAAATAAATGAGTTCTTTTTAAATAAATCTCATTTTATATGAAATCATGCTCATTCGAACCACAATCACTTGATTTTAAAGAATTTCTTCGTAAAATCAAAGGAACATTATAATTTTGAGTAAAGAGTAAGCTAGACAAATTTACACAATATTATCCTTAAAACTCATATTTAAGTAATTCAAGTTGATATATTCTTAAAATTAAGGCTAAAAATTAAATTTTTTATGTGGTTAAACTAAATTCTTCTTATTTACATTCACCCATACTTATAAAGAAATTTAGATAAGTGATTAAAATTAATGTTATTTTTTTTTCATATATTGTATTTTACTTATTTTTGTTTTGTATTTTTAAAACTTGAATTTTTTTATAAATCAAAAGATTGTCTAATTCTAAATAAGCATAATTTGATTATTAAATTAAAACTTTAAGGAATTTGAAACAGAATTAAAATGTACATTCAAGTTGAATCAAGAAGACTCCCTCTTTTGTTAAGTAAATACACATAAACTTAATTATAATTATAATTAATAAGAAGTATATTGCATAAAATATTGGATGGATTGAATACAAAAATCGTACTTTTCGAAATATAGTATAATTATATTAACTTTGGGAGTATAGCTCAGTTGGGAGAGCGTAAGACTGAAGATCTTAATGTCATGGGTTCGATCCCCATTGTTCCCATTTTTATATTTTCTACATTTTAATCTATATAATTATTTAAATTAGTCTAATTTAAAAATATTAATAACCTCATAAATGAGTCATTATACTTTCACAAAGACCTGTAAATATTTTGTATTTATTTTATTTAGAATAATATCATTCAAATCATATTTTGCTATTTTTAATAGAATTATGATAGGGAAAAATATTAACAATCAAATTGGGAAATTTATATGTTTAAATTCCAATTAACATCATTTAATTATCTAAAAAAATGTGTAGAGATAAAAGAGAATATTAATCCTAAGGAATTACAAAGAATTTATTATATTTATGATAATCAATCTTAATTCAATCCATATCTTCGATATCTTCATAATAATCAAACTCTTCTAATGCAGCAGAATCAATAGTCATGTCAATTCCTTATGATTGCGATTATTACATGTATTCATCGGAGTCTTAAAACTAATCTTATTACAATTAAGAATCTCTTAAATCCTTTGATTATATAATATTGATACGTCTCCCTCTAATTATTCTTCCATATCATCATTATCAAACTTTTCATCCTCATAATTTTTATGTTCAAATTTCTTAGCTTAACCTTTCCTTTGTTCTGCTTCTTGTTTTTCTCTTTCTTATTATTGTTTAAGTAATTCCTATTATTTTTATTACTCTTTCACCTTTTCTTATTCTTTTCTTTATTAATCTTACTTTTATTATTCTTATCTTTGCTATTCTTACTTCTATTATTCTAATTTTTATTGTTCTTATTATTTCTTAAGTTCTTCCATTTTTCTTTGGTCCTCCTATTGTTTTCTTTATTATTCTTTTTTTTATTCTTCAAGTTTTTTCTACTCTTCTTATTGTTATTGTTATCTTCTTAATTCATCTTATTTTCTATATTCTTCATGCTTTCTTTGTTCTTCTTACTTTTTTAATTCCTCTTATTTTTTAATTTCATCTTATCTTTTTTATTCTTGAACCTTTTGATCTTGCAATTTTTATTATTATTATTATTATTATTATTATTATTATTACTGCTATATTTAAATTTCTTTGGGTGATGGCTATGCAATTTTTTATTGCTATTGCTTTTCTTCTCTAAAATAAAATAAATTTAAAATTACGATTTTTTTTCAGGTTATCTATTTTTTAACAAAAAGTATAGCAATGGCTTTGTAGAATCAGTAGCGTCTATATTCAACTTTTTGGCAATCTAATCACGATTTATATCTTCTCTTAAATTGCTTTCGCTATTATTGTATAGATTAGATAATACCTTGAAAAAATGGAGGTGGTGTAGTGCATTTCAAAAAATAATAAAAACTCTTTTATTAATTCTAGCATGTCTCTTCCACATCCTAATTCGTAAATTGTTTAAGCCTTATTATTTTCCCAAAAAAATGGAGATGGTTTTTTATTATTGCCTTCCTGTTAATCAACTACATTAAAGACTGAAGCTCTTATCTAAGCTCTAATCTTGGCAAGAGATCCATTAGCCTCAAGAGATTGTATAACTAAGTTCTTAAGTTCTGTTAACTCCTACATTATTAAAATTTGAAAATATATATATTTATAGTAAAACTAGCTTTTTAATTTAAATACTTATAACATGGAAAACAACCACTTTATTCACTTTAAGATAATACAAGAATCCCTATTACTACCTATCTAATTATGGTGTTTATAAAAATTTGAAATATAATAAATATAAAATAAGTTCATCGTTTAGTTAAAGGGCTGACTGCTCTGAATTAATTAATAATGTTTTATTTTAGTAAACTAATATTGTTGTTTGTATTACTAAAAACCTTAGTTTATTCCTAATCTGGTTTATCTGGCCTAAGTTTCTGATTTTAAACAAGTTTTTAAAGTTCATTGAATTACACAGTTTTTTGAATATTGCCAACGTTAATGCTTTGGGGTTAGTTATTTGTATGTTACTAGATCTTAGAGAAAATAAAGTTCTTAATGTTTTGAACATTTGTATTGGGATTTGTGTTTTCATTGTTGAAATTTCCTAAATTACCTTATGTTATTAGATTCTATTATTAATTGTTAGTGTGAAAGCTTTCATTTTATTCTGTTTGAAGTCGATTATTTAAGAAAGATTTTTGATAATTTTGGTTTTTACTTAACGGCATAGGAGAGACTGTTTATTATTTTGTAAACGGTGATTAAGTTGCACTTACTGTTTTAATCTATTAGGTTAAAGGAGTTTTGTTATTTAATTGGCTCTTAAATTATAAATTGGGACTTTAGAAGGGAGAATTTGTTGTTTTTGTATTTCCTCTAGAATTAGATGGTCTTGATAACTCTAATTCTTCCAGGGCCTTATAAATTGGTCTCTTTTCCTCAAAGTCTTCTTATTTATATGTATATCCAACAAAAGTCATCTCTTTCTTGACACTTTTCTATCCCTTATTTATCCATGGCTCCTCCTCTTCATATTTATCAAAATTGCTAGTATCCAATTCACTTCGAATAGTTGGAATGTAAGGAGCCTTCATGTCTCTTATTTTTAAAATAGACACCCCACCAAACCAAGGATGCCTTATAATTTAATCATATGTTAAACGAGTATTTGCATCACAAACTAACTTACTAATTAAATCTTTGGCTAATTAAGACACTTTTGGTTCTTCTGGAAATGCAAAACATTACTGAAATCGAATGATATTTTGACATGTTGTTGAAGGATCATCCGTATAAAATGGAGGATATCCAACAAGCATTTCATATAAAATGACTCCAACACTCCACCAATCAACTGACCCATCATAACCTTATTACAAAAACACTTCAGGAGCTATGTAATCAGGAGTCCCAACTGTTGAAAATGCTTTCTAAAATATATTTAATTCTATTACTTCTCTTCTCGTCTGTTTAGACTTAAATTTTTAAGCGAAAACAGGTTTATCAAAATGAAGATCAGCATCTTTGCATAAACCGAAGTCAGATAGTTTTATATGTCCATTGTTATCTAATAAAATATTGTCTGGCTTTAAATCTCTATGTATAAATCCTAATTTATGAACAGCTGCAACTGCTTAAACTAATTCTGCCATATAAAAACGAGCTTCTGCCTCTTAAAGTATATCCTTTTTCATGAGCAATGTCATTAAATCTCCTCCAGGTAAATATTCCATCACTAAATATAAATTTTTTTCATCTTAAAATGAACATTTCATCTCAACAATCCAATTATTTCCTTTAGCTTCTTCTAAGACTTTTCTTTCATTAGTCACATGACCAATTTAGTTCTTAAATATCATTTCATGCTTTTTCATTTTCTTTACTGCAACTATTTACTAAGAGGGCACATGCCTACACAATCTAACTTCACCAAAGGCTCCTCTACCTATAATGGCTAGAGGTTGAAAATCTTCAATGCTCAATTTAGTCCGCCTATAAAATTTGAAATTTGAATACTTTTTTCTCATTTATTCTGCTTCTTTTTTTAGAATTTCTTTTTTAATAATTTCCTACTCTTTTGGATTCATATGTAAAGCATCCATTAATTTAGATAATTACTGCCATCCTTCAAATTATTATTTTTCTTCTTGTATTTATTTTGCGTATTTGCCTGTAAAAATATAATCAGGAATGAATACGTTCTATGTACAATCTGCAAGCTTCAACTCTATCTCTAGTGGCATTAGAAATTTATATCTCTTTTTTTCCAATCATTAACGATTTTTATATTAATTTTTATTTATTTTGAATTTATATAAAAAATAACAAAAATGATGAAGTATTTTACTTTCATAAATGTATGTATATATATATATAACATTTTCAATATAGCTGATTTACAAATTCTCTGATTTTGATTAAATCTGAAATTAATTATGTGTAAATTGTACTTGTTTATCCTGATTAAACAAGATTATCTACTTCCTTATTAAAATTATTGCTATTCAGAATTTTCCTTATTTACAAACTGATTAATTCTTTTTGTTCATTCACTAAACGTGCCTATTTTGCTAGTAATTGAGTCCAACTACCCAAAGTCTAGGAATCAGTCTTCTTAACATACTCTGAATAAGGTTCATTAATAATTTTATCAATTCTCTCTTAAGAGGTTCCAGAACTTATATCGATTTTGTATTCATCATGCATAAATTTCATAAATACAGCATCCATCACTAAGAAGTCTAATGATTATTAATTAATTGTTGCTCTAATATTAAATCTCTTCCATTCCATTATTCCTAAGATGAAAGGATAAGGTTAATTTCCAGAATTCAAGGTTTGTATAAAGTATTTTAATAGATATGAGATCTTTCTTCTTTGATTAGCAAGCATTAATGTCATAGTTCTATACTTTTAATTAATTTTATCTAAATCTTTTTTATCTTTGATTTCTCTTTTCTGGTATGGTTTTTTCTTTTTTATTGGTTCATCTAATATTATATCTCCATTTTATTTATTTACCTTTGCATTTATAGCTGCCTTGATCTTTAACAATTAATAAGCAATCAATAAGAATTCCTTAGTTTCCTCATCATAATCATCTATAATCACTTTTTTGTCTACTAAATAATTTAACCTTTGTTCAACCTGTATAAACATTTTGGCTACTGTACTAAATCTGGATAGTTTTCTAAGCTCTTCAGAATGGACGTGAATATTTTCATAGATTTCTTAAAGCTAAAAGGATAATATTTCATTTTCTGTTTGATTCTCCTATTCTTTAAAATTAGTAGCTATAACTTAAAAGTAGTAATTTTTAATCGCTCTCCAAGTTGTGCATCTCTGCAAATAAGGGAAATTGAAGACTTCTATAAAGTCTTTAACTTCAGGCATGGTTAGTATTTAATCTAAGAAATCATGGGTAAATCTTATTTCAAAGGCTCTTTTTTATCCAAAATTACTTTACTCATTATCATGTAATAATGAAATTTGAGTTAATATTTTTGGCAAGGCTATTTAACTTTTAACCAATTCGGACAAAACTATTTTACCAATCTTCCTTAAAATTATGTTCTTTAATGGTCCAACCACTCTGAAGAAGTCTTCATTGTCAAATCCAGTTACAATTTAATTCAATTTATTAACAAACTTGCCATAAGTAATGTAGATTTCCTCATAATTTTTATTTGATTTCAAATCAATACTGCCCATTTTTTGATATGTATCTTTAATTTATGCAACTTCTTGATAGCAAAGGAAATTTGGGCTACAATATTTATCAATGTTTTATTCTAATTTTTTTAAGGATAACAAAATCAATTTATCTATTGGTAGATCGTCATAATCCTTCTCTTGCATATCTTAATTGATTTCATCCACTATATATTCATCATTTTCATAGGCTTTATGAATATCATCAAGTAAAGGGGGATTGCGATTTTTTAATTTAATGGAATTATCTTTTACTTTGATTGAAGTCAAAATTTTGGGAACAACTCTATTGGATTTTAGAAGTTAGATGAGTTTATCTTAAAAATATTGGATTTTGGTTTCTCTTTTAATAATTTTTTAATCATGCACTTCTTTAAAATAATTTAGTTGTTATTAAAATGGGTTTCTTTTGATAGTTTGCTAAATCATTGGACACAACTCATAATTGCGTGTTGAAAAACAAAATTCTTTTAATTTATTAAAAAAAAACTCCTCAAATACTTGATTATTTAAATCTTCGATATTAGTATACTTGATTTTAAGCTTTATTAAAATATCCTCTCTTTTCCTTATTTCTTTTGTTTTCATTATGTCTATAAATTATTATATAATTAGTTTCATAATTTTTGGTTTTATGTGTATGAAATATATCATGGTAATAAATTGATTCTAAATCTTCTAGATTTCATAATCATCGAAACATTGCTTATGAGTGTAAGTTCGTTAATTAACATTTCTATATATTAAAAAGTTAATGAAAATAATATAATATGTAAAAAATAAAAAATAATCTTAGCAAACAATTAAACGATGAAAGCGTTTGCTTTGATTAATCATACTCCTTCATATTGTTTGTTCGGATGCTTTAATTTCTATAATATCTCGCAATCACCTTACAAGAAATCAATAACAATAATCAAAAGAAGGATGGTCACTTTTCAATTTTTTTTCAAATTCTTAAGTTATCGATTTTAGATATCGACTTGTTGCCTGATTACATTGGATATATTACTACTTTCTTTAACTTCATAGTATTTCTGTTATTCATGCTGTAAATAGTTTATTTGAAAAGAACATTTAGAAATTTGATGAAGATTTTAAATGGGTATTTAGCACTTTTACCTTAAATTATGTGTTTTATATTTGTTTCATCCACTTTTCGTTCCTTTCTATTGAACTCAAAAACACATACTGTAATTTACATTTGGGCTATCTTCGATGTGAGTTTAATATTTTCCCTATCTTTGATGTCCTGTATTTTGTTTAGAAATATTAACTTCAATTAATCAACCTATACCAGAGATTAAAGTATAATGAAGATTGTGTCACAAATATTTTAATTTGCAACTCAAATTCTTTACTTTTATCATGATTAGGAAGAAATACTAATATTAAAACAGCTCTCAGCCTTAATGTGGATAGGTTTAGAATAGATTGATATTTATTTATACATGCCTTACAGTTTTTATGATAGTAAATTGATTTTTACATTAAATTAAATTAAATTTGGATGCAATTTGATTAATTTGATTTTGAATAATTTATCACTCATAATAGAAACGACATATTCCCAATATATTTATTACTTCATATTTTCATCCATATGTTTCTATTTGGGAGAAACTTGCTATTAAAGATTGTTTTATGCTAAGGGATTGGATACATTTACTAAATCTAGTGAAAAGGATCAACATTTGTAGATAAAAGTACTGAGGCAATTTTAAGTTTAGGCTGAGTCATAACTAACACAGACTGAATAGCTTCTTTAGATTGGAATGGTTAATTAGCATATTATCCATTGTGGTCGGAAATGTTAAGTATATATAATTACTATTTAATAGTCATTGGATAGCTCAGACGTCATTCGATGTATTGTAAACTATCAAGTATAAACCAAGGAAGATGAGCACTTATTTTTATTTAAAGTACGATATCTAGGATTCCAAAATAAACAATATTCACAAAGTTTAGCAAGACTTAAACACTATTAAATTAAATACAAACCAGAATTGTCATGGTATTTTAATTTAATATAAATTGACATCTCTAATAAATTAAGATAGGAAATAATGAAATAATAATAATCCTAAAAAGTTTTCACACAAGATACTTAAAGTGCCAATTTAACATCTGAAAATTTAGTTCATTTGGATATTTAATCAGATAAATTGATTCTGAATCTACGAAAGACTTTATCTGCTAAATTAGATATTTGGAGAAAATAGCTTAAAGGCTTTAAGACAATAAGATAACTTCAATTAGAACTTATTAAATTAGCTGATGAATTAGAAAAATTAAGAAGAAAATTTAAACTTATTATAAATAGAGATGTTTATGAAGTAAATATTTCCTAAGTTAATAACTTATATCACTTGAGAATGTTGTCATTATATTATTCAATCATTATGAATGATTAGCTTCATTCATTTTTATGTGAAAAATAATATTATCTAATCTATTGTTATGAATAAACTCTTTAATAAGACTAATTAAATTCAATTGCTCTTGTACATGATAAAGTAGCTATTGTTACAGTAAGTTTAGTGAAAAGTCTAGGAACCATTTTGAATTCGAATAAGTAGTAATTGGGTTAGATATTCAATTACAAAAAAGTGGAGGAATTTCAAAATATATTTCATTTAAATTAACTTATGCCTGATTTTATAGCCTCCAAACATAATTAAATGCTCTCAAACTTTTTAATTAAAGGTGATTCTCCTTTCTTTCAAGAATTCAGAATGATTTTTGGAAAGTCATAAGAAAATTTTATCTTCCCTTTACAATTAAAACTTGCAAATGATTTCAGCTATGAAGATGATTATGTAATTAAAGGAATTTTCTTTTCAGGAGGAAAAAGATATGATTATATTTTATTTGATCAAAATGGAAGAGTATTAGGGATAACCAAGTAAATTTACTATGATTTATTTACAGACCGTGAAGAATCATAAATGGATTTAAAATCTTTATATGGTTTCTGTTATTTGTATTACTTTATTCCAGATTTATTTGAAATTGCTAAGAAATGCTATCAAAGACAGAAAGATTAATCAGAAAATGTTAATTTATAAGAGGATGCTATATTTATAACCTAAACAGATATAAAGGAATTTCATGAAAATTTTTAACAGCAGTTGAAATATCATCTTAGAGATTTGTATTCTATTTGGAATCTCAAAAAAAAATAGTCTTTTTCAAGTAATAATATATTTAATTATAAAAGATCGATAAAGTACATCATCAAATACTAAAGAGATGAATTAATCAATAGATATTAACTTATTAAATGAGGAGTATGCTAAATTTGCATCTGAATTTGTCAATCAAAATGTATAAAATTAATTTTTATGCTAAGATCACATAATAAAAAACAAGTTTTTTAAGATTTACCTTATATTATTAAAAAGGCAATACAGATGGATTTTTCATTATGTAAATATCTGATTATAGAAAACATGATTTAGGCGAAATAGCAACGGAATTGTTTGCTTTATAAGATGTGGATTCAACTATGAAGAAATCGACTTTGAGACACCTCAAAGGTAATATTTATTTTGAATTTAGATTTCATTGTATCCAAAAGAAGATATGGGGATTAACGAGCTCTATAAAGTGTTTTCACTAAGAGGAAGATGTATTCAAAATAACTGGTTTCTATGAATTAATCTGAGATCCTAATGACTTAATAATTATCATCCACAAATTTTACTCCCAAGGCATGCTTTATTAAACCAGAGATTGCGCTGAATTCTGAGATGGAATCAGTTTAGGAAGTCAGAAATTCGAGTTCTGAAGAATCTCAGTTTCTGGATGAATTTATGTCTGAAGAGGACTCAAAAAAATAAAATTAAAGGCGTGAGAAAAAGATTAAATCTTTCAGCAAAACTAATAATTTCTCAGATCCTGAGTAAAACCCCAATAAATCTCAAAATTCAAGTAGTCTTTCTAAAGTATCTAATAATTAATCCTATTTCTTTCAAATTGTATTTAAGCAAAAATCTTAACTTCCAAAAAATATCCTAATTCTATGGTGTATAGTCTATTGTATAAATTTGATAAGTATAGGAGGATTTGGATTTACAAACTATCATCTAATTACCAATTATCGTGAATCTCAATTATAAGCTTAACAATTTATGGGACCATTAAGATTTAATCGATATTTTTGTAAGACATTATCATTGAGTTGGATATTCATATTAAATGATTACGATATCCTCAATAATAGTTAATACTCAATATCGTAAAGCTTATACCAAACTTCACTTTTGAATCAGTTTGTTTTTGCCAATTTAACTTAGTTATATCCAATATTCATTCAAATGGAGTCTGACGGATCTTTATCGAATATAAATTTAAAATACTCAGCTGATAATTTCGAGGAAGTGGAATTCACCAGATTACTTTATTTTATGGAAGAAGTCGTTCATTATTTAGTGTAGATAAATACATATGATTACAGCAATTATAAGGAGTACATTAATAGATAATATATTGATAAAATGTTTTTGATAGAATAAAATCTACCAGAGATTATCGATATTGACTCTAATCTTCTTAGTTAATTAAAAGAGAATTCAACATCCCTCTAGTAATTTGAAAGTACAATCTTTGTTATTGAACATCTGATTCACACTGCAATTATCTTTCTTGTAATGTTGGTGCAATTGATTTAATGGAATAATATTGAATAATAAAATAGAAATTTAGCATTGCTTGTGGGAAGAATTAAAGATAGTGAAATAGAAACTGAAATTTGTAAATATATATCAAATATTTTCAAGTAAGAGCTCATACAGTTTATATTGCACTTAGCGTATAGGGTGGAGAGGATTCTTGGAAGCGTTTTAACTATTATAACTTTGGATTTCAACAGGATGTCACTTACTATTAACCAAAAGAAAAAATCACTATTAGTTAGAAGCTATAATTAATGTAAACTAACTAAAAAAATACAAGAAACTTTTAGACAAAAATAAATCTGTTTTCTCATCTTTTGAAAATATTGGTATTTGTTTCAATATACTAAATTTATTTATGGGGAGGCTATGCAATATTTAATGATTAATAAAATAGACTTTTGCCATTGAGTAATCTTTTAAATGATTTTGCGTTGTTTAGTTCAAAATTGGACAATTTGGCTAGTGCTGCTTTGATTATTAAAACTAAACCAATGTTATTTGAAAAGTTAAAGTCTTTAAATATTTATTAAGAAACTGAATTGATAGATGAAGGAGTGATTTTACAGCTGTTTGATGAATTTTATGCTGATATTAATTTGTCATTTGTTAAGTTGTATGAAAATATTATAAAAGATCTATCGTTAGAATATTCCCAAGAGGAAATTCAAGGATTATTGAGTTCTGATATCTGCATATATTTAAGTGATTATTTTCCATTTTGCTAATTAAAAGCAACATAAAACACTGCTGAGTTTATTTAAAAGTATGGTAATTATGTAGATCAGGATGATAATTCTGAATATTTTGCTCACGGCATACTTACTTTAGTAACAACCATTTAATAGTTTTATTAATAGAATTTTGCCAATGAAATATCAAATGGATAATATGTAAACAATACATAAGAGATACATTAATTGATCAATAGTTCTGAGTTTAATGCAATAGTCTTGTCTCACTTTAGAGACACTTATTATTGCTTTATACGATTTTTAGAAATAGTTGACGGTAACATTGCTCTGATTAAGGAAAAGCATCTTGATGTGTTGCTCTTATATTATGACATAATAATAGTGGTTTATTTGATATTTTTTCACATATTTTACTCAATTTGGATAAATCAGAATGTCAAAGAAATGAGAAACATCAAGCTTGCCTTAATTGCGATCCCACATTTTTAATTGACAAGTGATCCTGTAATTAACATTTTGAAAAGATATCAATGATAATGTTCTCATGATACTGAATCTAATTAAAAATATTTGATTTTCTAATACATTTTTTTAGTATTGAAATTTCAATTATCGTTAATAATTTTATAATGCAGTGTCGTAAAGTAGAGCCGAATGTTATTATGAATTCTGCTAGACTTATGTAACGACCTATTGAGACCAATAAATTGGAAGAAGAGATAGTCAATGTAATGAAAAGCCCTGAAAAAAAAAGTCCCCATAATGGAAAATGTCTCAAACGAACCACATCTGGCCCAATAATTAATTTACAACAACAGATAATCATTTAGTAAGGAGAGCCCATAAAGGACACCTAAGTAGAACTAAAATCAAAGAGTTAAATAAAGAAGAAAAAAAAGAAGAAGAAAACTCAAAAGAAAAAGAAAGTTTAACTATAAGATAAACAGGAATCAGAGTAGAGGGTTTAACAATTATTAAAATCAAACCTGCGTAAGCATTAAAGTAATTTAATTCAATATCACAAAAGAGGATAAGCAAGAGTAGTAAGTACAAGAAGAGATATAAAAATAAAGAGTGGCTAGTTTGAACGAAATGAGAAAAATTATGGATCAACAAATTCGATAAGTCAATCAATAAAGATTTTCAAGGGTATTTAGATACTTTAAGATTATGTTTAGTAAAAGTCTCCTCCCTCATCAGTATTACCTTGGGGCATCGATTAAAATAAGTTAAAATAGTATTGGACTAAAATGTTGGAAATCCATGATAAACTAGAAAAGCCTATTGTTTAAAGCAAGACTTCTACTGAATAAGCAATAAAGGAGAAAATAAGAAGACATAAATTGGGATTAGATTTTTTGAATTCCAAACCTGAAAAAGATATTTAAAAGATGATTTAAAGTATATTTATAGATATCCCAAGAATAAAAATCGAAATAAGTATTGGAATCAATATCGTCTCCTCTAAAAAATAAAAACAATTGCGAACATAAGGAGGTAGAATAGGATGTGAAATTGTATATGATGTACAAAAAAGAACTCTGGAGATAATAGAAAATAGAAGAGTATAAATTTTATTTATTTTAGAAAACAACTCTAAAAATTAAAAAAAGAAAAAGTTCTTTAAAATCTATAGATTTTAAATTAAGAGGCAAAACAATTTGCTAAATCAAGAAATGCCTCAATTAAATCCAATTTAACCGTTTAACTAAACTCTTAACATGTCGAACCACAATCACAGCATTATCGGACATCGGAACCCCCAAATTTCAATAAATTAGAAAAAGAGTATAAGGAATTAATGAGATCGCTTAGATAATCAAGTTATAGCAGCACTTAATCTCATACAAGGAAAAATAGTTAGTTGACTTTTATTGAATGGTTGTCTAATCTACCTGAATCATATTTATAAGAATAATTAATGTAGATGCAAGTCATAAATGAGCAGATGAATAGTTAAGGATTTCAATATAAATTAAGTGAATAAGAATTATATTAATTTTTGGAATAATTTTTGAAGGAGAAGTTTGAATAATAATCAAAATAAACTATAAAGGAGAGATTTTAGGAACTTCAAGGTAGGTTTTAATTGGTTACTAATTAATAATAATCCTAAAGTTAATAATAGTAATATTAGTAATACTAGCAATAATAATCATTATCATAATAATAAAATTATACCCATCATAGCATTTCTAGCTCTAAAAGTAAAAAACAAATATAAGAACAACCAGATACTGCCCTATAAGATGAATTATTTGATAAAATAAGTGAAGAGCAATTGGAATTAATTCAAAATATAGCTGCAACCATGATCTAAAAGGTATGGAGAGGATTTAAAACTAGATAACTAGTATTTTTTTATCTAAATTATTTAATTTAATAATAGGAGGAAGCTTAGAAATAAGATAAAGGAGTGAACAATTCAGAATAAGTATTATTTAGAGATTTATTAAAATAAGATGATCAGCAATCTATTAATTAGGCTACAGAATCAAATAGGAAGCAGAATAATTATGAATATTTATAAAATGACTCTGCCATATCCCATTAACAAGGGTATGCTCCTCCTCCTTCTGAATCTATCCAATAGTCATCTCCTCATTAATCAAGTCCTAAAGGAAATAATAATATACCTCATCTCAACTTAGATTAATTCTCTCAATAATAGCTGTCAAGTGCATAAAAATCTATTAAAAATAATTAAAATTTACCCTAATCATAATCAGCCTGTTAATCATAATCTGAAAATCTAGAATCAGAAATTGAACAAATCTAAGATTCTACACCTAAAAAAAGTAGACTCAATTAAAATGGATCCAATCAAGACCCTGATTATTATATTTAAGTATTGAAATCTCGCGAAGAAGCTCTATAATAGAAATTCGATAAATAAGTTGCTTTGTTGGATAAAATGTTAGAAAAAAAGAAAGTAACTAATGAAATGTTTTCCGAGAACAAAGACAAACTAGAAAGGAAATATAAAAGAGAGAGAGCAAAGTTATAATAATCGAAAAATGAAGTTGAAAGACTTTAGTAGATGTTTAAGGAAACTATAAAATCTACTTAGAAAGATCAATAATTTATGGAAAAGATTAAGATGCAGTGTGATGAAGAAAATCTTTCAATTAGGTAAATTTTTTCTTTAAGATCTGAAACTGAGCAATCTGATTGTGATATTGAGAAAAAGGCTATCCCTCATTATGGGCTATTATAAAAAATAAGTATTATTATTATATTAATAATGTAGAAAATGATCATTTTAGAAAATATCAGAAAAACAGAAAGTAAGTTCGCAGCTTTGATTAGTAAATGAGTTTGGATGAGATTTCAATGAAAAATGAAGAAATATAGACTAGCACATTATTCAATATTCATACAGAATCTATGTCGCATTCGATTCATAAATCTTAACAAATAACATCCAATAACTAAAAATCAATCCCTTCATAAGAGATAGCATAAGTTGAGGCTATCGAAATTCTTGAAAATAGAGACCCTTAACCCAATTATAGAAAGTCAATAATACCTTTTGATGATCGTAAAATTGACAGTGTTACTGAAAACATTGTTTAAAATATAATAGTTGAATTTGCTGAAGAATTAAATAATTTCCCTCTTTAATCTTTGGGGGTGCTAATGGAGTGGGATGAGGAATCATAGATTGAGTACTAATTTCCTCCTGGTTTCCCAACTACTCTTAATTTCATAAAAGATTACCTAGTTTCTTTTGGAGAATTTATTTAAAGTAACTAAAAATTGTATTAATAGAACATCATTTGAGTGCTTTTATATAGTAAATTAACACACCTTTAGGAATAAGTCCATAAGATTTATTAAAGACAATATCTTTAAGTGATATGTAATAAAACAATTTGGATGATTCAACATCTGGCCCATTATATCCATTAATTAAATACATTCATTAGATGGAACCTCTCATCGATGAAGATATTTGGTCTAAATTTAATTAATCTTACTCGCTCAAACTGAAATATTTTAATGACTTAAATATTAGCGATTAGTTTAAGGAATTGGAAATGTTCCATTTAAGAATGGTTTATGAAGCTTTTAATGAGGCTATCAATTTTGTAAGACCTTATGGAATTAGAGGATAACCTTATCCTTGGAAATCGAATCCCCTGAAAGTTTATCAAAATTTGACCACTCCTGAAACCATTGATAGAGCTATGGGATTTGCAATTGCCAAAATGCTTAAATGGGGATCTTTTCTTTGTGGATTCATACCCGAAAAAATTGAAACCCCTTAAGGAGAAATTATAGTAATAGAGGATGATTACTTGAACTAGATTAAAGAAGATCGATTGTAACAGATGTTAGAGTACGAAGTAAGGCAATCAATTTATTCTAAAGATTTAAGAATCTGAGGAGAAATGGCTTAATTATGATGAGGAACAAGCAGAAGTTGCAGTAGAATTAGCAGATATTGTATTTGAAGCCATGTTAGATGAAGTAGCAGAGGAAATATTCAGAGCTAGTTCAAGACAAGCCATATCGAAAAAATAATTTCAATATTGATATAATATATACTTATTTAATATTTATTTCAAAGATACTCTTTCTGGTTAATAAGTTCTGGTTCATAAACCTAAAGATTGTTTTACAAGCTATTTTATAATAAAGTTATACTCTTAATAGATACGAACGACATATAAATGTATGCTTTATTCATTTTTGAAGGTGACAAAGAATTTATAATTGAACCCGGCAACAATTTATCTCTCTATAGATTCAACCTTTAAAAATTGAAAATCCTAGGGAATAGTTTAATCCAACTTTAATCTGGCTGCTGCATAAATTTCATCATTTCTTTATTCTGAAAAATATTCATCGACATCAATTGCTTCGTAACTTCCTGTGCAAATAACAGATGTAAAGGCGATAGTTAGTATTAAGACTTTTAACATAATTTTATTAATAATAAAATCAAATTAGGATATGAATAAATATGCAATTGGATATACACGTCATTACTTTATTTTGCAAGCAGAGGCAAAATATTATTAGAAACATGAATTAAAATATATTAATAGAGTGCATAAAAATGGGATAGTTTAATCGAAATAGATAAAAAAATAAATATGAAAAGAACTTCATAAATTAAGAAGAATACCAAATGCTATTAAAAAATGCAATGGTAATTCCTTTCAAAATTCAAAATGATTCGATTTTTTCATAATCTTCGTTGCTAGGTTTCATATAGAATTCTATAATAATTGTTAAGCATTAATAGCTAAGAGCTTCTTAATTTTGATGGTTATTTTTGAATTAAAGCATAAGTTTTGCTTTTAAAAATATTTATATTATATTTTTCTTTTTAACTATTAATATTAAGTCTCTATAAATATTCTAGCAAATCAATCACTGCTAGCTATTTTAGAGAAAAATTTTTAACATTCCTTTAAAGAAAAAATTAAGTAGTATGTGTTAGATATTTAGATTAAAATATAAAAAATATAAAAATGGGAACAATGGGGATCGAACCCATGACATTAAGATCTTCAGTCTTACGCTCTCCCAACTGAGCTATACTCCCAAAGTTAATATAATTACACTATTTTACTAAAAGTACTATTATTGTCTTAGATCCATTCAATATTTATACTTATATTTTTCTTTTTATTTCACCCCTCTAAACTATTTTATATATAAAATAGTTTAGAGGGGTGATATAATTTATCAAACAAAATTTTTCATTTTAGTAATGAAAATGATTTAAAAAGAAATCTAATAAATGATAAAATTTAAAAATGAGTCTTTGATTGGTTAATAATTATGATTCCCTTGCAATCTAATACCAAAAGGAAAGATATATTACGTTCATTCCAATGGTGATTAATAATCTTCTTAATAAATGTTTAAAATCTATTTATTATAAAAAGTTAGTTATTAAATTTATTAACAATAATATTATTAACATTAAGGAATAATTCTATATGAAGATTAATTGTAAAGTATTTTAAGGAGAACTATTACTCATAAAATTATTTCATATGTAAAAGTTTAAATTCTAATTCATCAAATTTCATATAGATATACATTTTGATATAGGCTTCAAGTATAAGATTAACTATTGGAGGAAATGTTGATTCAACAACTTCCTTTATATAAGGAAATGCAAAAGAATTTAATTGAGAGTTAGTATATTATAAAAATAATTTAATAATTATGGGATAATCATCGATCACAGTCATTGATCCAAATTAAAATTACAATTACTCGAGATAAAATACTACTTAGGAAGTGGAAGAGTAAATAAAGAGAGCCTTCAAACAAGCTTCCCCATAAGGAAGATTGACCAGAGACAAGTTTAATGAAGCACTGGGAATATTTGAAAGTATTCAACTGAAAAGGCTGAGAGACACTCCTTTGGCTGATAGACTATTTTAATTATTGGATAGGGTAAGATGTAAATATAGGTTGTAGGGTGAAGAAGGATACATAACAGAAAGAGAATATTTAGAAGGCATTACAACATTGATTAATAATAAAGATAAAAGGATTACTTGTAATTTATATGATGTAAAATAGATTCCTTTTAAATGATTGATAAAAACAAGGATAACAAGATAGATTTCTAAGAGTTTTACGATTTTGTGAAGGACAGCTGGTTGAGTGCTTTTAGATTATTGGGGGAAAAGGTTTGTTCAGGACAGAATCAATATCAATTAACCTAATCAAAAATTAATGCCTGGGCTTAAGGATAATTGAACAAACTCTACACCTAAGTTTAGGAGATATTCATGAAGTTTGCTTAATAGAGTGTATTCTATAAATTTAAAATAAGAATTCGATGGACCCGCTAGTGTTTAAACAATGGGTTTTAAGCAATGAATTTGGATTTATCAAGGCAGAATTGGGTAATGAATCGGTTTAGATTCCACTTCATTTATACAGGTTAGAAGAAAAGTGAAATTATAAATAATTAATCTATAAACATTATGTATTGTGCAGATAATTAAATAAGTTGCACAATTATTTATGCTTTGAACATATTTGGCTTGCTTCTTGTACTGGGAATATTGTTCAAAAGCCGGGAATCCTATTTAAAGGAATGGAAAAGAATAAGACAAGTCATTAAAGATTACTCAATGTAAGAATAAGTAATTAGTTTATCATAGAGATTATCGAAGTGCTGGAAATTTTCCAATATTCGCAAAGTTTTTAGGTGTGTTAATAGGATTTTGTATCCTAATAATAGCAAGCATAATTTCTGTATATATTTTCATATATCAAAGATAATTCTGTGGGACTCTAGTTTCGGGTTAATGGAGGTTTCTAATGTGTTTTTGTGGACTACCTGCGCTTTCTTATTTTACATTGATTATCGCTCTATTTTCAAGTTTTCAAAGTATGAAATCCTCTTATTTAAGATAATTACGTCTGGCGTTAGCCATTATTTTGATTATTTAATTTACATCAGGTTTAGTATTCGGAATAGAGAGAAATTTAGAAAAAGAAAATAAAGGAATTGATGATTTAACCGTAGAAGCATCAGTCTATTTGTGTAATTTCATAATTGTGCTTGTTATTAATATAATAAGCTTATTCTTTCCAAAGTTTGAATATCAAAAAATAAACAAGAATAGCGATGATAATAATTTTATTAGCATTAATAATCTTTCACATCATTTGATTAGTGATGATTCATTCTCTCTTTAAACTTAAAAATAGAATCCTTAATAAAATTCATCAAGTTAAAGACAATCTATATCTAAAAATCCAAAAAGGAATCAATCATTTATAGATTAATTAGATGAATTTAAAAAGGATGATGGCTCTTAAAATTCTCTGGGTTCTTCAAGCATATAAAAATTAAAATAGGAACAGTCAGGATTGATTGATCTAACTTATGGGTTAAAGAAAGAAGAAGAAGCTATTTAAAAGGAGAAGGAACAAAAGGAATTGATGAGTTAAATTTTCGACATGCATAAATAATTAGATGAAAAACTAAACAAATTCAAATAAGATAGTGAAGTTAATCAATAGGAATAATAGTAATCACCTGTTAAGGATAAGGAGCAAAAGAATAGTAATTAAGAGTTAACCGAGCTTTCAAACTAATTAAATACATAGAAATAACCAGAGGCTAATGTAAATTCAAAATATGAAATTCAGAGCATTAAGATTGAAGGATTTGAAGAGATTAAGAAATAAGGAAAAAGATTCATATATTTTAAGATATTCTATTTTTCAAATTCTAAATAAAGACAAGTCAGAACTGAACATAATTTGAAAGAATTTCAATAATTAAGATATGCTTTATCATAAATATATGTAAATCACTCATTCCCAGAAATACCAGAAAAAAAACCCAATGAAAGATTAACAGGAAAAGATGTTGCAAGTAGAGGAGAGGCTCTTGAAAAGTTCTTATAATTTATAGTTTAACATCAAATGTAATGCCCAACTTTAGATAAATTTTTAGAGGAAACATCAGGACCTGTTCTTATTGAAGATGAAAGTAAATTGTATTATTAAATTCTAGAGGAAACAAATATTGATCAAGTGTTGAAAGATAAATCATTTGATGACTTCTTAGAAATAAGAAAGGCAAGCATTACTTCTAAGCAAAGCTATCTAGATAAAGATTTTAATGAAGATAGTCTTGATCCAAAAAGTAGGTTAAACTCATCCTCGTATGATTAAACATCATATTTCTCAAGAAATCCTGATCGATATTAATCTAGCATATAACCAGGGATGGGAAATGGTCATAAATTTATTATTAAGGAAGTTAAAACCCTTTAATAAATTACTGTATTAAACAATAATAAAATAGTATTATAAAATTGAGGGATCAATAAATAATCAGACTGTCGCAACTGTTTAAAGAAGGTATAATGATTTTAAAGAATTGTATAAAAAGGTTAGATTAAAATTAATTTTAGCTATTAGAAAGGCAATATTAAATCCCTGTTCTACCAAACGAACCAATTTAAAAATAGTAAGATGTTATAGCTTATAGACAAGAAGCTTTAGCATAATTTTTAAATGCCTTGTATTAAAATAAATCAGTAAAAACTAATATGGTTTTTAAAGAATTTGTGGGTATTTGAACCTGTTTTTCATAATAAATAAATAAACATATTTCATAAACCAATACCTTTTTACTTTTATCTTTACATTGCCCTTTTGTATTGTAATTCTAATTCTTTGTTTCTCTTTTCAATTTCTTCCTTTTACTTCTCCTACTCATCATCATCTGATTCATTTTTTGCTCCCATCAACTTCTTAAGTTTATCCTAATTTTCTTTGCTCAATCCACCCATATTCCAAATTTTTTATTTTTTCTACAATTCTTGATTTCCCTTACTTTACTATGTTTTTTAATTTGAATTAGATCTACTTCTTGATCTTGAAAGTTCTATATCACTATCAATAGTTTCGAATTAAATTTCAAGCTATTATTCATATTCCCCCAATTTAATCCTCATGCCTTCCCTTAACAATACCAACTAATTCTATTTAATGGCTCTATCATTAATTTCTGTTCCATTAACAGATCCTAAGTCTTAAATGGTGATGCTAGATTTGCCCACAATCAATTTAGCGTGTTGTCTGCTGATTGATTCATTTTTAATTACTATTGAAGCCTAAGCCTTACTCCTTCCAAGTATGTATACTTTCCTTTTCAACTTTATTTTTTTATCAGAAAAAATCAAGTAAAACTATTTAGCCATTTATTAATTTTATAATTATTGTTCCTAGACAATTTGTAATTCTCATTAATTTTCATTCATTCTAATTAGATTTTGGATTCATTAAAAGGGGTTCGTAAACAGCATCATAAAATTACATCTAAATAAGAAGTTTAAAAAAGTGAGGAATTTATTCGTTATATAATTAAAATCAATTTAGAATCAAATTTAAAATATTATGAGTAAAGAAGTATTGGAGCTATAAGAAGCATTAGAATATTAAGTGGATGTGGTATTAAGACTAGAAGATGAGCGACTGTTACTATAAAAAGAGAATAATTTATAGAAGTAATGTGGATATTTAAATCTTAGGGAAAAGTTGAAAGAATTGAATACAATGTTGCAAAAGTATCTTGGATAACAGTTTCTATAAATTGAAAAACACACCCAAACTGAATTACAAGAAAGATAACATTTTGAGGTACAAACGCAAGAAGATGAAATCATCTCTGATTATTCATTAAGCAATTCCACTGTTTCAGTTGTTAATTAAACATCCCTTAGTTAATAACAGGGTTAATCAAATTCTTCCAAATTATTGGATCAAGCAAAATCCTTAGTCAAGTAATCTGCTTCAAGACTCCCTGTAAAAAAATTAAAATTTTGTGGGGATAACTATAAAGAGAATAAGGATAAGGACAATCAAGAAAAAAAAGAAACAAAACCAACAAATACAAAATAGGTAGATTCATAAAGTGAAGCATTAACTAGAGAAATTGTTAATTTAACTAAGTAATTACAATAATTAAAAGTATATAAATATATCTAAAACTAGTTACAACAAAGAAGTTCATAAGAAACAATTAAGAAATATGAGAAGGAGACTGGTGAAGTAGTAAAATTATTGGAGGTGAAAAATGAAATGTTAAATAAATTAAGAAATGAAAATGCTGAAATGGCAATTATAATAAATTAAGATAAATTTAAGAGCGTTCGCTAATTAGATTTGGAATTGAAAAAAGAGAGAGACGATAAAGTCAAATATTAAGCAATGGCTTCCTAAAAAACAGAGGAAAATTAGCGTTTAGTTGAAGAACTTAAATAATTTAGGGAGGTTCTATCAAAATTAACAGACGAATTTGAAAGATATAGAAACACGTAATTGTTTAATCTAATGTAGGCATAATCAAAGCAACATAAGTCAGTCTAAAATAGAACCAGTTGATACTTCATTTTATTAAGAAGAAATAAAAATAAAAGTTTCGACTATCAATGAATTAAAGCTATAAAATGATTAATTATAGGAAGAAGTAGATTATTTCAGGAACTTAAGTTTATAATAAAAAAAGATAACTGAAAAATAAGAGGAAGACTTAGACTTTTATAGAGAGATACTAATTAAACATAAAATCATTAAATAATGAATATATTTAATTAACATTATTATAATTGTATATCCATTATAAGAGTATTTCATCTAATCATTTGTATAAATTATTTTTGTGTTTTCTAAATTAATTAAACTATACTATATAATTTATAATTATGCTCAATAAATATTTTACTTTTTATAAGGTATGCAGAGAAAAAACGAAGCTCTATAAGTTCATAAAGAATGTCTATGTCTCAAAAATTTAATAGGTTGAAGAGAGTTTGCTATATGCTAATGATCTTTAATACACAATATCAACTTTAGAAAATATCAAATTAATCTAAGCTGCTAATACTACATAAATAGTAAATATTTCTAGATAAATATTTCACAACTATAACATATCTAAATTGGATTCCCCTCAAAGTGCCGTAGATTTAATATAGGTGTTAGTTCAAAATATCTCAGCCAAAGATGTAAGATTGTATAGAGAAATATATAAATTTTATAAAAAACATGCTTAGTATTTTACTCATCAACAAGTAGAAACTCTCTAAAAGTGCTATTATCATTTGGCCAGGTAAATTGAATTTAATGATTTAATTTAAATTGATGAAAAAACTTCAGTTGCCAAGCATACTGAAAAATTTAATTATATTCAATCAGATATCTATTAACTTAAATAGTAAGAAGATTGGAGTATCATGATTAAAGAGGATCCTCAATCATAGACCAGTTCTGCAATATTAACTCACAAGAATGGCATTGTCTTAAGAATCTAAGGAGTATTTTAAAATAATTATGAAAGTATTATCGATACTTAAAAATTGATATCAGAGAAGAAACCTGATATTATAATATTAAATATGGCTCCAATAGCTATAAATGAAAATAAGAAGGATAATGAATTGGATATTCAAAAAACTGTGGATTCCTATAATGAACCAGAGAAAGTAAAAGGAGAAGAAAAGGATGAAGAAGTAAAGGAAAAAAAAGAAGAAGAAAAAGAATATGAAGACGAAGAAACAAAAAAAATAGAATAAGTTTTTGTAACTAATTTTGATCCTCTTATTGAAGAATTAACAAAGAAGTTTTAGGTAAATGATTAAAAGAAAATTATAACCGGATATTAATAAGGATTCTAAGTTCCATTTACTATGGAGTCTTTGCTTTATTAGTTTTCATAATAAAAAAGAGACTAAAAATAGCCTATCATTTTACTGGGAGGGTTAAGTTTTGAAGATTAAATCAAAATGTACCTACAAGGCATCCCTATTGGTAAAATGGCTTAAGAATTATCTAGTCTTAGATTTCAATGGTTGAATCAATTGTTAGCTAATTTCTCTGATATTTAATAAACTGGATGCATCTTATGCAATTCATAACCAAATGGTGTAATACCTCCTTCTAAAATCCTTAATGAATCACCAAAAATGAAAAAGATATAGGCTGACTTTCTTGGAGAATTAACAAACAAATATATTGGTAGTAGTGGTAAAAAGCAATTTCTAGTAATTGTGCAATAATAATTATTTTTGGAAACTCTCAGAAGTGTCGCCTAACGAAATATTGAAAAGAATGATGTAGATATCGATATTTATAGATAAGAATATTTGGAAAAAAAGTAAGGAAAAAAGGTGTCAAATAAAAAGCATTATAAAGTGTTTTAATAATTTTATGAAGAGTAAATATTATGAAATATAATTAGTGCTTTAAATTTTGACAAAACATACAAGTATTGCTCACAAGAAATGCTAGATTTAAATAAATTTTCAAGTGTGAAATATAAAAAAGGATTAGACTTACGTTGTGGAATCAGAGATATTTTATTTTGATAATTTTGTGTAAATTGAAATAATTAATTATAACAATCAAATAAAATAGAATGATGGCAACTAGATTCTTATTGACAGCAATAGGTCTTGACTTTAAATAATTATATTATTTATATATATAATTTAATATATATGTTTCTTATATTGGGCAAATGAAATCATTCTTTCTTTTCTTCTGCTCTTACCTTACCTTTGCCATTTGTCAATCTTACATTGAGTTCAGCAGCTCTTCTAACAAGAGTTGCTCTTTTTCTGGCAGAGAGATTATGAGCCAATTCACCTGCAAATGTTCTGTTATTAGTAAGCAATAATTCAAGATCCTTTTCGTTAGTGATTAATAATTTTCTGAAACCAGATTAGTCTAAATATCTATATTGATTTTATGTTTATATACCTTGTTTTTTTATCGCTTCTATATCCTGATTTTGGCATAGGTCTATTACCTCTGAATCTTCTTCTGACTCTGTTATCAATACCTCTTGGTCTTCTCCAACTTGGTCTCAATTTGTGTGGATAGTCCTCAGATTCAAATCTAACAAATCTCTTTGTTCTCTTATGTACAATTTTTTTGTGAGCAAGTGATTTGACAACCATTTTTAATTAAATAAAGATTTTAATTCAAATATTCATCTTCATTCTCAGTAATAATAAAAAATGATCATTATATGCTTTTGCATGAAGAAAGAGGCTCCACACCAAAAAATAGTAACCGACGTGGTACAATACATTTGCACTAGCCTATTATTTATTGATATATTTATTACTGTCAATTCAAACAATTCCTTCCTCTGCACTTTCAAGACAATGTTCAAAGCATCACTAAGAAAAAGAAACACTGCCCCTACCAAAAGTAAAGTAAATGATTTTTTGCTCGTCTTACCATATCGATGGAAGGTGTAAGAACTAAATAGAGCTGAACATAGCAATAGTCCAAAGGCTACAAATTAATTGTAAAAATCATCCATTTTTTGAATTGCATATCTTGACATCACAATTGATAACACTATCAATCCTCCCTATAACACTCTTATCTAAAGCATCAACTCTCTATTGTATTCTGATTGGTATCTACTTTCAAAGTGTCGATTCGATAAAAATATGAATAAACAAAGCAATGAATAACATGCTAAATCCAGGGGATTCTTATAAGTATATAACATTAAATTACTTTATAAGTTAAGACTCCTGAATAGGCTATGTATAATGCTAAAATCTAAAAGATGAAAGTAAAAATAAAAAGTTAGAAATATGCTTAGGTATTTCTTTAAATGGAATTGAACTTTTTGATCTCCACTTAAACTCTAGGCTCAGTTTCCATTATTTTACCCACAATATCCTGCATCTCAGATTTATAATATTTCAACATATCTCTTTTTGATCTCTCTAAATAGTAAATCCATAATCCAGATGTCAACAAATTTGTAACCACTACTATGTTATACTCAAATATCATTGATATAATAGTTAAACTAGCTCCAACAATAGGAATATGATGCATATAATCATCCCAAGGTAATTTTTCAATAAATTCCTGGTGCTATCTTTTTTAATTCATAAATAAATTTCTATTTTAAAGCCAATTCCTCTTTGTAATTATTTATAATATCATATATATATATAACTATACACTGGTTATAGAAACAATTTGTTCATAATCTGAGTATCATTCATTTAAATATTATATTGATTTTCAGTATGTTTATTTGATTTATAGATCAAAATGAGGGCTTAAACTTAAAAGAGAACTTTAATTATTCATCTTTAAAATCAATTCTATGATTTTTATTTTTATATTTAATATTTAATAATATGGATAATGCCGAGGGTATAATTACAGAAATCTTCAAAAATGAAATACAAGTCAAACGAATTAAAAAAGGTAATCAAATTTAACATAATAGAAATTCAATCTTTGGCATAATTGAAAAATGAAGATTTTAAAATAACACTAAAAACATTAAGTCCTAATTTATAAATAATTGTAAACTGTCTCATTAAAGTAGGTTGAGATGCCTCCAATTCATTAATTAAATTCAAAAAAACCCATCATTTTTGCATTATACTTAGATAGTAGATTTCCATTTGTTTTTCCAAAAGTTCATATATTAAGCTAAGTAGCTTTAAAAATAAATCTAAGGTTACTAAACCAACCTTGTCTGATGGTCGAGATTATCTAGAAAACATTATTTCTGGGCCATGGAGTCCTTCAATATTGCTTTATGAAATTGTTAAAATGTTCCCACCATTTCTAGTAATTTTGTTTATTGTAATATTAGGAAGCAATTATTAATAATCGAAATAATAAAGATTATCTGCTACAATTAGGAAAATATTAAGAGAATTCAGAATTTGATTTAAATATTGGTTTAGAGAATGTCGAATATTTGCAATGTAAATAAATAATAAATGGGAAATAATTCCCAAGAACTATCTTGATTAGTGATAGTCATTTACTAAACCTTGAATACCAAAACAAAGAATCCATTTTGTTAAATTATTATAGCATAGCAAACTTGTAGAAAATTGAGAGAGTTTAAAAAAACTTATTATTAAATTGGCAAATGAACGATGGTAGCTTAATTGTCTAAACATTGACTTCTGCAAACTTAGATTAACTTTAAAACACAATTACTTCATATAAATTAGGCTAAAACGTAAAAAAATTTAATTAAGATGATGTTACGTTATAAAAATTTGAGACCATTTAAATTAATGACCTTTTGCAATAAATGAGTTTAAATGAAATAGAGCTATCTAAGAATCTCAATAAAAACTCTTTAAACAATCTAATGAGTTCATATTAATAAGTAACTTAGTTTTTATAATATTTAGGCTATTGAGTATTATTCAGCATTTTCAGATGAAGATTATAAATAATATGTCACTCGTCTTTAAACCCTGCTTGGTAGAGAAGATGTACAAACCATCTTGGCTAGTTCTGCTAAATGATTTTATTTTGATTTAGGTTTGATTATTCTGATATGATTGTTAAATAAGATCAAAATATATGTCCCAAATTCTTTATAAATAATATATCTACAAGATTGAGTTCATGAAAATGTTATATAATGAAATCATATCTTATCTTAATTTATAATCATGAATCCGCTTGGCAAAAACTATTATTGATAGCATTTTAATTTTAATCTTTTTTGTTTAAAACACAAAATAATTATTTCTTTTATCGTTTTCTACTAATTTAAAACATCATTTTTTTCCTTTTTTTTGTGAATAGATCTTTGATAATATTGCTAAGATTAAATTTTATGTCATAAAATTCAAACTCTTTTATAGAATCTATCTAATGTTCATGTTCCTCAAAAATATTTTTAACAATTTCCATTTCGATTAATTAAATTTACGTGGGTTCAAGGTTTATACCTTTATTGGGTTTTAATTATTAATCGAATAATTATCTACTACTATTTTATCTCTTTAAAATGAATTTGAGATCTTAAGTAGGTTCCTTTAAATCTTCACCATCACAAGCAATTTTTTAGTTTGATGTATTAACAGTCTATTTTTTAGTGCTTTTGGTAATTTTGACACGCATGGAAGATATTCCAGGTTCTTACTGAATTCTATTCAAATTTTTTTGAATTGATTGAGCCATGTAATTACCCTATTACGATTAGGATGAAAATTAGTGTTTAAATTAAGTTCCTGAGTTATCAGGTGAAACCAATGACTCTTCAGAAATTGATTAACCATCACCATAACAATTAATTTCATCATTTTTATTAATTTAAAAGAAATCACAATCAGGTAGAAGATCAGAATACAGAAATGTAGAATTTCCATATTCTAAGACATTCTTTTAAAGTAGTCTTAAATTAATTATAGATTTATGAGTAAATAACTTTTAGGATATTCTTCTTTATTAAAATAATCGGTTCTACTAATCCTAATTATGCTTTTTTTTGTATAATCTCATATTGTTGGGTGTGTAAAAGACAAAAGGACACTTTGTAAAAATGTGATTTTGATAACAAAGTTCGCATCCACTAAATTTAATCCTTCCTCCAAATTGTATTTAATGTTTAATTCTATAATATTTTTCCAGATCTTCCTTATTTAATTATAGCAAACTTAACACATCTTCAAAGGTCACATAAGCAAGTTTGGAGAATTTGACTGCTCTGGAAGTAAATTAAGCACAATTTTAAGAAATGAATCCTTTCTCATCTATTGCTTGTCTTCTTTTATAAATCTTAACTAATTTATTATGTCTAACATTGGCTTCAACCTCCCCTTTTAGAATAAAATACATTCGATCTACTTGTTGTCCTTCCTGAAAAATGACTTCTTCAGGTACAAAACTTTATTCTTTAACCAAAAGACATAGATTTGAAATAAATTCATCGGAGAAATTTTATCTAAATAGTTTTGATTAAAAGAATAGGGATTTGTAAAAGTCAATTTTGACTTCTCTGATTAAAGTTCCTGATAAATGTTCCATAAGTTTTTCACATTCAAAATCTGTGTTCTTTTGAGTCTTTAAATAGTATTCAAAGAATTTCTTTACTCTTACTTGGAGTTCCTTATTTAATCCTCTTCTTTTGATAAAGGAATCAATCATAGTCATTTTATCTCTCAGATAGTTTTTATTCTCAGAGATTTATGTGAATATTGCCCCAATACTTGAGATTGTATAACCAAATATTATTGAACTTAGTAGGGTTACAAAAATCACAAACAATTTTTCTACTTGAGTGACCTAATAAATAGTTATGAATATTACTGGGGTTATGTCACCATAACCTATTGTTAAGGTAGTTATACAAGCCCAATAAAAGGAGGTGATATATCTACTAACCCAATCAGAATCTAGTTGAGCCTTGTCTGCCCAAGTGTATATTGAATTGTGATAAAGGTGTTCTTGAACAGCAATGAAATGCCAAACACAAGCTATTAGATGAGACGCAAACAAAAAGGTTGCAAGCAAAGATATTAAATCAATGACAGCAGCAAAATTGACTCTCAAATTTAAGGTTTCAACCAAATTTTCAAAAATGAACATAATCTAAAATTTTAATAAGTTGTGAAGTTACTCTTGAAACTCTCAACAATAACACGAATTCTATGTAAGGAACATTGGATCTCCCAATCAAAAAAGGAATCAAAACTATAAAATCAGTTATGAATTTCCCTTTTAAATAATGTTTTATTATCTGAACTTAATTTAACACCAAAATTCCTCTACTATAATAAGCAACATTAAAATTCAATAAAATCTCACAAATAAATACATATTGTGGCAAGGTTTCAAGGAAAAAGTCAATGCCGTCATTTGATCCCTGAATATCAAATGAAATTTTCAGTGGAATGTATATAATGTTGATAATTAGTATTGTAAACACGAACAGATCCCAAAGCAATTTTACAGTGTGATCTGGAGTAATAGGCGAGATACTAATCCCAATCCGGCGAAAGATGTAAACTATCTTCTTAAAGAAGAGCTTAAGATGAAACTCATAAAATACTAAGCCATACTTACACATAAATGCTATTTGGATTTAGCTCTAATTAATCTTCTTGTCAAATAATAATTATAATCAGATGCCTAATCTCCGATAACTTTGAATTATCTTAATTCCAAGTATCGGAGTTTGAATTTGTCTGAATTAGTCAACAAGTAAGTAACAAATCTGGCTACTAACACAATGACATTCAAAGCTCGTTCTTTCCAAATCTGATTTTTGAATCCCTGTTCAAATCGTTGGGGCATATCTTGAGACTCATTGGATTGCCCACTTTCACTTGGTTCATGTGAGACTTGAACTTTCTCTAATTTAGTAAATAATATTGAGGGTTTCCGAGAGGTCTCCTCAAGTAACTACTCATCTAAATTTCGCATCAATACTTACTAGGCTGGCTACTACGACTAGATAAGATTTTGGGCGTAACAGAGAGGAAATCAGATTATTTCTAATTCATTTATATTTTTATATATTTACATTCTGAACAAATCCTTAGATTATTATTAATTATTATAAATGATTACAAAAATCGCAATTCTAGTTTCTGCCTTGCTTATTGCCTATAATTAGTTGTAATCAACAAGCCAATAACTTCAAGAATAGCCAGTAATTGGAATTTTCACACAACCTTCTACATTTTCTGAATATGGTCGTGAAAACTATACTTACATAGCTGCGTCATATGTCAAATTTTTGGAATCAGGAGGTGCAAGAGTGATTCCCATTCCCTATGAAGCAAATTACACAACATTAGACGAGATATTTAAAAACATCAATGGGATTCTGATACCAGGAGGGTCCACAGGATTGAAAGGACCTTCTTTCTATACACAGAGAGTAGCCTATCTTGTAAACAAAGCTTTGAAAATAAACAAAGAAGGTGGATGGTTTCCAATCATTGGAATCTGTCTAGGACATGAAGTGATGCATTACATCTTGTCCAACTATTCTGAAGTACATTTATATATAGATATTAATTATAGAGTTTTTTGATTGATGTGAAGGGCAATGACAAAGTTACTAGACCTGTAAATATCAACTATAGACAGGCTTACTTTTACTCTTAAATGAATGAGGAATTATATAAAGCTACATTAAATGAGAACTTAGCCTATTATCATCACATTCATGCAGTATCACCAAGTTTATATGAAATTGCTCCTGTTTTACAGCAATATTTGAGAATCACTTCAACACAAACTGATGAAGATGGATAACTATTCATTACTTCTACAGATGGGATTAACATGCCATTTTACTCGTTTTAATATCACCCAGAGAAAAACCCATTTGAATGGACTATCCCTGCCAATCATTCAGTTCATGCCATTCAATTTAGTAGAATCCATAGTTATTAATTTATTCAATCTTGCAGAATGAATTCTAATAAATTTAGTCTAGATTTAAACAAACTCATTTTTAATTACAATCCTATACAACCAATAAATTAGAACTACAATCAAGTTTATATATTTCAAAGACTCTAAGCGATGGATGATGCAGAATTTTAAGAATAGTCATGATGTATTTATAAATTAATATATGAAAATAATCTTCGTTTTATTGCTGATCGGATTATTGACCAATTTAAGTTAAACTAAGTCAGTTGCAAAAATGAAAGAAGTATTCTTAACTCTAATTATTATTTAGTGTTTGACATATGTTCTGGGGTACAATTAATAATGCTATTAATAATATCAGGATTGCCTATTAAAAGACATTTGCTTAGGACTGTATGTTCAGGGTAAGACTCTTTGTTTAGACGATTTCAAATACGATACTGACCAATATTTGGGGGAATGTGTGAGTACTTAATATGCAAAATTGTAAAATGATGATGCAAAACTCTTGGTCGATTGTTTATAAGAGTAATGCGATATTTTGAATAATCATGCCCCACTGCAGCATCTTTCAAGAATATTGATATTGATCTACATATTTACTTAATGAATATTGAATACAAAATATAAATTATGAAACATATTATTCAAATTTATTCTTGTTATACCTATGTTTTAGATTTACTTCTCTTTAGCATGAACAACATTAGAGAGGATAATGCACTTAATCCACTACCTCCAAGAAGCACTAAACCTATAGTTAAACCTTTGGTTCCCAATTCTGATGCACTCTAAAGTATGAGTGTCTTCTCTCCTCCAAAAACTGATATTGGATACTAATTGTTCACATAGAATTTATAACTTCCTTGATTTAAATTACCATTTATTATGCCATATAGAATAAATCTACTTGAATGCACTTAGGGTATGAACCAACTTTCAACCTACTCTAGTTAATTAATTTAATTTTTGTACCATTCTCTACATCTAACCACTGCTTGAAGTAATATTCATGTCTTTTAAATTGCTTCTTATACATGGGCAACAACAGGTTGGTTACATTGATTGTCAATTTGTCTGTGTTCATTATATAGAAGGTGTCTTAGAATATCACAATTCACATTACCATTGAAAATGTACTTGGCTGCCAAACCACAGGGATTTGCCTTATCAAAATACAGGTGATGGCCACTAGCACTGATATTTTATCTAATCATCTGAGATTGCAAGTAAGCATTGGGACAATACTTCTCCTAATCAATGTCATAGCCCATTAACTAATCCTTATTGATAGACTTAATGAAACTTAAAAGTAAGAATATATAGAAACTTTAGATCATTAGAATAGAAGTTGGAGAGCTCGTAATACACATAAACCGGTGTGGCCATTAGTTCATCTACAAAGAATGTAATGTTGCAAAAGCTTTATTGATCACATTCTTCACCGTAAGGTATCCTTATTTCTACTATGTTGGTAGAGACTCCAAACAAAATTAATCCGAACAAACCCATATAAAATGATATCAGGAACAAAGTAAACACTGCACATTTAGTTGTTGGTATTAATGAGATTGAATCTAATCTTCCTGCTAGTAATCGATCCCAGTATGAAGATGCTTCCTCTACAACTGGATACTAGTATGATAATTTCTTGGACGCTTTTGGTTCTCTTAAAAAATTAACAACCTTAAAATTAAAGCAATCTATACATCTTCTTATCTGGATTAATCGAATTAAGAGGACTCATTAAATATATTTGCTATTGATCACTAATATAATTACATGATGTATTATTAATTTTATTATAATCCATTTCTTTATAAATTAATAAATAATAAATTTCCATCTCAATTAAGACTACAAAATCTATAAAATTCAACTAAGAGATTCCTATTTCTATAATGTAATATATATTGTGTAATCATTTTATATAAACTTAAAATATAATATGATTCAACAATCATGTTTTTAAATTTAAAGTTGATTTTATAATTTTTTCATCTCTATCATCGAGGAACTAAGTAAAATTAAAGAATAAATATGATTATTATTTATTAAATTTGATAATACTAATACATCTGACATTTTTTATCATCAGACTTGTTTCAAGTTTGATATATTTGGTAAATTAATTAAAAAAATTGACTAAATACTAATCTCAAGATTATTTTATTTCAAATCTTAAATGATTTTTAGAATAAAAATAACTTATCTATAAAATATGAATAAAATCAAATTTGAGATAATTTTCTTTTGATTGTACCAAATGGTTTAATATAATAATTCATGTTCAATTTATTTAGTGGTTTATTATATAATTATAAACTGAACGTCGTAAAATTCAAGGTCTCTTTTAACTTAGAAGTAAAAAGATAATATTAATTCAAATAAAAAATTCGATTTAGTAATATAAAAATATAAAGGTTGTTATTAAAATGATAAGATGAGAACAAAAACAAGGAATTAATAATGAAGAAGATTAGCACTATAGAAATAACAATGAAGTTATAATTGAATTATATTAAGATTTATAAAATTTATCATTATTAAATTAAATTTATGAGCAAACATCTCTAAAAATTCTCTTCATTTTAAAGTTTTTAGAAGGAACAATAAGCTTCAAATAGGTAACATAAATTATTATAAAAGATGTAATAAGATTGCTCTATGTGTATCGCAACTCAGTTTATGATTTGACAGATTTTGCTGATCGACATCCTGGGGGGAGAGCAGCTCTTAATATTTACAAAGGAAGAGATCTTGAGAATGTAAAATTCAATTAAATCTTTAGATATTCTTCAATTCTTCCATACATAAGCATAGTACACATGCTCTTCAAGTTCTATAGTAATATAAGTGTGGTATAATAGAAATTAAGTAACAGTCATCCATCTTCAATTCTAAATCAACCAATTTCACCACATCTTTTGTGTCCAAAAAACCACAAATTTAAAATGACACAAAAACACAACCAATCAAAAAAACACCTTTAAAGTCGTAATCTGTAAAACCTAAACCATCTCATAATGAAGACAGACTTAATCAATCGATGAATAATTTGAATTAATCAATGACCAGCAGTGTTAAATCTCATTTTTTACATATTCCAAGTCAAATGGAAATAATACAATTATAGAAATAGAAACAAAAATAATTGATCTAAACTTGGAAATAAACAGAAATTGATGAACTCAAGAGATAATAGGCTGAAGTATTGAAACTATAGTAAGAAAAAAACTAAATGAAAGATGATAGGAAAGTTTAAAGTGAAATTATATCTACATAAAAAAAATCAATTAGTCCTTTTTATTAAGCCTGGTTAGATAAGAAAAAAAATTAATTAAATGAAACAAGCACTAACAATATCTTACCATCATATTTAACTTAAAGTAATAGGCAAGATGATGAAAGTACCTTCTAAAATGATACTTAAAATTATCAACAAAAATTATCTTAATCTGTAATAATTTAAAAATAACAAAAAAAAGTAAACCCTTATTATGAAGAGTGGAAACGAAAGCAGGCTTAGAAAGAACATCAAAATATTTAAGAGTAACTACAATAATCTATAATTATGGAGGAAAATGAATCATAGCTTTCAGGTTAACCATCCTCAGTCAATAATAGTTTTTAAAGATCATTTTCACTTATTAGTCAAAGGACCATAGTGTAAGAAGATCCCCATTTATATGTGCCTGTTTTTTCTCCAAAATTTATCTCCCCTTTAAAAGCCAAGTTTTACCATCCTATATCAAATCTAAATGTATGAATTAATATTATATTAAATTTTGTTATCAAGTTAAAATAAATTTTATCAAATAATAATCAAATGTAGAATCCGATTTTTAATGCCGCCAAAGCAGCTTTAACCAAATAGTTGAAAATTGAAGATCCCATTTTAATGTATAAACACTTCTTAAAATCTCCATTTTTGTGTTCAAACGAAATGTTGAAGAAGGAAACTCATTAAGAATTATTTAATAAAATAATATTTTTAGGAGGGTTCCACGAAAGAAGAAATTGTGGAGTCATTATCAAAGAAATGATTGCTAATTGCTTTAGACAATATAGAAATTTTGAACCTGCCTTAGATATTTCAAATTTAGTTTAACTATTCTTAACCCTAAGCAACGTTCTGTTATACGATGATAAGTTAATTTGTTTTATTCTCAATCAATTAAAGAGTAAATAAGATCAAATTTAAATTAAGCAATTGTAGTCAATTTCTCATTGTCTATATAAATTAGGAATAAAAGATCAATTTTGGCCAGAGCTTATGCATAAAAATGTCATTATCTGCTCTTAAGTTTTTGGGATCCAAGATTTAGTATAGCATATTCACATTGCTAGTAATCAAGTCTTATTAAGTGATTTTTAAGAGGAGAAGCTATTCTAATTATTGGAAATATTGCAAAATAAGTTCATGAGTTCGAAAAAACATATCTATTTATCGAAATTCTAGTATTAGTTTACATAGCTAATGTTTAATTTATATCCAGAACTCATCATGCAGAAGTATGATTATCCCTAGTGCAATAAGGACAATAAATATAGAGCCTTTTTTGATTACTTTTGCAAAGACTATTAAATATGTAGGATGCTTTTGGATAGAAAGGAAAATAACATGACGGTAGATTACTTCGAGAATGACAACTTCCCTAATTTAATTAGAACCAAGGATGATGTTATTGAAAAAAAGATCTCGTCTTTCGAATCGAATATCGAACAACTAATAAAAAAATTGAATTTGAAATATAAATATCAGCAGAAAGTGGCCATTTATGAAATCGACTTTTTTGTTGAAGACAAATTTTTAATAAATTGCAATGGGCCAACTCATTTTATATAAAATTTAGATAAGGAAGTCTTAAGAAAATCTCCAAATTGGTTAATGTAGCAAAGGTAATAGATAATACTTAACAAAAAGACATCTGAAACAATTAGATAATTATCAAATTATAGACTTAGATTTTCAGATTTGGGACTAATACGATACATCAGATAAATACACCAAGGAGTTCAAAAAATTGTTGAATTTAATGTGAATAATAATATTATTCAATTTAAAATCTTAGATTATATTTCTACAAGTTTTTCCTTTGCCTCCCTCAATTGCAATTTCAGTTCTTAGACTGTAAATCTATTTGTAGATGTAGAGACAATCTCTTTTTCAAGTCTTTAAATTTCCTAATATAAATACTAATATTAAAGTTTGTAATCTATCTTAATTGACAATCACAATACCCTCATTTTTACCAACACTTTTACTTCTATTATCCTATCTAAAGGTGAGACTTCTTTTAGGCAGTTGAGTTTATTGAATTTCCTCTTTATAAAGGCCTGAATCGATTTATTATTAGATTTATCTTTAATTATAGATACAAGCCTTGAAATTGCAACACTTAATATCAAATATCTAAGCTTCAACCATCTTAATAAAATGAGGATTCAAAAAGAATCTAAATTATTTGATTGACTTTGGTATACCTTTCGGTTAGAGTCTTGATATCCAGTTTTGAAAATGAAATATCATTTGATTCTTAAGTCAATAAAAACTAACCTTAATGGTCTCTATTGCAATTTTATTTATTTTGTTTCTAGAAGTTCCCCTTGATCTTGTTTTCTCGATACAATTAAGCAACACATTGATCAAACAGTTCCTTTAAATTCTTGGGTGCTTGGCTTTCCATCAAAGGAGTTCTAATGTTTTTGATCTCTATTGTTAGATGTGGAGCCAATTGGGACTATTTTTGAGTGATAGGTAAAATGGGTTATCGAGACATAGTAGTAAATTCTATATAAATATAATAAAATACATTCTTTGTTTAACCGAGAAGACAATCTTTGTATTTCCAATTTTTGAGTTTAAGTTTATGTTTGAGTGTTGGTGTTAGTTTCAGTTTTCAAGTTGCTTTGAAGTTTTTACTTTTTTTATGTTTTTAGAATCTCAATAAGACGTGCATTTGTTTCTTTTACTTCGAATAATTGGGTTTGTAATTGCTTGCTAATTTATATTGATAAATACTTTGACCTACAATTGTAAGGTTGTCCGTAATTGGGACAAGTATTAGCATTCACTTTTATAAAATCTCAATTCTTTGCTAATCACTTCTTCCTTTTAATAAATCACAAAATATACATAAGTATCAACAGGTGATTAAGTACTTTCTAATAAATCAAGTGTATAATTAACTAACTCTTAAACCTTCAGAGATTCTATCTTTTCTTCCTTAACTATGGTTGCTAATTTTAAACAAAAGTCAGTGTATGTTAACATAATTAAATTTATATTTCTTAAAATACTAATCTCATTTATGACCAAATTGAGCGCTTGCAATACGAGGACCTAATTTTAATCTAGCCTATGCAGTCACTGGTAACTTGAAAGGTTTGTCACTATCCTTAATAATTCTTTCAAATATTCTATTGACACTATGTCTGGAACGTGTTTTATGCATGATCCACGATTTCAAATAATACCTTAAATAGTTTGATCTTCATACCCTTTATTTCCTTAACCTTAGAATTTCTCTGTTACAATATCATATTTCTTTGATTTCTTTTCCTCAAACAATTTCTTTATTCTTTCTTATTCTGTCTCTGACAATTTGGCAATATCCACATTCCTATCAGGAGTCTTGAAACTAACATAATGATATATTTAATTATTTACTTTGTCTACAAGTATCCTGACTCTGCTTTTCTCATTTGCTGTAAATCAACACCATAATCAACGGCTCCAAATTATTTCTCAAAATATAATTCAATTGCAATCAAGTCTCTTACATACTCAAAAGGGAGATGAGGGAATACTTCATCAAAAAAGTATCGTTTTTAATATATGATAGCCTTTACTCTATATGGCATTATTCCATATTTAATTGACAAATCTCTAACTGTCCAACCCTCATTAAATAATCCAAACAATTAAAATTTAGCTCTGAATGATAATTTAGGAGCAGTAACAATTTTTCTACGTCTTCTTTTAGAAATTTTCTCCTTATTTAATAACCATCTTTAATTATCCTTTATTTTCCTAGAAATTAACTCTCTTGCTCTCATTGCTCTTCTTGCCTTTCGAAATCTAAATGCAAGTCTTATTTTTCTTCTTTCTGGCATCTTCCTAGCAACTTTCTTATTTTCAGGATTTTAATAAATGAAACTATATATGTTTTCCTTTTGTTGTCTTTCATATACATTTTCATCTAAGTCACCATAAAAGTTTAATTAGTTTTTATATTTAGCATCTCTAGGATCATAGTCTTTATGACTATATTTAATTGCTAGAAGATTTTTATCAAAAAGTGAATAATCTTAATAGTCTCTATTTTCCTTCAGAAATGTATCCCAGTCTTTTTTTAATACATCAGACTTTATAAGATCTTTACTTCTTTTCAATTACTCTTCTGGACTCAAACTTTAATAATATTAACCAAAACTAATCATATTTTCAATCCAACATACCTATAGTTAAGAATGTTCATATATTAAGCAATTATGGCTTTCTCACTAGCAGACCCTTTTTACTCTTACTTTTCTTCTTCTGAATCCTTCTTAAATAAATTAAGCACGGATTCCTCGCCTAAATTATTATTGTAATAGCATACTTTATAAATTATCTGCCAAAGACTTATAAGTATTTTTAAGCTCATTAACAAACTGCTCTTATTATTTTGTTAGCACTCGTTATTTTGCTTTTGCTGTTGAGCTTGAGAAATTTATTCGATGAATAAAGGGATTTCTCAAATGAAATAAACCAAATTTAATCATTAAATAATTTAAATTCACTTTTCTCAACTCATATGCATTAATTTTTTTATATTTCAATGTACTTTGCCTTAAAGGATTGAGAACAAGAGACTAGTTATTTTGTAAACCTATTTATGCTTCAGTATTTTAAATTCATATTCTTTTATGATTAAAATATGATAAAATGTATTTGAATCTTTTCAATATAATTATTTGAAATCTCTATATAAAATTAAATTAACATAAAATAAATTCAAATTTGTAGTGAATTCAGGGGTTAACCTATTTTAGACTCTTCATTAACCTTTAATTTTAATTTCAAATTCAATAAAAGTGAATGAAGAATCATATTATGTGATTATAATTACTCATTAAATTAAATAATTGAATTCATAAATTACAAAAATTATTGCATATATTCAAAATTTCAATAATTATCTTATTATCAACTGTTGTGAATTATTAAATGTTAAGTACAAAAAATCAAATTCATAGAAAAACTATATCAAATGCAAAAAGCAATGAAACCCATAAAAAAAGTTGTAACTAATATTAATTAAGACAATCTAATATTCAAATAGCATAATAATTATCATGTTTGTAAATGCTAAAAATATTAGTATCAGGATCTTCTAAATCACTCAATAAGAACACTTTAAAGACAAGAATACGTACAGAAGGGAATGAAAAGCAATTTAAAGCTCATACTTCTGCATCTCCTACAAAAGATAAAGATTAAGAATAATCAGCATCTCCTCCCTAAAGAAATACTAATTCTTAAGTTGATGTAATCACAAACTTGTTAAATTCAAATATGACTCACACGGAATACAAACGAATATCTAGAGATTAAAGAAATCAAAGCGCGGATTTTCAATAATTGTTAGCATAATAACAACAAAAATAGGAAAATCGACTCTTGAAAAATAATGTCAAGAAGAAGTTCAATTCTTATGGCAATCTAAATGATCAAGTTTATTTTTCTTAAAGAGGAGGATTGACTGAATGTTAATCAGCAGATCAACTTGTATAAAATAACCCTTAGTAGAAACTAATGAATTCCAAAGGCTCATACTCAATGAAGCACTTCCCATCTCCCATGAACATCTATTCACAATAAATTACATTGTAGGAATTTAAAAACAAATTAAGCAATTTAAGTAAGGATATAAAATAGAACAAAAATCAAGTTGAAGAAGAATTGTAGAAAACTCTAAAAAAGTAGTAACATCTCTGTGATTAATACGATCAAGAAGATAGTCAAAAACAATTCAGATAAGAAATTTCTTAAAGAAGCAAATCAGTTGATTCCTCTTCATCTAGATCTCGATTGGAGAATTCAAAATATTCTAAGGATTTTCAGAATTAACATAAAGTAAATCATCAGCAAAACAACGCTTAGGGGGATTTTATCATAAAAACTTAGAGTTATCTAAATTAGAAAAAGTTAGAGAGCAAAATTGATTAACTAGTATTTCAAGTGTAGATACTAAAGAAAAAGTCTGAGGAATTGGAGCAATAAAATAGATTTCTATTTGATAATTTAACAAAGTTTTAGAAGGAATCAGATTGCAATGCAGATGTATAAAGATATCATTAAATTTAATAGGAACGTAACTTACTTATGAATAAATTGGATTAGATGATAGGAATGTAAAAGAGATAAGAAGAGAATCTTAATTTTTTTAAGTAGATATTTGCTAAAGGTTATGATTAATCTCGAAGAATAAAGACAGAATAACAATAGTAATAAAAAGAAGAGGATAATTAAAAAATAAATTAAAAAACGGAGATATTGTCAAAGTAGAGACCATTTGTCAAGTCAGCTTATCAAGGACTTGATTTTAATGTCTGACTTAAATGTAAGAAAAGCGAAAGAGTTTTTGATTTATATTTTTAATTAAACAAAAATGATTTTCTTTTAGGTATGTTTGGACCCTTGAAAGTTGTTTTCGATTTGTTAAAAGATAGAAATGGTATGATTACCATTATATAATAATAATCAAGTAATTGATCATTAGTTTAAGTGAATAAATAAAAAATTAATTATTTTAACAACCTAGATAATGAAATCTAAGTGTAATCCTCAAGATAAAAAACTTACGGTAATAATCAATGAGAATAATTAGAATATTTCTTTTGATTTGAATTCTAATAACAAACCAAAATATTATATATCGAACACAACATGTCACAAAGATAACTAAAAGTTTTTTAATTGCAGCAATATGTCACCAATGGTTGTTGAAACATCAACTCCAAGAAAAAGACTTGTCTCTGGCAAAAGAGTTAGTATTCTTAATTCTAATTTAGACTCAGCAAAAGGCAAATTGTTCTCATAATAACTCAAACAATAAAATTTAAAATAGATAGAAAAAATCATCATCCAATTAGAGAACTAATTTAACTGTTAAGACTGGATCATCAATTGAAGCACTGAAAGAATTAATGGGAAAAAGTAAATGTCTAAAATAAGTAGGTTACTTCAAATAACTATTACAAATAAATACAGATAAATTTAAGAATGCAAAAGAAATATAATTCATAGAAACAAAAAAGAGTAACTCAAGTGAATTTGGATTTGACAATAGATTCAATAAGCATTTCTAGTAGTTAAATCAACAGGGTGTTAAAACAACTACTAATAAATCAGTATCCAAAGACAGAACTTCATTATAAGTAACGAAACATCATTGATCAATAGAAAGTGTTCTCAAAGATAATGGATTAAGAAAAATCTACATCGCCTATCAAAAAGGTTGATTGGTCCAAGATCAAATTGCCCTTAACTCCAAAAGACTGCATACAATAGTTTGGATAACACTTGAGTGAATTTGAGAAACAAGAGATCCATGGATTTAGTAGAGTATATATATTCACGAATTTTAGATTTATTGTATAGGATTAAAGGCTAAAAAAATTGATTAGAAATTATCAAACTACAACGACGGCTTTGATGATTCAAAAGGTGAGTATTTGTATTCTCCTAATGATCATATTGGATACAGATATGAGATATTAGAAATAGTTGGTAAAGGTAGTTTTGGATAAGCATTCAAAGTATTTGATCATAAAAGACAATAAGTGCAATGCTTAAAAATTATAAGGAATAAAAAGAAATTCACAAATCAAGCATTAGTAGAACTAAATATTTTGACCTATGTAAAGGAGAAGGATGAAGAGAATGTAACAAATATAGTAAAAATAAAAGACTTTGTAATATTTAGAAATCACGTGGTATGTATATTCACAACTATCTTTAGTGTATTTCTTTTGAATTCTTATCTATAAATTTGTATTAATTGATAAAGAACAATAACTTTTAGAGTTTATCTTTAGAACTAATTAGAAGATTTGCAATTCAAATTTTGAATGCATTGAACTTCTTAAGCAAACATAAAATCATCCATTGTGACTTAAAACCTGAGAACATTTTATTAAAGCAGGCAAATAAAAGTGGGATTAAAATCATAGACTTTGGAAGTAGTTGCTTTGAAAACTAGAAGATTTACTCTTATATTTAGTCACGGTATTATAGAGCACCTGAAGTTATGTTTGGTATCCCCTATGATACAAGCATAGATATGTGGAGTTTTGGATGCATTATGGCAGAACTATATTTGGGATTCCCAATATTTCCAGGGGATGATGAACAAGAACAAATTGCATACATACTAGAAATCCTGGGTATGCCAGATAATGAATTGTTATAGGTAAATAGATTTAAATATTTGAGATTGCGTAAAGAAGAAAGGTTTTCTTTGCTGACTCTCTGCCTTTTTAGCCTTTGTGTATGTAAAATAAAAGTGGAAAATTGAGGATACCTGGAAGTAAGACATTATCAGAGGTGTTAAAATGCAACGACCATAATTTCATCGATTTCTTGAAATAATGTCTAGTGTGGAATCCTAAAAACAGAATCACTCCAATTGATGCCCTTATGCATGTTTGGATTCTTGAAGGACTACCTAGTCAAATAAGAGTCTAGCATGTGTAATATTTGGAAAGTTAATAACAATATCTTGAGCTTAATGATGGAAAATAAGAAACCAATTTAAAATAGGGTCAACAAGGATAATAAAAATTGTAGAACCATCACATTTCAGAACCAGAAATGAATTAAGAGAATAAAGTAGTAAAAATATATAATATATTCTGTAGAAACCTAATCAGATTAGAACAATTTCAAGGGAGAAAGAACTTTTGATCAATGTTTCATAGAATCCTACTCCGAATAATAAGAAAATGTCTTAATCTTTTCATTCTAGTAAAAACAGCAATAAACAGCAAATGAATTTCATTCAATAATTACCAGGAACTACAAAATATGCTAACAAGAAAACTCATTATTTTTATTGATCCCTAATTAATTTTGATATCACTTTTATATATTATGTATATATATTAAGATTCACAATATTAATATTAAAAATTTGAAAATAAATATGTCATAATACGATAATCCCAATAACTGTTTAGATGGATTTATTGAACAACTCAATAAATGCAAACCATTGACAGAGATGGATGTCAAATGGCTTTGTGAAAAGGCTAAGGAAATCTTGTAAGATGAGAGTAATGTTCAACCAGTTAGAGCTCCAGTTACTATTTGCGGTGATGTTCATGGATAATATCATGACTTAATGGAATTATTTAAAATTGGAGGTAAAATTTAAGAATTATTTATCAAGGTAATGTACCCGATACAAATTATCTTTTCTTGGGGGATTACGTTGATCGTGGCTATTATAGTGTGGAAACTGTATCACTTCTGTTGGCTTTGAAGGTCAGATATAAAGTAAGAATAACTTAAATTCCAATTAGGATAGAATAACTATTTTAAGAGGGAATCACGAATCCAGATAAATCACATAAGTCTATGGGTTCTACGAAGAATGCGTAAGAAAGTACGGCAATGCTAATCCATGGAAGTATTTCACTGATTTATTTGATTATCTCCCAATCACTGCAGTAGTTGAAAACTCAGTAAATTTTAATTATTACAAAAGATCTTTGGTTTACATGGAGGATTATCTCCCGATGTTACTACTCTCGACGAAATAAGAAGATTGGATAGAATACAAGAAGTGCCTCATGAAGGTCCTTTATGTGATTTATTGTGGAGTGATCCTGATGGTAAATATCAATCTTACTATCTAAGATCGAAATGGATTCAATACTTCGCCTAGGGGAGCTGGGTTTACTTTTGGAGCAGATATTTCTGAAAAATACAATCATACTAATGGATTAACTATGATTGCCAGAGCACATTAATTAGTTATGGAAGGATTTTAAGAAACCCATGATAAAAATTGTGTTACTTTATTCTCTGCTCCTAATTATTGTTATAGATGCGGGAATTAGGCTGCCATTCTAGAAGTGGATGAACATATGAATCAAAATTATTTGCAATTTGATCCTGCTCCAAGAAGAGGAGAACCCCATTTGACCAAAAAAACACCAGATTATTTTTTATGAAAAATTATCGATTTTGGTTGTTTCAATTTAACATTAATTAATTAACTATTTATGAGTAAAACTATTAGATCTAAGAATATTGCACCTAACACCGAGTTCTGTAATGAAATTGCCAATAATTAAAAATTGCTTAAGGCCAAACAAAAAACACTTTCTAAATTGAAAGCAGAGTTGGGAAATATGAATATGATCATGCCAATGGCTAATCAAAGAATAGTACAAAAAAAGATTGAAAGTATTCGATATCTAGATATTTCATATTAGATTTGAAGACTCAATTAGAAAAATAATAGGAGAATAAATTAGGTGTAACTCAATATGGAAATCTAACGAATTAGAATTTCTAAAAGTAATCTCCCTTAGTAAGATTGGAAAATATATAATAAATGAGAATCAAAAGTGGAAATCGAACAACAAGCGAAGGAGATGCAGTAAACGTTAAACAACTATTAAAAAATTAAAATTTTTTAATCTCTAAATATTGATATATAACTTAGAAATATTATATTTATTGATAATTGCAATAATATTATTTATACATTTCTTCTTTATTATTTTAATAAATTAAGTTGCTTAACTAATAATTTCTTATATAATTCATATTCATATTAATGATTACAAAAAACTTTAAAAAAATGTAATAATATCTAACAGATGATTAAAAATGTAAGTATAATTATCATGTTTATGAGTTTATTCAATAAATTTATTTATTTTAAAGAGTGTCTAAACATTAACAAATAAAATTATTAAAAAACAATTATGTCTGCTTCTAAATTAATGTATTCTTCACCAGGACCAAAAAATTAGTCTGCAATATCATATGCAGGTGACAGAGATCGAGCTCTTTCACCTAGTAGGGCAAAGATATCTTAATTATCAGAAAAACTCTCAAATCTCTAGCATTCAATCGACGAAGATCAGGCAGTATATAGTCTATTCATACTGAATAGTTTAAAAAAGAAACCTTTGAATAAAAGGTTAAAGTTTTAGAAGATAAAGCCATAAAGCAGCAATAAGGGGATGAATCAAAATTTAAGTTGTTAAGAGAATAATTATAAAAAGTGGAGGAAGGAGCTTAAAATGAAAAGATTATTAGAGAAGTAATATGAAAATTTAATTATTCTATAGAGTGGAGATGAAAAATTAAGAAATAAAGATTTGAAACTCTTGGAAGTCAATTTAGGAAAAGAACTATAAGCAGAAAAAGTCAATAGAAAAGATTATGAATAAAAAATAACTAAGACTACAGATGATAGGGTCTATAGTCTGAAATTGGATTTAGCAAGATAAAAAAAATATAGAGAAGAAACAGAAGAAAAGAATGCTCAAGAAATTGGAGATAGAATTTTATAATTATAGGAGGAAGTTGATGAAGAAAGAAGATAGAGGTAATTGTTTAACTGTATTTTAGGGAAGAGGGAAATCAATAGGTTATCAAACGATTGGGAGATTCTATATTGAAATTGCAAGAAATTTTAACAACAGAGAAAAAATAGAGAGTATCAGCATAGTCTTAGATGTTCAGAATGCTAGATGAGATGAATTCATATTTGAACGGAGAGTTGAATGCGGAAAAAAATGAAAGGGAAGCCACAGAAGAGAGCATTATAAATCTTATTGATTAAACATGCAATAGAGTTGAGAATTCATTGAGGAAATGATCTAATAAGCATAGTATGTATAAATATCAAAATTTTATTTTTTTAATAATTATTAAAAAAATGTCTTAAATGGAAGAGGAATACTGTAATTTAGAGGACGAAGTTGCATTACTTACTTGTAGCAGATCTCCTAAGTCTAAAAAAATAAAAAAAAGTGATTCTCTTTCTCCAAGAAAGAATAATGGTCATTGGACAAAGGAAGAGCATGAAAAATACTTGTAGTTTTTGGAAGATCATGCTCATCTAAAGAAAAACAACAAAATTTTCAAACCAATGTCAGAAATCATTGGAACTCGTTCTCCTAGTTAATGCAGGTGATTGTTCAATACATTAATAGATCTCATCATCAAAAGTTTAACCCTTTATCGCCTTAAGTGCAAAGGAAATCCGTTAAATTGATTAAAATCAACTCAGATCTGAAAGTGCAAACTTAATAGCAGGAGGAAACCAATGAAACCATTGATGATGAAAAATAAATAAAAAATAAGGTTCGATTAGTTATGTATGATGATGAATTTGCTTAAGAAGACAATGAGTTTAATTTAGATGACTTAATCTGATAGAATGATAATTTTTATTATTTAAATCCTATTCTATAGTATTTTCAATCAACTGTGCTAAAAAGAGAATTTTTAGACCAGTGAAAGGAAAACATGATTATAAATATTAATTATGACTTCAATACCTTCAGATTAAAATATTATAAATATATTCTAAATATGAATACAAAGGAAGTAGTAGAAAATGAATTATTATTAATTAAGGATCAGAGTCGGAAATATCCTTAATTGTGTAAGGTAAACAATCCTAATCGATATATATAAAGGTGTTAGAGGCAAATATATTGGAATTGGATACGCACACCTTATTATAACAATTATTGCCTTCGATTGTAAGCTCAAAAAATACAAAATTAATTTCATAAGGAATAGGACTAATCCAAAAATTGCAGCATTTGCTCATGTTAACAATAGTACTATTAATTTATCATTAGAACGATCTTGATATCATAATTGAATATTTTAATAATTCAAAATCGCAGTAAGATGAAACAATAGATATCAGACTGGTTTCCACCTTAATACACATCATTGGTCCTGATGTCATTGATTTTTCTAATTTAAATCACATTCTGAAGGTCGTGAATTTGTTAATATACTTTTCATCCTCAGACAACCCAATAATAGCATAATCATCGATTTAAGGCATTCTTACACTTAGTAATGTTTTGGAGGAGCTATTATAGAACCAGTAAAAGAATGTAATATTGCAATCCTATTTTGAATTATTGGAATTATTTTTTAACATATTTCAAGATAAGGAGCAATCGTTAATTAATGTGTCAAATAACCTAATATTATGTATTTATCATATCTCATTTCAATCAAAATAGGCAAAGATATATTTATCATACTTCTTAAATGTGGAAAATATTTACAGTCCATCGAGTAATTTCATTCTTTCTACTATGAAACTCTATATGCATACCTAAAAAGCATAGATCTAGCATAGGAGTCAAACATTATGAATAGTAAATCTACTTGAATATATATCTTAGAAATCAACATAATTAGATTAATATTCAATTACATCTTGACCATAGAAGACAAATTTGAATTGATCACCCAGTTGATGAATGTATATAGCAAATTACAACCACTTGATTAGAGTAAGATTGCTATTCATGACGGCATTTTGTGTCTCTATTCAAATCTCTCAATATTCAAAAATCTACTGATAAGGCAGCCTTCTGGTAATGTCTACAATGGTATTCATTAACCTTCATCATATTTAGACTATAATGATTTAATATTGAAGTCAATCTACCAATATTGTCTATTCGGAATAAAAGAATTCTAGACTCAATAATCCCCAAAACAGAATATTTTAATAAACAAATTGACAGCCTCCTACATTGATTGCAATTTACAAATGCTACCTAATATTTTCATATAATAGATAAGTAATATAAAATACATTAAAAGTTAGAAACTTTAATTTAGCTAATTACTGATAATATCCTTAAATTTCTATAGTAGGATGAATATTAGAAGGAAGGGAGTGGGTTATTGCAGGAAATCAAAAATCAAAGTCGTCTTCTCCAATCTTAATTATTTAATGGGGAAGTTGATGATTAAATTACAGAGATACAAGAAACTGAAAGCGATGATATAAAATTCAGAACTTTATTCGATAAACTATGGAGACCTCTTCTACGAATTATGAAGCAGATTCTAAAAATAGCTAATAATTAATAATATACAAGCTTGTTAGAATATCTATAATCTTGGATCTAATGTAGTCTATAGTAAGATTAAATTAGTAGTTTTCAATTGTTAATCAGGTTTTTGGCTGCTTAATCTGCACCATTATCTTTAAAGTATATTGAATCAGATAAATGGTTAATTGCTTGTAAAGTATTTGAAGAAATCCTTTATAATAATGCCAATTTATTAACTGCAAAAACATGGAATCTCATATTCTAAACTTTACAAAGAATCGAATAGGTGGTCACAAAGTCAACAGAGATAAAGATGACTACTGAGATCTTTATTCTCAGTTCTTAATATCATGATTCAACTGTTTTTTAAATGGTTGATGGTTTAAATTAGTTAGCGCTTTAGGTTTCGGAGCGACTTCAAATTAGTTAAAAGAAGAATTTTGATTCCATTTATAAATCATTTGCAATAGACAAACTATTACTCATAATCAAAAATAACTGGCAAAGGATAGATTTGTTATGGACTATCGTAGATGCTTTATACTTATGTCTTTGTAGTTCTAAAGTAATGGAAATGAGACTAAATGCTATAAATACATATAAGGACACAATATTTTCAGGGATTGAGTATAGTAAGAATAATAAATTCAAATGGGGTGAAAATTGGATCTAATATTTATTAAATCCTCTTGCTGAATTAATACTTCTACCTTATGAGGATGTCACTGAAAATATTTTATCATTATTAACTATTCTAATTAAGGAGCATGCTAAGTATTTGCCTCAGTAAGCTTTTGCAGTCTTTGTTTCATTGATTGATACTGTGTTACATGATTTTTTAAGTAAAGACCTGATTCAATAGGAAATAAGCTAATAAGAACATAAATCGTTAATTTTCAGAACTCAATTATCAATTGAATGCATGTCTGATATAATATTCAATCATATCGATAATTTGGACAATTAATCAATTAGCAAATTAGTCAAACTATTAGTGTCTTTGAATAAGCAGGATGAATGTAAATATATAATTATTAGATTAGTTAATTATGAAATTACAAATAAGATCATCTGTATGACTTGGCGAGTTCAGGAGAAACTAGTAAAACTAGATATAAAGGACTATGAGTTATGGTAAATTACCTTAAAGCTATTTAAAAATTGTTTAGACAATCAAGATGACCTAAAATATGCATCTATTCATATTTCTAGTTAAATTTGTTCTATTGCTAAGGATTCTTAATTTACAGACTTGTTTGCATTACTAGAAGAGTTGATATAACATTCGATGGAATATTATCTTAAAGTAGAATAGCATCAACTATCTCTCATTTAATAGACCCCTAGATTCACTTAATTACCAATGGAAACTCCTAAGTTCTAAGGATCAATTAAGTAGATGATTTTTGACAAATCTACTTCGTTGTAATTGTTTAAGCAACAGTTTGAATTAGTAAAGTTGTGCATTTCAAAAATAATAGATGTGATCATTAGCAAATAATAATATCCTAAATTCTACTATTATTTACAATTATTTAACTAAGCATAATGTGTTTATGTGAAGCATGAAATAGTAATGGCTTGTCAAAGAATTATATAGTCAAATTAAGAGAAGCAATTACTCATTGGATCTATTGATTTCTTAGTAACATTAATTAATCATGAATAAACTTTGGACATGGAGGATATCTAATACTATCTAGAAAATAGAACATTCCAAATCTTTTGTGATGTGATTAAATTAACCATACCAATAAATCATAAGAAAGGATTGCATGCATTATAGTTGCTTTTCAATTTTTTATGTCAGGATCATGTAATTCAACTATTAAATGATGACAATAATGTGTTCAAATACTATTATAAATAATGCTTTTCAATTGATAATCTTGAAGAAGAAGTAGTCGCTGAATGGTTGCACTTTATAAATTAACAAATTTCTTAATTAGGGATTATTGTAAAGCATCACTACTTCATTGAGTTCTTAATAAATAGTTTTGAAGGAATAATTAGTAAGAGATAATTAAATCAAAATGATTTGAATGAAGCAAATAAATTTGTGGGTGTTTTGAATGGTTTTTTGAATGTAAACATTAATTTATTAATTAGAAATGTTAAAGATTTATGAATGACAATTCTGAAAAATTACAATTAATTCTGATTACAAAACTAAAAAATATCATAACCATAATGATCCCCTTTTTAGATTAAAATTCGATTCAATAGTTGTTTGAACCTCTTATTTCATCCTAATTAACTGGTATAATATTATAACTAATTTGTAGTATCTAATAAAAGAACGCAAGATTGGATTACATTTTTCATAAATGATGCACAATATTTAAATATTGAACAATAACACGTTGTCGTTTAACTCTTTACTAATTATTACATAAACAAATTAAGTGCATCAGAGATGGAAACAAAAGAAATGATAATTATTAGTTTAGTTGGATTTTTAGAGATGGATAATTCAATCGTAGAAAAATTTTCATTATCTATTCGGGTTCCTCTTTTAAATAGCATTCATGACAATTTAAAAGTGTTTTTGAATGAAGAAAATGCTTCACGTGAGAAACAATTTAATATTGAACTTATGTTGGATTATTTAAGTAGACTAGACAAAAATGATTTGAAAGAATTTTATTTAACATTTGTGGAGATGATAAAATGTGAGTAATTAGAAATCAGAACTAAACTAATCACACTTCTTGGTAAATATTTTTGATTTTATGTTTATCTACCTATATATATATATTATATATATAATTTGTGTAACTAAATGCCAAACTCTTATAAATAATCAATATTAAATCTATTTACATATATTCACGTATTTTTAAACTGCTTGAGAAAACTCGGCAAAACTTATTTTATCATCTCCATTCTGATCAAATTGATTGAAGATCTCCTTACAATCATTATCATAGTCTTCTCTCCCAATAAATTTAAATAATTCATCTAGAGTTATACACCCATCCTTATTCTTGTCCAATACATCAAATGCAACTCTAATTTTTTCTGCATTGTTTTATATATTAAGATATACCTTCTACATCTGATAATTTACAGGTTGCAGCTACAAATTCACTAAAATCTAGTGAACCACTTTAGTTGACATCCAAGAAATCGAATATTTTATCAACTTTATCGTCTAATTGATTTTTTGAATATATTTATTATAAAGCGCATTTCAGTTCCTCTTTTGAGATTGTTCCTAATTGTCTCATATAATCATTAATACCATTGTTGTCCTTATCAATTTTACGGAAGATACGATTCAATACTTTTTTATCGTCCTTATGCACTAATTCAGTGGCAATGAATAACACTATTGCCTATAAAAATCTGCTTTATTTTAAACTATTGTCCTGATCCTCAGTGTAACCATTAAATTATATCATACTCTCCTTGAAATCTTGAGAAGGTATTTATTCAGATGAATGACTAATTATAATCTAAGAATTCTACCTTTCAAACCACGGATCTTCAAGAACCTATTAAGCATTTGGTCTCAATTCTGGGTTTTTCTCCAGCATTCTTTTCAATAAATCCTTAACGAGAGTACTGTATTATTTCCAAGATTAATATCTTCATTCAAATTGATTAATTACCTGAACTCTATGCTTTGATTTTTGATGTTAAATAAAATTTCATTTGAATCTGTCCCTTGGAATGGAGGATCATTGCACAATAGTATATAGAGGACAACTCCGCATGACCATATGTCACACTTTTAGTCGTATGATTCCTCCATCACTTCCGGAGCCACAAAGTGAATTGTGCCACATTTAAGACTCAATTTTTATTATTATTAAATCATCCCTGAGAACCCCCAATCAATCAGTTTAATGGATGTTGTAACTTCATCGTCAATCAAGATATTGTCAGGCTTAATGTCTCTATGAACTATATTTTTCTTATGAGCAAAATTAATGGAACTGATTAATTACTTCATAATTTTAAGCACTTCAGCTTCCTTAAGAGGATAATGATCATCGATATATTGAGCTAAGGTTCCTCCTTCGCATAGTTCCGAAATTATGTAAAATCTCTGATCATCTTCAAAACTATGGTAAAGCTTCAATATATTTGGATGATCTAATCTAAATTAGGACAATGAGATACAGCTTAAGGTTTTGGAATTCTTTTCGAAAATTTTCATTCTTATCTTCGCTGGTTTTCTTAATCACTTTCATAGCCCGAATCTCATTATTCAATTTGCATTTCACTTTGATTACACAACCCTAACCCCCTGCTCCTATGCATTATTTATCTATTGGTTCATAAAGCTAATGGTAAGGTCCTTCCATTTATTGGATGAAGTTGGAATAATCTATTCCAATTTTCTCATCTTGTTCACTAAATGAGGAGGGGTTTTTCGATTCTTAAACACAAACCCTTTTATAAGGTTACATATAATATTAATTAATATATTCTCATTTTTCTCCACAAATTTGATTTCACTTAAATACCTAGAGTCATTTTAGTTCCATTTAATTATTGCATTGAAAATCTTAAGCTGTGTAAATTTTTGGTTTCAGATTCATCCATTTTTTGATTTTAAAAGTATTTTTTTCTGCACTAAGCAAGAATATAATCAAATCAATACCTCTCTTTGAAGGAAACAAATCTTAATATATTTAGAGGATAATTCATTTTGGAAAATAAATTAGGCTAATTTTGATTTCAATACTGGATTAAGGTTCTGTGTTCTTGATAAGAAATGTTAATTCTCTTTGAAAACAGTCTTGTAATTAGTATGAATTATTCTATATTAGATTTGACTCTATTTCAATATATTCAAACCTTTATACTTAATTTACTGATAAAGCTGCTAAACATGATAAAATGCTCTAACATACGCAGAACCAAATGCCACAAAATATATCTTCTTATTCATAAGGATTATATGACTTAATATTTAATGAGATTTAGATTTTCATAGAATTATTTCTATGAAATTTTTTTTCTTATTTTTGAAAATATCTTTGAAATCCTACTCTTATAGTTATTTAATTAGTCAATTCAAAATATTCTTGAACATATCAAGTAGCTTTAAGCATCATAATACATTTTTAATTTAATTTAATTCTAATTATTATTTCTAGAATATCTCATCTGAATAGATAATCCTGCTCTGATTAGAACATATATTGATAGCTATAGAACTTTTTTCATCGATTGGCATAACTGAAATTTTTTGGATTTATTGCTGCAATATAAAGTTAAGGCTATCCCTTAAAGTCTCAATTAAATATGAATCATAGATAATTAATAATCTAGTTTAATGAGATACTGTAATCTTGGAATAGTGTTTCTTCAAAATAAATAGTTTCAAATTATAATCATAATCTTATTATTATATTGACTTTTTGAGAGTGTAGAATTGCTCAACAAATTACCTTATCGGTCTTATAGATCTGATATGAGAAGATTTAAAAATGAATTGTTTAGAGTTCCATATTTAAAACTATGAAATGTATAGTTCTTTTATGTATCATTCTAGTTTATTTTATTTTATATCATTAATAAATATTTCTAAATTTTTTATTAGAATTTAACTCACAAAGACAATCCCTGTTTGAGAATTAGAATTCAATAGTAAATAGAGTAATTAACACTTATGAGGATGTTCCTTAAATGTTTGAATTCAAATAAAATAATTCAATATTAAATTATCACATTGTTTGTTTTGGATTCACAATTTATTGTAGATTCGTGCTTGAGTATTGTTTTGAAGTACTTCAACTTATAATGAACTAAAAGTGCTTTGATTAACTTAATAATCAAGTATAATTTGATTACTAGTTATTATTTGACTTTTTATTTAAATTTTTAAAAAAATACATTTTTTATGAAGGGTGGAAAACAATCAAAGAATAAGACAATTTGGGATTAAGTTAAGAATGAAGAAAAAGACTTCTATTTCAACTTCCTCACCAAAAAATATAGAAATCTCCAAAAAAAACTTAAAGACATTGCTGATTTAGAAGAATTGTAAAAAACAAAAGAATTGAAACCTGAATAAATTTAGAAGATCCAAAACAAAGATGAGAATAATGAAAGAATTAAAGAATTAGAAGCCTAAGTCTCAAATTGGTTGTAAGCTAAGAAAGAAGCAGAATAAAGTGGTTCAATCATCACCTAAGAAGCCTTCATCCTCATATTGGAACATCTATCTGAGAATTAAGACACCCTAGAACTGCTCTCTTAAGATCATTAATCTTTATATGAATTGGCTAAATAGCTTCAAAATAGAGTCAATAATCAATAGAAGAAGAAGGATCAATAATGGAAGGGTTTGAAAGTATTTATTAATTAATATTAAATTAGTTAAAACATTAATAATAATAACAAGAAGTTCATCATCATCACCACCACCATCACCATGAAGAACCAACCTAATAAATCTAATAGTAGCATTAAGAGACTACTTAATAACCAGAAACAGTTGAAACTCATAAGGAACACCCAGTTTAATAAGAATAATATGTATTGATTAAAGCCAGTCCAAAGAAAACATTCTAAGAAGAAAATCATTCATAAGTTCATTAACCTATCGATTAGCTTGCAAATTAACATAATGAATAATAATAGGAATAGAATCATCCTCAATAAGAAGTTCCACAATAATAATAGGCACCAGAAGAGTAATAACATGATTAAAGGCGTAATCATCAACACCCAAGAGATGGACATAAACACAATCATCATGATGATCAAAGAAAAGGATACAAAAAGAATTATCATAATGACAGAAGAAATAACAATAATGGAGATAACAATAAATAATATAGAGGAAACAGATATCATAATAAAGATAGACAATAGAGAGAAGAATGGTAAGAGAAGAAGGAAGTTTAAGAACATGATTAAAATAATGATCACTAAGATCAAAATAGCTCAGATGAGGAATACATCACAATCGAACGTAGGTTAAGATTTTGTGTATATTTCTAGAACAAAAAAACCCCAATATTAGCCAAGTCGAGGAGCTAATAGACATCATGATAACAGGAATAGGTAACAAAGAAATCCCACTGACAATCAAGGGACTGTAAATGTCTAATAATGAGATTATATTTAAAAAATGTATAAAATAAAAAATATTCAACATAATTGTTTTTACAACTCTATTCTTTAATTAATAATATTATTTATCACTTTTGTGTATTCTGTACACAGAATTTAAATTACATGCTAAATGGTTTCTTAATTATTATTAAAATAATCCATTGTAGTCTCTTAAAATTCTTTTTAAGTTGTAATTTATTTCAAGACTTCTTCTTCATTTAATTTTAACTGCTTAATTTATTCTTATAAAGTTTCTGCAACATTCAATTAAAATACTGTAGAATTAATAAATTATTATAATATTGTTGCAGCAATATAAATGAGTTGCTGTTATTATTTCATTTGAATATAACCTTTTTTAACTAATTCTTGATTTGTAGCCATCTAATCACATAATCTTAACTACTCCAATTCTTAATTTAATTGTTAGTAATTCCTATCTTATTGTTAGATCGTATTATTGAGTGTCATGATCTAAAATTCTAACATCTACTTTTCTGTTCCTAACCTATTCTTATTTAATTGATTATCATTTTCAAGACGCTATATCATGATTTGATTATTCTGCTAAGTCATTTATAATTACTTAGTCAAACCTTGAACTTATTGTGATTAAGTCATAATATACTCCATAATTTTAGTTTTTGCATCTTCAATGTTATTATTTTCGATTTTATCGCTTTGAATGAAACCTGCCAATTAAAAAATAAACTATTCTGAATTCGAATCTGATTATTAAGCCTCAAGTTATTGTTTTAAGTCTTAGATTATTTGTTCTAATTTTTGAATCTTTAATGTAGATTAGGAAAACATTTCTTAGTAAGTGTTAACTTAGTCTTATAACTCTGAATAACTTTTACTAAATTTGCTATGCTCACTTAAGAAGTCTTCTTTGAATATAGTGATTTCTTTTTGTAACTCATATCCAACAACTTTCTTCATTTCTGTCAGACTATTTTTAAATTCCTTTATTTGCTTTTGCTGTTTTTTCCTAAATGAAAGTACTTGATTTATATTCGCGTCATCAAATTTACCAGATTTTTTGTGCGATTATAAATTTAAAGGAGATCCTGAAAATTTGGATTTACATTAATCAAACTCTTTACAAAACTCATCATCATTTTTATCTAAATAATTCTAATTAGGTTACTTTAAAATTCAAGCTCTTTCTTATTTACTTGTTAGGTTATTTCACTACAAGTTTCATTAAAATATTTACCATGTTCAACTGTTTTTGGAGATTAGCACACTTAATTTTATATTTCCTCTGATACCCACATTACACGATCATTCATTTTTTAAAGCATGTCTTATTTGAAATTGGAATTAAAACTACTCTCATCATTATTTTATTATTTTGGAGTATAATTAAATTATTTTTAACTTGATGCTTAGTCACTAGTCTGTAGTACTTCATTCATTTAATGCATCATCAGAATCACATCAGGATCTAAATCAAAATCGAACATACCATCATTATATTTTTTAATCTATTCCATCCACATTAAAATAAATTCCTAAATTTGATGCATTTAATATGGAGAAGTTTAATTTTTCTTGGTTTGATTCACTAATTATTGCTATTTTGATTTTATTGGTGTGCGTAATTCAACATTATCCTAATATCTTAATTGTTTGTTACAGGTTTTAAAATATCCTCCTTTGAAATCTCAATATCCATCATTTTATAATATTTAATAAAATAGATAAATTATTAATATTAATAACATGAAATATTTCATTAATACCTTCTCTTTGTTATTTCAGCTATGAAATTTTTATATTCATTGAAAGAATCATCAAATAATGCCTTAAGTTCCTTTTCTTAATTTGTATAAAATTATTAAATTTATTGTAGATCTGTTAATTTGAAGTATTCTTTCTTTTGGTAGTTTTCATGAAATTTAATGAGTTTATCTGTTTACGATTTTATTTTTTGGCCATTCTAATTATGAGAATTGTAATATTATTGAAATATTTTAAGACCCAATTGTATATATAAGAGAGATCGATCCTACAATTTAAAAGATCCTTCAAGCCAAGTCTAAATTGCTTTCTTTTTTTCTTCTTCATACTTATTTTTTAATTTATCTTATTCACCTTGAATATAAGAATTGAGTGCTCGCAATTCTTCTCGTATTTCTTCTATTTTAGTAGTTTTCTAGTAAATTTGATCGGTTTGATTGAATTATTAATTGTATTTAGATTAAATATCTTCAATCTTTTTCTCTAAAATAGCCGAATGATTATTATTTTTTATTTGATTTTCATATTGTTATTTTTATGCTTCTAATTATTATATTTTCTCATCTCTTTTATTCAATTCGGTTTTCAAATTCTTGATATCATCTTAGGTTTCTCCTGTAAAAGTTTGATTAATTTGTCTGATTTATGATATCATTTCCTCTAGATTATTGTAATCCAATTTCTAGGTAGTTTAGTTAATACTTTAGGATGTTTATTCTAAAAGTCTATTTATTTATGTAATCTTTGAGCAGATATTGTTATCATTAAAAGCAGTAAGGTTTAGATACTCTTATGCTTCGTTCAATTTTTTATTTAAATCTATTATTTCTTATTCTTTTTACTTTATTTCTATTTAATGATTCTTTTTTAACTATTCTATTTGTTTATTTTTTTCTGTGCTCGTTATTTTAGATTATGAGAGAAGTAACTTTTAAGCAGCCTCAGAAAATGCATGAAATTAATTTTCCACGAATTTTAATATTTATTCTTTCACTCCTTTCACTTCTAAATTTACACTTATAAAATAATCCTTTATCTTATTTAAATATTAAGTTAAAAGCTAATTGAGTTTGGTGTCATCTTTAACTACTGATTCAGTTTAATAAAATTATTATAATTCTTAATTTTCTTTTTATTGTAATTCTTATTTTTTGTCTTAATATTTATCAATTAATGTATCAAAATATTAGGCGGTTTATTAGATTTAATCGGAAAAAATCTACTTGTAGTCTTCTTTAACCTTAACTTGTAATTCTCTGAGTTCTAAGTTGAAATTGTAGATTTATTTTGCGATTGCTCTATACTTTACTAATTTAGATTCTGTCAATTCTTCATTTATTCTAAAAATTTAAATACAGGTTTACCTATGTGAAATAGGAGATTGTTGATCTTCCTCTTAACTCATGATTTATTGTATTTATTTTTATTATTATTAATGATTATGCATTTAATAATAATCTGAATATTATTCAGAGTGTCTAAATTATTCGGATCCTCTCTACAATTCATATTGCTCTTCTTCCTCTAATATCTATTAAGAATATAATACAAGGAGACTGCAGGATTGCCTAACTAACGAACGCTATTTATTTGTTCAAATCACTAACATAATTAATATTTGTTAAAAAATTGTCTTAATTAGATATTGAGGTCCCTTGATTAAAATAGGATTCTTAAGAAACCGAATTACTGCTAATATCATTTTCTAAATTATTTTTAGAAGTTTTGATTCTTTCTAATGAATTTTCAATTATTTGCATTATATTCTTTAAGTGTGTTTCTTCATTTTTGCTCTAAGATTATAATCTAAAACTACATTTTCTTTGATTAACTCAGAACAATGCATTTTTGCTTGATTCAACTAAATAATCAGGCATTATATCAAATCTTCATTCACTTTAGCTTTTAGTATTTACTCCAGAAACTCATTTTTCTAGCTGCCCTCTTAATTATTATTCAACTCTAAATTTTATGGACTATTTAGTATCTATTCTTAACCTAAATTTTCATTCATATTTAGTTACCCTATTATTAATCCATTTTTTAATTTTTTTTAGGTTATGCCTAAATAACTTAGCCAAATTCAATAAACCAAATACTCTAAAATCAAAAATACTCACTAATATTTGCTAGCTTTCTCCTATCCAGCCAATGAAAACGTTTTGTTACAAAACCAAAAAAATCAACATTTCTTTATAGAATATTGAATTATTTATTCTATTTATTTGTTCTATAATTAAATTATTTGGAGCTACTATTATTCATTCTAATTGAAAATTCGTTGAAAATATCATATTATAATTATTATTGAAAAAGGAGGTGTTCTTTAATCTAATAAATCAATTTGGTACAGCTGTTAAACAATGCAATTCAACAATTATTCTTTCAATACTTATATGAAAGCAATATCATTCTATTGTCGTTACTTAGTTAAAATTCTCGACTATTCTTCGTCCTATTTCATATATGCTAAATAACAGTTCAAGTTAATAAGAAACATTTAAGGAAATGAATTTAATTTTTTAGTTTAAATAATTTCTTTGTTCTCCAATATCTGAAAATGAAAATTCAGTTAATTCGAGAACTGATTAAGCAGATTTATTTCGAATTAATTTAAAGTTACTGAAATTTATCATTATTGAGTATTTTAAATTATTGAATTTTTTATAAATGCCTATTTTGATTTTAATTTGCTTATTGGATGCATGTTTAAGTTAAAAAAAAGATTAATAATACTTTGAAGTGACTGGATTACAAAATTTTGACATTAAAGACATTTTCCCTCAGAATGTTTCTGATAAATAAAAGCTTACGCTTACCCTTACTTATAAAGATGGAGAAGTTCCAATTTTAATAATTTGTGAAGATTAGCCAAAAAATAATACATTGACTAATTATGAGACAATTTAAGAGTATTATTATTTGTTATTTTAGTTATAATTGTATGAGCGATATAAATGCTTATGAATAAAAGTTCTAAATATAATCAATTTCTTTAACAAAGAATGTAAAATCCTAAGCATTTTAAAAACATTTTAATATTTATTAAATTGAAAATTAGAACATGTTTGTTGGAGCATACTCAAAATCCCAATAAAAATATTTAATGTCTGCTATTTTATAATCATTATATAATTGTGGAAAGTATTTATAATAATTAAATTAGAGATTGTAAAAATGGAGGAAGTTGTTTTTATGGAATATGTGAATGCTTAGAAGGGACTTTTGGCGATGATTGTAGTATAGCAGCCATAGACATTAATGATTAAGTGAAATTGTCTCCAGATAAATTATATTATTTGAGCTTGTCCTCAATAGGAACAACATTCTAAAGAATTTTATCAAATCAGATACCTTTAAAGTAAAAATATTATGCAGAAAAGCCCTATATAGAAGAAGGCTCCCTATTAATAACGAATCTACTTTAATTAAACTATGATTAAATTTACAATTGTAGAAATCTAACAAAAGCATTATAAGATGAAATTAAAATCAAATAAGATGCTTACTTCACTTTTAAAATCTATAGCTAATATGATGTGAACATTCTTATAAACAATAACTAGGATAATGGGTTATAAAGTATAATGATGATGATATTTATTCCACTTAGTGTGATATTCTTTCTCCTCTTTGCTTGCTGTTGTGTGAAATTTTACAAAAAAAAACTAGAATTGATTTAAAATGAAAAAAAAGTAGAGAAAGATGCTGAAACAAGCATTCTAAATTTATATCTTCCAACTCTTAAATACTCCTAAGCTAAGGAAATAATTTAAGAGGAAATTAGTGAATAGGAATCGTACTGTTCAATATGTTTAGAAATATTCACTTTAGAGAATGATGTTAAGATGGCTTATTGCAAACATATTTACCATTCATAATGCTTGTAATTGTGGATGAAGAAAATCAAAGTATCATTTGATCAATATTTAGATATGTCCTTTATGTAGAGCACCTTTAGATGAGAAAACTCTGTCTTCAATGATTCCTCTTAAATCTTAGACATTAATAGAATAAATCTCTAGTAAATCACAATTAGGTAACAATAAACAGACTATAATATCCTTAAATTCATTATCTCGTCTAAATGGACCCAATACTCAAAATGCTTTTTAACATTTAAATTATCAAAGAAGTTTGGTGTTGGTAGAATGATGAAATAAAATTTTGTAAGCTTTTATAATTAAAATTTTAAATTTAATCTAATTTTTGCTAAATAAAAATTTATAGCTATTTCTAATTTACGATATTAAAACGAGTTATATAAAGAATTCATATTAAATGAAGTCCAACTTCGGCAATGTATTATTATGAGTATCGATCGACGTTATTTCTCAAATCTTTGACTATTTAATTAAGGACCATAGAGTTTTCAATCTAAAATTAATAAATTTAGGCAAAAGACTCCTTTGCAATAGGGAATGGATTGGATTGGAAATGCTGTTGTTTAATTTACTATTTTCTATTTCTAAATTCAGTTTCTTATTGTTATTCATGTTATAATTATTTAGACTGGTTGTTCATGAAAACCAAGAAATCTAAAGGGGGTGTTTGTTTATTCAATAAATATTAGGCAATTTAGGATAATTGTGCTGAAAAATGTTTGGTGTCTTGAATTTTCTGTTTGATTTCAATCATTTTGGTATGAACTAAGTCGAATTACTCTTGTAATTCAAAGAGCCATTTATTTTGTTCTTGTAATTTAGATTTAAACTCATTATTTTCAATGATAATTTATTATAGACTTGCTTCTAAATCTAGGCTTCTGGTTTGATATTACTTGTAAGTATTTAGTTCATTTTATAATTGAATTATTTACTGTTATAATGACTATTCAGATTTCTGGTATTGTCTTTTATTATTTTCAATTTCTCTTGACATTTATGATATTAATAGTTGATGTTGTTGTTGGATGATCTCCTTTTCTCTTTTTAATTAATTAAGAATTGATGAATTCATAGGTGAGCTATCCATGTTATCACTAATATTCATTTAAGAGTGCTAGATTTATTGCACATATTCTTAGATATGAGTATTTTGAATATCCTCTGGTTAGTATACTTGAAAAGCCTATGAATCCAAATACTATGATGTGGCGACAGATTTTGGAACAAAAAAGCTTTGCTTGGTTGACTTTCTAGTTGGAACACAACTGAAATAACTCCTATCTATACTGCTGCTTTTATTGTTTGACTTCATAAACATTTAGGACTAAGATGGAATATTAATTTACTAATTATTGAGAATCTCGAACTTGAGGAGTCTGAGGGAATTTAATCATCATTCTATTTTGGTGTTATTCAATTTTGAGGTTATTCTTTTAGATCAAAGCTCTTAGTTGATCGTCAGACATTGAATAAAATATATAATAATTGTAATCAAATATAATTAATGTAGTGTTAATTTAATAGTTCGTAGAAAGTAACTATGATCAGGTTTAATAACAAATTTTATCACTCTATAAAAATTAATTTAATTATGTTCTTTAAGGAAAGGAGAGCTTTATCCAATAACAAATCATATCAAGATTATGAGGATACCAAAATTCAACTCGACTTAATTGATAAATTCATTAATCCTTCATTTGAAAATCCCATTAATCAACAACCTAGTCAAAAAAGTGGAATAAGACAAAAAAATAAAATCGATAAATCTTTTCAGATTCCTAAAGTAGTTGTGTTTCCTGAAGATAAACTAAATGAAGAAGTGGCTCAAATGTAATAAGCATTAGATCAATAAAGCCAAACTCTTAAACTACTCTTGAAAGAACAACAAGAAGTAACATTATAAATGGATAATCAAGATCAATAAAAATCAAGCTCTAAAGTAAAAACTTGATTATCTCAAAACTCAAGTGCAAAACCTTCATCTTAAATTGCCAAAGCTTCCCCAATATGACTAATTGTATGAAATCAAACATGAAATCAATTCACTACGGTATTCCTTTTTCCAGAACTCCCCACGAAAACCATTTGTCTAACCCCCTTAGATCATCTATCAACAGTTGCCCTAACCTATTTCGTAACAATAATTTTTATAAGCATCCCTTCCTTAAAGAGGCTATCATCCCTTACAACATTTAATGAATCCCTATTAAAATCCCTATAACCCCCATTCACATAGGGTTAAATCCTACACCAAAGACAAATACACAAACCTAAAAGGCAAAAATAAGAAAAAAAATTAAAACAAAACCTAAAATTCTGTCTCTTAAATTACTGATTCAGAAAGAAGTAGTAGTCAATCCATCCCTTACGTTTCTAAAAGAGTAAACTAAAAACCCAAATAAAAGATTTTCATGAAAGTATTCTTACATTATAGTTTTATAGGAACCAGAATGCCAAGAATAAAAGAAAGTTGAAAAATCTAAATTGAAAAATATATTCAATGCTGTAAGATTTGCAATGAGATGGAAAATCTACTGTAGACCCAATAAAATCTTATGGAGAAAGCTAATGAAACGATCAGTTGAATGCAAATCTCTTATCTCAAAAACATCATATCCAGTATTAATGAAACGAATTAGAGATTGGTGTAAAATGGTATTGGCTAAAGTGGATAATTATTTGAGCAAAATCAAGGAAATCGATTTTATTGTAATTATTATATCATATCCTTAGAATCCAGAAAAATTACTGACAGAAACAGAAATTGATTAATCATTTATGTAACTTACTATTTCAACTAAATATTTAATGACAAGTTTACTAACATATTGTACAAGTGATTTTCTGATCCCAGAAATTAAATATTTATCCTATTTGTAGTTCTTCGAAGAACCCAATATAGACAGAGGCCTATTTATATCCAAACGAGTATAATTTTGGAAGGAAAATCAATTAGCAATGACTAAAATTCAATAATAAATGATCATAGGCGATCTTGTTATTATAGTACATATTTTACCAGCTTTATTTGATATTTCAGGATCTTAATTTCTTATTAAATGCATGGTATCATTAGTTTAAATTCATTTTATGAAATATTTTGACCTTCCAATTGTAAATCCAAATCCAGATTATAGACTAATCTAATTAAATGTAAAAGAAGTGAGTGGAAAATTCTAAGCGAAATTATAAAAAGTTGAAAATCTTGAAGATGACAGATACATCATTGGAGTATATGAAGAATAGAAATTTCAATAATTTTTCCAAAAAAGGCCCTATTTTTAAGATGATATGTAAAACACTCTTTCTGAAATACATACAAACTTACTATAAGCATTAATTAGTAAATGAATAATATTTATATCATACCATACTATTAAATTTAAATTAAGATTAAAATCTAATTTCTATCCATAAAATCATTTAAAACTCTGTTGTGCTTCTTTGCAATAAAATATTAATTAAAAAAATAGTTTATATTCAACCATAAAATTATTGTTAATTGGTAGAACATTATCAATATATATTCAAGGAATAATTAATTTTCACTATTTTCAATTTCTTAAAATTATATGAATCAATATATATCTAAAGGTACTTAAATATATTCATAAATTAATACTAATCTAGAAAGTTTACTTATTTTTGTAGTGGATATATGCATTTCTTCAAATGGTTTATGTAAATTTTTGAGATAATTATATCAAAGAAATTGTAAATCAATAAAATTAAAATTTCATTTAAAAATGACTTAACCAATTTTAATGATAATGTTTTAACCTGAGTTATAAGATATAAAAATGATGAAATTTTTTTAAATTAATCTTAATAAAATTATTGATGTTAATAATATCAAGGCTAGTTAAATCTTTTTACAGATCAGACAGAATAATAACGGCACTGATTAGACTTTTATAGTGAATTTCATGAGAGTGCTTATAAAGATTTTATCGCAATAGTGGCAATCTTTAAAGACAATAATTTCTGAGATGAACTATTTATTGAAGATTTTGAGAACTATAATTTGTTTAATATATATTTTAATGAATAATATATTGCTTAATTCATTTTGGTGGGCTTACTGGTTGACGATAAATGCGATTATATTGTTCTTTTGGTAGAGTATGGTAATCCAAAATTTATTTCTTAATTAAAGAGGAATTTAAATTTTGTGACACATAGGATGCGTCGATTGAGGACATTTATATTGAATTATTAGCTTTTTGTTTTCTCTTATAAAATTCATTATCATTTCGCTTTTTTATTTTTTCTTCCTTCTCAACTTATGTCATCCTAATACAATAAATTTGCTTTTTTACTCTTTTTTTTCTTTGACAACGACGAGTGCCCTTTAGGTTGCTTATTCCAATTTTAATTTTTCCTACTTTTTTTATTCTGCTAATTCTTTTTTGACTTGCTCCATCTCCAATTCTCTTTACTTTTTCTTTAAGTAATTCTCTTTTTAAATCAAAAAAAGTCTTTCATCTTCGATGGGCTTCAACCCATTTTAAGCCTTTTAATTCTTAATTAGGAGTTATCTTTTTGCCTTCTTTACATCCTTCTGGGGATCTTCTACAATTTTATCTTTCTTTAATTCTTCAGGCAAAAACCTATTATCGGGGGGAGGATTGGGAGGTTATAGTTTTTACATTCTATCAACTAATTTTTGCATTCTTGTAAAATCGTACATTTATATATTTAATATATTTTATTTATTAATCTGATATTGCAAATAAAATTATAAATATAAACCAGAATTATTCTAACAATCTAAAATTTTCATAATTAAGTTTAAACTTGCATAGAGAGTATGTTAATAAACAACGAAATTTTTTATAATATTATTGATTAATATATAAATCGAATATGGCATCGGCATCAAAAGAAAAGAGAATAAAGAAAAAAGAAAAGGAGGAGCAAATATAAAGCAAATCATTAGGAAATTTTCACAATTTAGAGTTATTATGTAAAGCAGATGACAGATAAAAAAAAACACTGTAGAAAATAATCAAATAAAAACCTGATCTAGCAAAAAGTTTAAATATTTATGCTGATGGGGTCAAATACTACTTAGCACGTTAGCAATAGCGAGACAAATTACTGGCTGGAAAAGAGTCTCCCTTAGCTGACGTAACGGAGGAGCAAGTGTAAATCCCTGTTTTACCCTCTATCTCAAATCGTTAAATAGTTAGATAATTTAAACAAGACCCATTGAACGCATAAAAACTATCGGAAAGCTTAGAAAAAGCAAACAAAAGATAGTATCATTCTAACAATTACACACCTTTCGCAAATCGGTAAAAAGTAAACATCATTTAAACCTAAAATCCTCCCTAAAAAATAAACAGAGAAAAAGAGTTGCCAAAACTTAAAGTAAAGAAATAAAATCTTACATAGTTTAATTATTATATAGGACCTGGAAATAATGGAGAATTGGTAAAACGTATTTTATAAAAAAGAGAATAATATTGGAGTTCTGTACCCTAATAATTTCAATATAAGCACTTTATATGGCAGCAATCCTACTTTGGTATGGATTTCAATAGACTCTCAGCTTCAGACAGTCTATTCACAAGAGTGATGTACAACTTTTTTGAATTCCATAAAAATATCACATCTAAATCTGGTACTAAATATATCAAATAAGATAGGGTTGTCAATATCTTTACTACAATACTACAATAATATAGAGAAAACATTTGACGTCATTCCCTTGGTGTTCATCATAAATTTTAAGAACTCAGATTGGGTGAAGGACGTATAATAATTTACTGAATTTTATTGTAATAATAATCCACTAACTTAAACCTCCATGAAAACTAATTTAGACTTTGACTTTTATGTATCCAATCTTCCTGCAAACAAAGTAAATTATAATGGAATTAAAACATATAAAATGCAAGAAACTTTAACAAACAAGACTCAATATTTATGGCTACTAAAGCCAGCAGATTGGAATAGAGGAGAAGGAGTCCATGTGTTCAACACATTGGAGGAAGTTGAAACGCTCATAAAATCATACTATTATGGCAAGGGTAATTATGAATGCAAGGAATTTGTGATTTAGAAGTACATAGAAAGGCCTTTGCTATTGGGAGGAAGGAAATTCGATATAAGATGTTGGGTATTGATCACTCATGAAATGCACTACTACTTATTTAGGGAAGCGTATATAAGGACAAGTGGAACAACCTTTTCTTTAGAGAATGTATATATTGATTAAACCATATTAGAAAGATAGATACATTCATTTGACGAATAATGCAGTTCAAAAAAATGCTTAGAATTATGGATAATTTGAAGATGGGAATTAATTATCCTTAAAACGATTTCAGAAGCAATTGGAGTAAGGTCTCATTCATAATCAATAGTTAATAAGAAACCAAATACGATTTTAGAAAGGAGGGGTGGCCAAAAATAAAGGAGGTTGTGAAACTCACTTTGAGTTCAACTAGAATGAATAAGAGGAATAGAAAGTATGGGATGCAAATATTGGGTTACGACTTTATGATTGATGAAAATCTTAAGTTGTGGCTCATTGAAGTTAATGCTAATCCTTGTATTGAGGAAAGCTCGAATCTATTGAAAATACTGATCCCAAGAATGTTAGACGATGCTTTCAAACTTACTGTTGACAAGGTATTTACTCCAGATGTAGATTTTGGGATGCAGCAACCGAAATTCAAAGTAGATGAGTATGAGGACTCAGAGAATATGTGGGAATCATTAGGAGTGTGTGGATGAATAAATTAGCTAAAATAAGTATATTTATATGATTATAATATATATAAAGATTTAAATAAATATTTAAATTAATTATGGATTAATAAACAGAGTAAGACAAGCTTGAATCGATAGCTACTCCAGGAGTCTTGGATAAATATTAAAACGCCGGTAAGATTGCAAATGGTAAGTTTTTAAATTGATTATTAAATAGTTGTACTCGAAAAAGTGATCACTAAATTAAAGCCAGAAGCTGATATCGCTTCAATTTGTGCCTTCGGTGACTAAGAAATCAATGGAGAATTGCAAAAAGTGTATAACAAGAAAGGAATTGAAAAAGGCTTAGCATTCCCAACAACAATTTCTGTAAATTAAATTTGCGGTCATTATTCTCCATTAAAGAGTGAATCCAGTTAACTTGCCAAGGGTGATGTAGCCAAAATGTAAATGTTAATAATAATGTCATAGTGAATTGGGAGTTCATATTGATGGATATATTGCCATTGCAGCACACACAGTTGTCGTAGGTGAAGATCAAGTGGAAGGCTAAAAGGCAGATGTCATATTGGCAGCCTATTAATCAGTCTAAGCTTTATTCAGATCAATAAAACCAGGAGTCACTAATACTGCTTTGACTAGAATTATCTAATAAATAGCAGACGATCACAAATGCACACCATTAGAAGGTGTTTTGAGTCATGATGTTAAGAGACACTTCATTGATGGAAACAAAGTCATAATCAATAGAGAAACACAAGAATAAAGAGTCGATGAGGAAGAAATCCAAGTCAACGATGTTTTTGTGTTAGATGTATATATCACAACAGGAGATGGAAAGACCAAAGAAGTATTTAATCATTTCATTCATTTAGTCTGACGTAAGAACCACAGTTTACAAAAGAGCTTTGGATAGACAATATCAATTAAAGACTAAACATGGAAGAGCATTCATGTAAGAAGTTTATGACAAATACCCATCTTTATGCTTCTCATTGAGAGTCTTTGAAGATGAAATCACAGCTAAGTTGGCTGTCTAAGAATGTGCCAAACATGAATTATTAAACCCATATCCAGTTTTAGTCAGTCCAAATAGCATTGTTGCATAATTCACAATAACTGTTGCTGTCTTAGCAAACAGCACTCTTTAAGTTTCTGGACTCAAATTAGATGAAACCAAATTCAAACCTGTTCATGATCTTAATGATGCAGCACTTAAAGAATTATTAAAGGTATATTATGCTATTCTACCATTTTAGTTACCTATGGACAAGGATTCCCAAAAAAAAAGACATTTAGAGTAAAAACAAAAAGCTTGATGATATATATATCAATAGTAATATAGGTATATTAGTATTATATTATCTCATAATTTAATTCGAATATATTATTCAAAATCCTATTTCATCGTTTACCTTTTTTAAGATCTCGTGTTCATAGTTGCAATAAAAGTCATATTGATATATTAAATGAGGAATCGATGGTTTGTATTGCTAAGGCACAACCTTTATCAACTCATATAGCATTTTAGCATTTTCCTTTATTGAACAACATAAAATCTTAGCATCCTCCTTCTTTATATAATTTATTGTCTGAGCATATTTACCCCACACTTCCTCTGTTATAAATGGAGGATCAATCAAAATTATATCAAAAGTGTTTTTGAATTATTCCAATCCTTCTATAGGCTTGTTGAAATCATAAAACACAAACCCCTTCTCTTTATTCAATTTAAGATCAAATTCAAAAAGTGCTGAATTCTATTTAACTTCCTAATTCTTTAAACTGCAATAAATCGATGGAGTTGATAGGAATGCAATCTTTTATCCATTCTAATAAATTGACTCAATATGATCAACCAAGAATTCAATTGTTTATTCTGAAAACCAATACTAATTCAAAGTACTATCTTCTGCTTTCTTGGCAAGAAATAAATTTTTCTTTTTCATTTTAAAATATATATTATTAATAAAACACAAAAAAGTATTTATCATCAAGAATTCAAACTCTCATTACTAATCATTTTCATTCTCAACATCCTATCCATTTTCATTCTCAATATCTTAATTATTTTCATCCTCAATTTCTTCATTGCCTTAATCCTGATTATCCTATATCTATTCATTATTATCATCAATCTCTTCCTCTTTTTATTCATCTTCTATATTTTCAAAATTTTATATTTCCCGCATTTCCTCATGTTCCTCTCCTTAATCCAGTTAATTCTCTTATTAAATGCCATTTTCTAAAGAAGATTGCAATATATGAAGATCTAATTACGATCAGCTATTTCATACTTTGTATTGATTCAGCTATTTCCTAAAAATCAATTGCTTTTAAAGTCATTATAATATCATCTTTTGTTATTTGCATTCTCTTTTTTTCATTTTTTTTCTTTCTAGTGTCCTCTTTAATGACTGTTACCCTGGAATTATTAATTTTCATACATATGACTCAAATAAAATACGAAAAGACTTAGACATCTATTAAACTTATCTCGAAATGCTTTTTATGCTGTTATATTATCACCAAGTATCTTTTTGATGAATTCAGCAATTTGTTTTTATTAAAATAAAGGAAAATTAGAAGTTTCATTATCATCTTCTACTGCTTCTAAATTATCTAAAACTTCTTCATCCATTAGAATAAAAAATTAAATAAAATAAATTAGATTATTCAATAATTAATATAATTAAGTTGTTATTTGATTGGCTCGCTTGTATAAGTAAAGTTATTAAGATCACATCCATTAAATTATGCATCATATTAGTAAATTAATACTCTCCATTGAGTTTCTTCTAAAAAACAGAGGGTTCTATTCGATTAACTCCTTATTTTCTTAATTTAAATAGATATGTATCTAGAATCAGATTTATCTTAAGATCGCTACAAATTCAATTTATTATTTTATACATAAGTAATAAAGGTTTACAAAGTAATCAACGCAAAAATGTATGATTCTATCTACACTTCACCTATGATGTATATACATACGATATACCGTTCTTTATCTTGAGCATTATCATGGCTATGTATCTAGACACACCCAAATCAGTAATTCTAACGTAAACTACATTTTTAAGTATTTTTCTACTTTTATTGACTCCCGAATTTTCAAGCATATTTTTCTAATGAAGATTTTAGGAATGCATGTGTCTAATATAAAATATGTAGGCTATACAAACCTCTTCATATATCAAATGAAATACTAGTTTGATCCTAACTAAATCTATGCATTCTTCCTATGTGATATCTTAGGTCCTTTATCTGAAACCAAAAAGAAATGTCATTATCTTAAAATGAATAATAGATATTAATCAATATAGGTATCATTAATGACTTATTATTAAAAATGTTTTGGTTACTCCAAATGTTCTTTTCAATCATCACTATATTATACTTTTTCTTGCAATAATTGTAGTATAACAAATTTATATACTTTTCAATTTTCATAATATTCATTACAATAATAAATGAAATGTTTAAATGATTTTGACATCTCTTTAAGTGCGTTAGTTGAATCAATTTTTTATTCTACTTTCCAATTTTATTAAATCAACCGACATCAATAACATGAATAAAATTAAAACATATTTTAGATCTGGGATAAATTAGTTATTTTATTAAGTTGAAGGGTGTCATTATTGATGTTAAGTAATTTGCTGATATTTATAATCTTCAATTTCTTTTTAAACATAAAATAATTTAGAAAGGGAATTATTGTGTTAAATTTGGCTTTGATATTGAAGATATTTTGAATGATTAGCTGATGTGGATTAGCTTGATTAAACTGAAAATTTCTAAATTCCATGAAATAATCTTAAATAGGAATGATCATTTTTAGTCAATCCTACTCCAATTAAACAGCTAAAAAATCCAGATTATTGTAAACCATTTATGTTTCTTAATTAATAGCAGATTTGTGTTGTTTTTAGCTTAACGTTTATCTAATTTAGAATGAGGAATTCTGTAATTCAAAACATACATAAGAATTATTTAAATATTTTATAATTGAATTTATAATAATAATTACGAAAGAACTCATTATTTAAATAATTGACTTATTATTATTATAACTATAATTATATTAATGAATCGAGAACTCGAGGAAACTTCTTAAAACCAAGAAAATAAAATTTCAAAAGATGAAGATGAAAAGAAGTTCAAATTACTTAAAGAGCATTTTAGAGTTTAATTCAAAGAATCATATAAATATATAGGTAAAATTATTGTATAGCGCATTAGGTTTTAATTTACTTTTCAGTTTTGGAAAGTACTTAGTTTGTTTTTATAGTTTATAGCAACGTGATCAACAATGCGATGTTAATCCATTATTTGTTTGGTTGACGATTGTTGGCATGTATGAATTTTTCAATTCGATCAGGTATTTATTCCTTACATATTCTAGGTATTTGGCTGTGCTATATTCATTATAAATGAATTCAAAAGATATCTTCTTATTGGTCATGGCAGAGATGTTGACAAAGGATTCTGAAGAATAAATGAATCTCTAAGGAATGGAAGAAAAAAATAAGTAAAAAAATAATTCTAAAATAAACTTTAGACGAAATCAAATAAAAACTCTGATCAAAATGAAATTATCAACGAGAGACATAAGATAAGAAGAATTAATAGCTGAACCACCATTTACTCAATATGAAATAATACACTAAGCAGAGGCTTTGAATAAATACACTCGTCTTATGAAAGTCTACAATTAATTCATTTTCTACCTTATATTTACAGGAGGTAATATTGCATACTTCCAATCAGATTCCAATGATTGTGATGATAGTAATTCTTTCAATTAATTTAATACTAGGTTTAAACAATGTTACCTTTGTTCTACTTCTGATAGGGTATTTGTTTTCTGCTTTTCTGATTATTGGATTTGGATTGGCCATAATATCAATGGCCTTATACATGCCTATTATCCTCTTTCTATTTATATTTAAAACTATAGGTAAAATTTTCAAGAGACTTCAAACAAAAGTAATAATCCTAATTCATTTTTAGAATAAGTTCAAAAAAATGAAAAAGTTTTAATACAAAAGTGGTCCTGAGTTCTCAGCCATCTAACAATGCAATATTTGTATGTGCGATTATGAAGATAATGATTTAATTGTACAATTACCATGCAGTGTTAAGTAAATTTACTATTTTAAATTATAGACATCATTTCCATGATCATTGTCTTCAACAATGGGTTATTATTAAATAGTAATGTCCCGTTTGTCGTAAATTAATTTGAAAATATATTTACACATCTATAATTTAAACTATAAAATAAAGAAGTTTCATATTATTCATTTCCAAACCACTATAGTGATTTATCCCTTGATTGCTTACAAATAATACCCTTCTTCATGTGTTACGAAAATCCCAAAATTCTTCCCAACCACACAATGCCAAGGACCTGTGTGTCTCTTATCCAATCTATTATTTGTTCAAATATTTTACTCCCTCTTAATGTAATATGCAATATCTCTTTCATGGCTGTGTTTTTTCAGATTTTCAAGAATTATATATTGAGCATCCTTTAATAAATCACTTGACATGTCACATAATTTAATATTTATTTATTACGCTGGGTCGGCCATCTAAATCTAATAATTTATATTAAAATTATTAACAAATTATATTTATTATTAACTGCCACATGAAACCCAATGACCTTCTCCAAGAATTTACTGATTTTAGGCGAAAACTAAAAGCTGATATTTAAAAAACTGATTTTTCTAAAAGTCCATCAAAAAATTATACTAAAACACAGAGTTCACCTTAAAAGACAAATTCAGGTTTCAAATAAAAAATTAATTTCTCAAAACACAAAAGCCAATTACAGGAGAGATGTAATACAATGTCATCAACCTAAAATTAAAACTATTATTCTTAGATTTACAATCCTTTATTCTAATGTATAACTCATGAAAAATTGAATTCTCAGCAACCAAATATGCAATCACTCAAATCATCAAAATTTACAAATAAGAAAAAGTAGAATATCACTGATAGAATATTGAGTTACACCTAATTAAATAATTTTTGCTTTACTCTTTAATAGATTTAAGATGAGGATATTAGAGAATTACCAAATGAATATAAACAGCTTTTAATATAATTGGCATAATTAATATAGGAGAAAATTGGAGTAAATGATTTCTGAATAGTACTAACACTATTTGAACATATATTATAAAAATACTTGAATATAAAGATTAAATAAGTTATAAGTTAAATCATTGTTCATGCAATTTATTTTAGTAATTTTGATTAAATATTTTGAATGTGTCAATTTTATTTACTTCATAAAAAGGGGTCTCTAAAAGGATATTTACATTCTCTTTATTTTCTTCTTCCATTTTTATGGAATTATTCTATTGCAAATTTGGTTTCTAAGCATGTTTAATTTATGGGTGACCTCCTAATGTTTCTTATTGTACTGATCTAAAATCACAACTTTTTTCATCTATAAGAGGAAATCTAAATTTTATTTTCTAATCTTTAAAAACAAATATTGCACATTTATTACTTGGTGTGTTTTTATTTCCATACTTTGAAACATGGTTACTTTATTTTTATTTTTCTTTAGAACTTTCAACAGGGTATTATTTTGAACTTCTTTGAAATTCTAATTCCATCTATTTCGAAGTAATTTTTTATTATAAAATAATTTTTAAATGTTCAGAAATAAAGCGCAAATATATATATTATTATACTCTTTAATAAATTAAACATAGTACATATAAAAAACTAATTTACATTTCTAAATAATTACTCAAATATCTTTAGAATTCTAAAATTAAAAACCATAGATGCAACTCTAGAATCACATAGAAAATAGATAGTCAACAGCGTAAGGATTAAAATAAAAAGAAAATAATACTTATTTTATTTGATTTTCAATATTTTACAATATTAATAAATGTAATCCTAAGAAAATTGGTTGGATAACTCTATAGAACCATTTCAAAAGTTTGAATAAGTAAAATATATAATTAAATATAGGCACATTCTAATTCCATTGAATGCTTGTAATTTAATCCTTCTAATCAATCAGAGTTGGCGACAGGCTCACATGACAAATTAATAAAAATATGGGATGTTACGAAGTAAAAAGAATCAGCTAAGTTTTCAGGACATAAGTATTTATAATTTATTTTATTTTAGAGAAGGAATTTGGTCAATTAGTTATTCTCTTGATGGAAAATAAATTTTTAGCGGATCTCCAGATAAATCAATTTTAGTCTGGGATGCTAAAAGCGGTAAGACTGTTTAAGCTTTAAAAGAGCACAAAAATAGAGTACACTATTGATTAAACAATTAGATATACTGGATTCAAGCGAGTGATAATGGATTATATTTAGCAAGTGGAGGATAAGATGGGCATCTCATACTATGGGACTTACGAAAGTTGAAGCTTATAAAAGATCTTCAAAGTAATTAAATCTATGAAGAATTTAGTATCCATGGATATTGTTTACAACATTAATTTCAGTCAATAAAGCAAATACTTTTTTACTGGAGACTCAATGGGAGTTATCAAAGCATATGATAGTTAAAAAATAGAAGAAATTTAAAATACAAAGGCCACATAAAAGAATAAATGTTATGCAATTTAGTCATTAAAAATATCAGAAGATAACTATAAATTATTTGTAGCTTCTAAGGTAAATAAATCATATATTTTCAAAGAATCAAAGTATTAGCGAGTATAATTTTGATGGGAAGAAGAAAGAATTAACAAAAATTAATTAATCACCAGTTCATTGTGATAGCGTATGAAAGTTTTAAAAAAAATTAGGTTCATTGTTTAAATTTTGATAAAGATAAAAGAAGATTTGGAACTGGTGCTAGAGATGGTGCCGCGAGGGTTTGGTAAACTGAAAGGAAGGGATAATTTTATAATCCATTGTATAATCTAATCGGTCATAAACAAAGAGTTACTGCAATTGAATTTCACGGCACTGGAAAGATTATTGCCACTTGCAGTTGGGATTAAAATATCCATTTATATAAAATATGAACATATATAAGGAACATATTGTTCTATTTAATTAATATAAAATTATATAATACTATGTTGTCTAATTCTGTAGGAAAAGAAAAGAAGTCTTTTTTAATACAATTCAAACTTGTAAGATATTGATGGAATAGCTGGGTACTTAACTTTAAGAAATTGAAAAATTTTAAGATTATTATTCATTTTGATATGCAACTAAACTATTATAGTTAAGGATTAATAGCTATTGATAAGTGTTTCAATTACTATTTAACCAACTAAATTTATTTTTTCCTTCTAATATTACATACAAATAATATTTTTAAATGTTATAGAAGTTAATCGTAAAACATAGGTTTTATAATATATATATATATATAATTATGATATCTTCATTGGTTTTAAATAACATTTAAACTGGACTGGAATACAAAGCAATTGAATATGTTAATGACAAATAGAATGATAGTTATAAAACGCATAATAATATCAATAAGTTTCTAATTTTCAGTCATTTATAAGCTAATTATAGCTAGGAATTATAAAAAATAATTAATTTATTCAAAAAAATAGCTGAGAATGAGTTACCAACTTTAACCAAAGCCTCTCTAATTATGTAATTATATGCAATTAATTTTGTAGTTTACTATTTACCTTATATTCATCAACTAGCCATACCAATGGTCCCTTAATATCCAATCTGCAATTTTCCATAATAAGTGAGTCCAATTTACTAGCCAGTAGTCCCAGGGACTTCATAAGATAATTGTATTGTTATAGAGGATGATAATGTAAGCTAATCATCAATAATTTCCAATTAGATTCAGCACCCACTGAACTAAATTCATTCTATGATTTTGTAATCGTAAACCAATAGAGAATAAAATTCCCTTTAAGATGATGTTATGCAATAGGAATAACCAGTATAAAATATAACACATTAAAATAACAATTTGAATGAAAATCAACCTCACATTCGAATTACTGTCTTTAAATAACACTCAAGTTAAACTGACTAAGAATTTATCCTTCAAAATGATAGGTAATAAATTGTATACTAATTTAGAATCTTGGGGTCCGATTAAAAAAAAGAAATAATTATTGGTAGAAAAAAGCAGTAAGAAGAAAAGCAAGACACATGTGATATCTGTATTTATTCTTTAAATTCATTTAAGATTTACCACATGGGGATAAAAACGTTGAAAAAGTTCACTGCAAAATTTTGACTGATCAAGGATTCGTCTTCTCAAATACTCTTACTAAACCTCTTATACTATTTTTTTCTCTTATAAGGAATAATCAACATGCATCAAAACTACCTTTTTCAGTTATAAAGCATATTTATTCTTTTATCAAGTATTTCTTATAATTATTCTTAGAAATAAACCTTAATTTTATATTTGCGATAATGGAACCAGAGCTGGTACTTTTATGAAGATTAAAAAGGACAAAATAAGAACTATTGAATAAGAAAATACTTATTTGATTGGAGCAGACACATTTTTCCATGTTTTAGAAAAGAAATCATAGCCAAAGCAAAATAAATCAAAAAAAGTAAAAAAAGACTAAAGCTTTTTCTATAATGCACTTGCAAAGGAACATATAAGAAGAGGATCTAAAATTCATGGATTGACATTGGAAGAAACAGAAATGTTTAATGTTGCTATGAATGAAATTAAAACAACCAAATAAAAACAAAGAACTTCATAAAAGCTAAGCGAATATGATAGACCCTATTTAAAAATTACATTCGATAACTAAGCAATTCATTAAATAATTACTCATATTTTTGTTGCTAACTACAATTAAGAATCTGTATATAAAATTGGTAGATCCCAAGAATGTGACGTGTTAGTTAATATTAATACTGTCTCAAGAAAACAAGCTTAAATTATTTATAAAAATAATGAGTACTATTTATATACTATTTTAAGATGGTTCATTCATGATGGAGAAGGAGTAAGAGAGTCAGCCAACGGAACTTGGCAATCACTTCAAAACTTTTCATAAAGAAATCATGATAAGAAATTATAATCAAGCAGACCTTAACTCATTGAAGATTAAATGGAAATTAAAATAAGTGAAAACATCGTTAAATTTGATTTTGTAAACTGTGGTATTACAAAGAAGTAATTTATTAAAATAATTCTAGGCGCAAACTAAATAAAGCTTTAATTCAAGATCTACTAAATATATAGTGAAAAATATTAAAAATATATTTATTTCAATTTTTCAAATGCATACATCATCATTACTTCAGTTTTTCAACTTTTTGTTATATAAATTTTATTGAATTTTTTATTGAATATTGGTTTATAAATAGCACCTACTATTAAAACCATTTATTATGAAAATGCATCATTAATATAATATAAAAGAGTATAATCTATTATCTAAATTAAATTTAATACAAAATACGATTTCTATAAAGTATTATCCTTTTATTCATTTACAAATTCCTTAAATGAAATATACCAGTATTTTTCATAGTTTTTCTGGGATGATCGAGATTTATATTTAGTTCTATATTTTTGAGTAATTCCAATGAACTATGTATTGAATATGATAAATAATTCTTTTAGCTTATTGATTATGATTTTATAAAATTAATAAATATTTAATTGTCTAAGTTAATGAATTTCTCGAATGTACATTTAATATTTACTTTCAAAAATTCCTAAATCCTTTTTCATCATTAAGATTATTCTATAACACACTTAAAATCTGTCAAACTTGAATTTAGCAAGGAATTAGAAAATTAAAGGAATTAAGATTATAAGGTAATTGATTTATAAATATTTCATTTGATCAATTCTATATATTAATGCAAATTCAATTCATAATCCTGTATAACTTAATCCCATAAACTTTCTTTTTGCAATTCCAATCCAAAACTTAGCATCAAATGTTCTTTTGCCTTCTTTGAAGAACCTTAAAATATTAGTACAATAATTACTTTGCTATTATTTCTTTTCCAAGAATATCTTTAAGTCCCTTCAAATATCCCTATATTTTATCAGTTTCTCCTGGTGTTTCTTTGAGAAGTCCACCAAGAAAGTTTTTTTTATCTCCACTTCTTGTTGGGATAGCCTCTCTGGCGATTTCATCAAGCTTCTTGGCAGCAGCTTATTGATCCTAGTCATTCTCTATAGTTTTTATCATGTGTGCGGCCACAACCCATAGGTAGATTAATAAAATATCAGAAGGTCCTAGAAATTATATTGATTTAAAACCTTCATAGTTATAATTTTTGAAGAATGTCATCAACCTGAAATATTCTAAAGATTCAGAGACGATTCCTCTTTAAGACTATTAATCATCAAAGTAGGCTAAGCCACACAAAGTTTTATCACTCTTTAATTTTGCATGGCAGACCTTAATATTAATTTAAGAATTACAGATGGATCTATTGTGACTACTGTTTATTGCATCTATAAATTATAGATTAATATAATAATATATATTAAAAATCAAAGTTTTTTATTCTTTAGCATTTTAACAAATTCTTCATAGGATATTTGCCCATCTCCATTGTTGTCACAATCAGTTAGTATCTGATTCCAAACATCATCACCCAAATCCCCCATAATTGCCTCTAATTCCTTTTTAGAAATAAAACCATCTCCATTCTATATTATGACAATAATTAACTTAATCAAAGATCTTAAATGCTTATTCAACTCTTTAGACTGATAATAATTTCTCTTGATTCATAGCAGCCATGCAAAATTCTGAAAAATCAATCTAACCTGATCTATTAATGTCAATCATCTAAAGTATTCTTTCAACCTCATCCTCTGCCAATTTCGAATCAGTTTAGATTTGGATATATCCTTTTAATAGTTCATCTTTGGATAAAAAACCATCATTATTTTCATCTAATCTTTGAAATTCCTCTTGCAAATCTTACAATTCCTTTTGAGTTGACATTTGTGTAATCATGTATGACATTAGAGCTTACTTTAATATGGTTTCTGCCTATCAATAAATCATCCTTGAATGTACTTAGAATTATCTGAGATTATTTAAGACTTTTTTGTTGATTTAAGTTGATGGGGCATACTTAATCAGCCAAGGATCTTCTAAAGCCTATTTGGCGGATAATCGCTTAGTTGGATCCATTCTAAGCAATTTGGTGATAAACTCCTTGGCCTCTTTAGAAACTGTATCCCAATCCTCAGCTATATTAATTACTTAATTTAACTTACGATCAAAAGTAAATTTGCCTAATTTAACTCTCTCTAATATTTAATTCTCGGTTTTCCCCACAAATGGTGGATAACCACATAACAAAATATACAGGATCACTCCACAAGACCAAATGTCACATTTTTCAGTATAAGAATGTCCAAGAACTTCTGGTGCAATATAATATGGCTATAAATAGGATGATTTTTTGAGATACTGTTCCTAGTCTTTTGCTCATTGCCTTTTAATTGTCGAATTTCCGTGAGGTCCCAAAATCAATTACTTTCAGTTAAGATTGGGGATCTTCACTTATAAAAATGATATTTTCAGGTTTCAAATCTCTATGTACTATATTTTACTCATGACAATATAATGTGGCCAATAATATTTATCGAATATAATCTGCAGCTATACTCTCACTAAATGAAGACATCTTTTTTATCCGATCAAATAGTTCTCCTCCTGATAAATATCTATATATTACAATAAAATTACTCAGTTACTAAATAATAATTATTCTCATCTTAATATAGTTCAAATAATTTAACGATGTGAGGATGATCTAAGTTTTTTAAAATATTCATTTCGGAGAACAATCTCTGCTCTTCTTCTTTAATTATTGAACTTTTCTTGATCTATTTAATTGCTCTTATCAACCCAGTAGTTTTATGAGTCACCTTCCATACCTTACCAAATGCACCTTAACCCAAAACCTTACCAAAATTGTAATGTGATCCTATTGAGCCCTCCTTCTATTTCACAAATATATCAAACCCCAATTTAATCATTTTTTTAGATTTTGAATCTGCCTCCAAACTAGCTTTCATTACCTCGCCTTTATCTAAATAATAGTAACTCATTTCTACTTTGTTCAGTAGTCCTTTTTTGTGATTAAACAATCTCTGAATTTTTAGGTATTTCTTCTTTGTTAGTTACAGGTTATTTTTACTCAAGTTCATTATGGGGTTCACTTTCCAAAACATATTCATTTTATTTATTCTCAACTTAAACTTGAATTTCTTCAACTTATGATTTTTTGCTTCCTTGTTGGGAAAGTGAGACTTTTTATTCTGGAGGCTTTGCTGCATCAGGATTAGGCGATGTATCTAACTCATCTACAATACTAATGATAAGACAACCTTTTTATTATCTAGAGTCATCTCGACAACAGACACTACCCATTATAATTGATTATATTCAATCGAATGATAAAATAAAAATACATTTTTAACTCTAAATATAATCTTCTTCATTAGGGTACTTAGAATTTATGGGCAAATTATAAATCATGATTCAAATTTTGTTGAAAAAAAAATCATACTTTAAGCAACAGTCGAAAATATTAAATTAAATGATATTTTTGTTAGGATATAATACATAAATCTTTTTTGCCTATTTTTAGATTTTTTATTTGAACCATTTTTCTCAAATTTATTTCAAAAACAACCAAAAAGAGTCTTTTTATCATATTTTGTAATATAAATTGCTATTAGATATATTTAAAATAAATCAAGAATTTTATTTATAATATTTTACTTGAATAATTTTATAAGTTCTGTCTTTTTTTCTTTAAATAATTTAATTCTTTGTCATCAAACACGACTTATACATCTAGCCTATTAGTTTAAATAATTAAAAATCAATCTAATATTAGAACATATACAATAATAAGCATATATCTAATCTGAAATGACTAAATAAGAATTGAAACTTTTGTTAAGTAACAATAAACAAATAAAAATCAATTTTGGTTTATCAAAATATTGAACACATGCAGACTTTCGTATCAGAATTATCATATTTATTTGATGCAATAGACTTTTTTGATTTAGTTTTATTTTTCTTTTTTTCATTCTGTTCAGCCATACTTTATTTTATTTTATTCTCTATCAATAATTTGAAAGCATCTTAATTAATTTAGAATGATTAATTGCTCATAGACTTAAGATTTTCATCATTAGTCTAAAAGGAGCTTTGACTGTTCATTTTCTCAATGGCTTAAGTAAAGTCTTCTATCTAATAATTAGCTAATTCCTATGCAGAGTTAATTAAACACTAAAGAATTTGTTTGTAATGATTCTTGGTTTAGATCGTATCAAGAATCCATCTTAACACTTCTTTATCTTGGATAACTTGCAATTAATTTTCTTCCTCACCACTAATTTCATATTGTTTCAAACAATTAATCTCAAAATTAATCACATATTAGATTTTCTCAAGTGAATAAGGCTTTGGAGGAGTTTAGATATTGGATTGATCTATTTGTTCTTCTTTATTATTATTGAGAAGTTCCATCAATAATGATCCTTTTTTCTATAATTTTTTAGTGCACTGTTTATAATAAGATCTAAAACTATGTTTAGCTTTATTACATTGCACTACAAATGCTGGATTATGTCTCTGCACTCTTTTATGAATCCATACTTAAGCCTTTTATTTCTGATGATTTTTCATCAATCTTTTTGAATTACACAACTTTATTTATTTTTCTAACTTCTAGTAATTCAGTGTAAATATAATTGACTAGAAGTTCCTCATTATTGAATTAAGTTTTAAACCAAAAATCAAATTCTTTCAAGCTATCCTATCAAATTGTAAATTTAGTGATATACTTGCAAAGATTAAATTCTTCCTAACAAATATTTTTCATTCTAGCCTTAGCTTATTTTAGAGTCTATGAAGCAATTATTGATTTCTTTACAGTAATTTGAAATCTCAAAAATCATAATAAAAAATATATTTTAATAAAAGAAACAACAATTAGTTATTTCATAATAATATTGTCATATGTGAGTCAAATTTCATAATCTCATCATTAAATTTACGTAATTTTAATTATATTAAACATTTTTAGCATCGAATCTTTTGATCATTAACCTAACTTTTTTAAAATGAGTAAGCATTCTAGATACCAAACATATAAGCAAGATAAACCAAATAGTATATGAAAACACCAGACAAGATATTAATATCCTATCTGTAGCTATCTTATCATATACTACAAAGAAGGAAAAGTAGGTTAAAGCTCCAAAAATAGCCAAAATTATAACTAAAAATAAGAGTTCCAAAAGTAGGGATGATTTGTTTTTTTTCCATTAACTAAAATCGAAATTAATAACACCATTGACATGTCTATAGTGATTACAATTTTTGCATTAGATTTATTCTAAATATGGTCCTTATTGCAGAAATTCATTAGCACACTTTTGATGGGCTTATGAACATTAGCAAATGGGAAATATATTTTATGCTTCCCCACAAAAACAGCAATCCTTAGGTGAAACAGATATCATAGCATCTTCAGTATGATTTCTAATTTGTAATGAATTTGATTAGTCATTATTATTTATTAATATTTTGGTTTCATTGGGAGACACCTTTTATTATAATGTATTATCAAATTCTGAAAAGTCTCCTTAATAGATTTTCTATTTAATCACTGTTACTTATTCGTCCTAATCTTCAATAATTGAATTTCTTGATTTTTCCACTTTAAGGGATTGTGATATTTTATTATTATCTTATGTTCGACCTTTCAAATAATTAATTATCTAAGGAGAATGAGGTGCTTTGATTATTGACATTTTAATTATAGTAAATAAACTAAAGGTATACCCTTATAAACTAATTTAATCAGAGTGAACATTTTAGTTAAAAATTAGCTCTATAAAAGTTTTGATAATTATTGTTTGAATATAATAATCGAAATATAGAATGAAAAATAATAATATTTATAAATTATAACAAAGCAGCTTATTTATAACAATGAGAGGATGTAATAGGATATTACATAGATATATAAAATTTAATATTATGATTATCCTATAAAATTATGGATTTCAATTATATTTTACAATATAAATATTATTAACAAAATGACAGAATCATATCTGAAATAACAAAAGTTAGTAACTCATACTTGGTCACCAGATGGCTAATTTGTTGCTCTTTCTATTAAGAATACCAGCAATGCAGATATTTATAAAGTTGGTTAATTAGAGAAGATTGGAACATGGTAAAAAGTATCTACGTTGAAAGATGCATCTTAATAAATTAATGTGTTATCTTGGTCAGTAGATAACAAAATTTTAATTGGAAGTGATGACAGAAGCGTAAATTTTAAGATGATGATAGGTTTATGTATATAGAAATATCAATAATACTTGGAGCAAAGATTTAGTCATTATCACAAATGAGAAAGCCATTTTGTCAGGAGAATGGGCTCCTAATGGATAAAAATGTGTAGTTGGGACTGCATGCCATAAAGCATTTGTTTTATTTTTTGAAGAAAAAAATAATTGGTGGCATAATCAATAGATCAATTGTTTCTATTCAAGTGTAACAGCATGCAGATTCCATCCAAGTGGAAGAGTATTAGGATTAGGATCAACTGATCAGACATTTAAATTAGTTTCATGTGTTATATAAGAAAATCAAAATTCTGAGGATTAGTCATACACTGGTCTATTCAAGGACATTAAAACATTTGGAGAAATCCTTGTTACAATAAATTTAAATGGTTGGGTTAATTCGATTGATTTTAATCAATCAGGCAATAAATTTGCAGTCGCAGCACATACAGGATTAATTAAATAATATTCGTTCAATAATGATGGAAGTTTGATTGTTGATGATGAAGATAAAAATGTACATTCTCAATATATATCATTTAGGCATCTTATATAAAAGAGACAAAACCATTTAATAAAATACTATATTTAAATGATTCCACATTAGTGGGAGTTGGATATGATAGAAAGCCAGTTCTGTTGAATTGTGATCCAACATTGAAGTTTACATCAATTATTGAAAAATGCTTGGCTGCAGAAGGAGAAGTGTAGAAATCTGGAAGTATTGCTGCTGCAAAGTAAATTTTTTCTGGAAAAGGTACAAAATATTAACTATTATAATAGGACAGAAGACAGATGATGATAAATTTGGACATTAGACAGCCATCAATAGTGTAAACAAAGTTAGTGATAACTTAATATCTACAAGTGATGTTAATGGTATTATTAACTTTTGGAGAATATGATATAATAAAACAATCATGTAACACACAAAATATTAAATTTATAATCTATCTTTTTTCTTTGAAAATTGTATTAACTATGTGTTAAACTAAAATAAGGATATAAGGTTTATTGGATATGAATAATTATTTGATTGAATTAGTATCACTGTTTTAATAATTAAGCCTATTCTCTTAGGTATTAATCCATATTCATTTCAGCATTCGAAATAGCAAATCCGCATTTTGCCTCTTAATATAAGTAACGATCATTCTCAACCATTTCCAGGGCCTTCAAAAAGCTATTCTTTCCTTCCGTATATGATCCCAATTAAGCAGACACTGCCCCTAGTTTCATATGTCCTTTTATGATACTTTCTTTATCTTTTAACTCACTTGCCAATTAGAGAAACTTCTCTATGAATAACTAAAACTTTTGAGTATATATTTACTTTCATTTTTTCAGCATTATCATATAAACCTTTTTGTCCTATCCTTCCAATATTAGCAATTGCAATTGTTTATCCTAATTTGCTAGACATGTTTATTGCGTGTTTGAGAGCTTACTAAAAGTAGAACATAGATAACTAAGAATCGGCATCATAACATAGACCCATATTTATTGATGCCAAGAATTTACCATTACTATCTGAAACTTCTTCATGTTTTTTATGGAATTCAATTGCTTTTTCAATAAACTTTGGATTTGTTTCAGCCATAAATTGATAGTCTACTCCTATACAATTGTAAGCTAAACCACATCCATGCTAATCATTTAATTTAATGCATATTTTTAGAAATCTCTCATATTATTATATAGCTTAACTCCATTTACCCATATTGTCCAAAAGCACTCCCATACTATAATACGCCCTTCCTTCATCTTTGATCTTGCCAGCTCTTTTACATGCAAAAGCCAGCATTTCATAATCTTTCAATCTTCTTTGAGATTGTAGATAAATACATAATTCAGGAGTCTAAAGACTTTTAGGATCGTTTTGTTTTTCTGACAATTGAACTTTATTTTTCTCTTTAACTAATATTAAATAATACATTCATGCTCTTAAATCTGGCTGGAGTGTTAAAAAAACATGGTAATTCTATTCTTTGAGGTTAGTTGGTCGTTATTGCACAACCTTTAGATTAAGAGAACATTCTAAGGTTTCTAACTTAATTTTCTTCTGCCAAAGAGGAAATAGGCCTCATTGAATAATTTCGATGTTATTTATAGTATGTATTTCTGCTAATTTAAAGTGATGAATTCATTATTTTTATATATCAATATTAATTTGTTAAATGAAATTTATCATTATTTTTTGGTAATCTGAAAATTTATCATTTCAACTGAATGAACTCACGTTCCTAAAAGATGATTATTAAACTTAATATGAAACAAATATAATTATTTTTTGGTTAAAAATTAAAAATTTATCAAGATGCTTTGTCATATAAAATTTCTAAAATTGATACAAGTTCTTATTTTTATTCGATTAATAGAGCTTGACCTGATATGGTGTTGAATTTATTATTATACTTCCCTCTTATTGTAAAGAATAAATCTTTATTGAAAAATCTAGACCCTTGATATAATCTATATTCACTAGAATTTGAGTTTGGTTTAAAATTCATATCAACTACTTACCTTATCCTAAATTTCTCCTTAATATCTCCAGAGTTCTCTTAAAAGAAAAGCTCATTTGAAGGCAATACCTTTAAATTTCCTGTTTTCGTATCAGAACTTGAAGTAAAGACTAATAGAGGAAATCCTCTTGCTAATTTATCTGCAGGGTTATCTAGGATTATTTATTTCATCTAAACCTAAATCTATTCAGGTTAAATTTATTAATTTGAAATTATAGTTTTGATTTTCTAAGAAAAATGATTAATCTGTTAATTATCCTAGAAAAATTCCAGGGCATTATACACTACGCTTTTATTTATTGTAGAATGATTATCTTTATCGCAAGCTAAATTTTATATTAGAATTAAGATTAAGCTGATGACCTTCTCATTTTATTTATACTATTCTATAAGTTAAGTGAATATTTATAAGTTATCTAAAGTACAAATCTTTTTTGAATATTATTTGACAGATAAATTTAATACAGTGATACTCTTTTCAATAATCACAGAGTCATCCTTATTATTTTATATTATTTGTTTAATAACAGTTACTTATTCAGAAGGTAATAGTTATTAGGCAGAATATGTTGAATACAACTACAAGAGGTCTCTCAATAAAGCCTTGTTTTATAGCAGTTTCTTAAGTATATCAAATATTGATTCTGATATTGATATTAATGAATTTGATCTTAATAGACACAAAGATTAAAGGCACCTTAGAATCCATTTTAAGGTGTTGAGAGTATTCTATGTCTATAATTATCTTATCAACAAAGAAATTAAAATTCTAGATTCAACTTTCTATTATTCTATCTTATACAGGACATTTGTTAATAGTTAGGCTGTGACTTCAATCAACTTTGGTTCAGACTTTTATTCTAAGTCTATTAAAATGATAAACAACAAATCTGAATCTAATAATTGCTATTAAACTTCCTTATTTTAATAACATAAGCATGATAGCGCATAATAAGCATTCTACTTAATTTCAATACTTTAATCATTGATTGACTTATTGATAATTAAATATATGGATTGATCATTTAAGTCTTTTTATGCAAAGTTGTATAAACACAAAGAACCAATAAGCAAAAAACATTCTTTCTACAATCTTTAAATCCACTTTTTAATATGATTTATAACTTCATATTAATAGAGTAATTGTGCACACTTTGAATTTTAGCAATATCCTTCTAAACATGTTAAAATTACAGACACTAATTCTTCATCCCAACAATCTTCTAAATAATTCACAAGAATGATGATATCTTTTTGATTAATCATTCTATTTCTCATAAATTTAGTTTCTTTTGCTTTTATTAAAATTCTTACTAAATTTATGCTCACCCTTGCTATTTACAAATCTGACCATTTTATTAATGTTTCATAATCATTTAAAATTTAATGGTATTACAAAATTGCCAATAAACTTTCTTCCACATCTATTTAATATGCTTAATAGCTTGATTATGAATAAATAAATAGGAGTTAGTTTGTAATATCCAATTAGTGACAATCCTTCGCATCTTTTTCACTCTAAATTAATTATCTAAACTATTTGAGGACTCCTGGAAGTCGACTTTAATTTTACTCATTTTGCAAAATTAATTATAAAGCCTATAGAAGATCAGCTATTGCACTTATTTACCATCTCCCAACATTTGGTTATTAATTTTATAAAATAGGCTACTAATTTAAAGAAGATTGATCATTTTAGACCACTTAGCTGCTGTAGTAATTATCTTCGAATTCATTCCTTTATTGAACCCTTTGCTCTAGTTATTCTTAAATTTATTAGGTTTGTTAAAATGATTGAATATCAGCAGTTTGCTAGCTATTTAATTCTATCATTTGATTTTTTACTTCCTACAATTCCCCTTGTTTTTCCTATACTACATATTCTACTTCTATCTATTGATTTGGTTCTTAAAATTCTAAATTAAATGCTGCTGTTCGTTAACTATCCTAAATTAACTCAGTTTACAAAGTAATTTTTGGTTGCTAATCTTCAAACTATTATAAATTATTATTTCTTTGGCTTTCAAATTAATAAAAGGTACTAACTTCTTATTGAGGTTAAAATTCAGTGTTTGCATTTTCTGGTTAATTATAAACTGTGTTAGCACTTGCTAATTCAAATACATAGTTTTCTTATCTATTGATACTTTAAGATGTTTCTACTTATTAAGTTTAAAATTAATTCTTTAACTATTCATTATCTTATTCTTAAATAATAGGCTATTATAATGGTTAATTGTAATTTGTTTTCTATTTTTCTTGAATTATTGTCTCAGTAATTACAGCTTTGACATTTTTTTCCTTTTTCTTTTGGAAATTTTATTTTTCATCATCACTTGACGATGACGATGATGAGCTTGATGATTTAGGTTTCTAATTTTAAACTTTCTTATTACTTTCTAATTGTAAATTAGTTTCAACTAAAAAGTCATTTTTACTGAGAGCATTTTATTCTGATTAAATTGATACCTCAAATTTCTTATTCTAATCTTTTTTAATATTCTTCTCTTCTTTCCTCTACTCTTCTATTTTATTAGCAATAATTGTACTCCCTATTAACATTACAACTTTGTGTCAATCTTAATTTTAAGGTTTTTGTTCGTATTATAACTAAAATTCATGTTCCTTTGATAATTAAGTCGGTTGTAATTTATTTGAAATTTGCATACCTTCTTATTATTATTGATATTTATGTTCAATCTCCTTCGCTCCTTACACATACGGTTCTTCTTAATTAAAAATTTATTTGACCCCATTGATTTTCCCTTTAAAAATTAATTGCAAATTTAAAAATAAACTTATTCCTGAAATTCCTTTTTTCCAACTTGAAATGCAACCTAAAAAACAGTTTCCATTTTCCTAAAATTTTTATTCTTTATTTATTCCAAGAATAATCAAG